>OV651814.1:8722899-9322899 GCA_927349885.1 Psylliodes chrysocephalus | reverse complement strand
CTAAATATATTAAAAGTTTTAAAATACCTTCAGTCTTCCCATGGATTAAGAAACAACGTATAATTAGAGACGTTCTATCAAATTTCATATGGGCTGCCCATTGCATTGGCGCACTTAAAGGTACGCCATGAGGCTAAGGTCACGATTTAAATATTTTTACTCATATGTAAGAAAAGTACTTTTTTGCAAAAAGTCTAACAATTTCAAAATCTAAAAAGACTGTTCACTTTATGTGTAACACTTTCAAACATTTGCAAATATTTATTTTTAAACATTTTCAAATATTTATTTTTAAAAATTTTCAAATATTTATTTTTAAACATTTTCAAATTTTCAAACATTTTCAAACATTTTCAAACATTTTCAAACATTTTCAAACATTTTCAAACATTTTCAAACATTTTCAAACATTTTCAAATATTTTCAAACATTTTCAAACATTTTCAAACATTTTCAAACATTTTCAAATATTTTCAAACATTTTCAAACATTTTCAAACATTTTCAAACATTTTCAAACATTTTCAAACATTTTCAAACATTTTCAAACATTTTCAAACATTTTCAAACATTTTCAAACATTTTTAAACATTTTCAAACATTTTCAAACATTTTCAAACATTTTCAAACATTTTCAAACATTTTCAAACATTTTCAAACATTTTCAAACATTTTCAAACATTTTCAAACATTTTCAAACATTTTTAAACATTTTCAAACATTTTCAAACATTTGCAGACATTTTCAAACATTTTTAAACATTTACAAACATTTTCAAAAAACTTCAAAGATTTTCAAAGATTTTCAAAGATTTTCAAAGATTTTCAAAGATTTTCAAAGATTTTCAAAGATTTTCAAAGATTTTCAAAGATTTTCAAAGATTTTCAAAGATTTTCAAAGATTTTCAAAGATTTTCAAAGATTTTCAAAGATTTTCAAAGATTTTCAAAGATTTTCAAAGATTTTCAAAGATTTTCAAAGATTTTCAAAGATTTTCAAAGATTTTCAAAGATTTTCAAAGATTTTCAAAGATTTTCAAAGATTTTCAAAGATTTTCAAAGATTTTCAAAGATTTTCAAAGATTTTCAAAGATTTTCAAAGATTTTCAAAGATTTTCAAAGATTTTCAAAGATTTTCAAAGATTTTCAAAGATTTTCAAAGATTTTCAAAGATTTTCAAAGATTTTCAAAGATTTTCAAAGATTTTCAAAGATTTTCAAAGATTTTCAAAGATTTTCAAAGATTTTCAAAGATTTTCAAAGATTTTCAAAGATTTTCAAAGATTTTCAAAGATTTTCAAAGATTTTCAAAGATTTTCAAAGATTTTCAAAGATTTTCAAAGATTTTCAAAGATTTTCAAAGATTTTCAAAGATTTTCAAAGATTTTCAAAGATTTTCAAAGATTTTCAAAAATTTTCAAAGATTTTCAAAGATTTTCAAAGATTTTCAAAGATTTTCAAAGATTTTCAAAGATTTTCAAAGATTTTCAAAGATTTTCAAAGTTTTTCAAAGATTTTCAAAGATTTTCAAAGATTTTCAAAGATTTTCAAAGATTTTCAAAGATTTTCAACGATTTTCAAAGATTTTCAAAGATTTTCAAAGATTTTCAAAGATTTTCAAAGATTTTCAAAGATTTTCAAAGATTTTTAAAGATTTTCAAAGATTTTCAAAGATTTTCAAAGATTTTCAAAGATTTTCAAAGATTTTCAAAGATTTTCAAAGATTTTCAAAGATTTTCAAAGATTTTCAAAGATTTTCAAAGATTTTCAAAGATTTTCAAAGATTTTCAAAGATTTTCAAAGATTTTCAAAGATTTTCAAAGATTTTCAAAGATTTTCAAAGATTTTCAAAGATTTTCAAAGATTTTCAAAGATTTTCAAAGATTTTCAAAGATTTTTAAAGATTTTCAAAGATTTTCAAAAATGTTCAAACACTCTCAAACGTTTTTGAAAAGTTGATTTTATACAATAATGGTGGAACATATTCTTTTTATTTAAACATGTTTTTAGACCTAATAACTATTTCAAACTATATTACATTAATATTTGGTAATGGCGTTTATTTAGATACATTTCATATTTTTTTCATCTAGAAGTTCATGAACTAAGAAAGTTTAAGAAATATTTGTAGATAAAATGGCGCCCAGGATAGGGGTTGTCTGTAAAAAAAGAGAAAAGCTACAAATTAGTATATTGGTTCACTTCGATGTTGCGATGATCCCCTTTCAATTGCTTTCGGGCTATTTTTGAGATTTTTTTTGTTAAAGTATTGTTACAAGTCATTACAATTACTTATCTAAGAAGTCTTAATTGTTTCTATAGGAAAGCATCACAAGTTGGCGTAACGATTTATTACACTGTTTTACACTAGCACTAACAGTAACGTTCACTGCACTAGCTCAAATGGCTTCTTTCTTTTTAGCCTTCTGTTGAGTGTAGAGATGTCCAGTAATTGCAGCGCTTTTCCATTGACGTGGGAGAGGAGTCAGCCCTCATGTTTCGCAACAGACCTCTTTATTTCTTCTTAGATTGTTGGCATCTCCAGGTCTCTATGAAGATAATCGTTTTAATAGAACCAAGGTGCATCAACAATGCATTTTCGGACTTTATTTTGGAAAACTTATGTCCTATTGATATTACTCTTGCTGGCACAGATTTCTCTTCTCAGTCTTTAGGTAGCCCTATTTAATATATTTTTATCTTCTAGTGATCTTGTCATCTGCCATTTCTTTCTTAGGTTTCTTTTTTCTGCTACCAGTTTTCTTATCTCGACAGGACAGTTTTTCCAGCTATTAATCTTATTACTTTTGGTGTGTTCCTCCATGCAGCTTGCTGGATTTCAACTATAAACCTTTCCAGTTTTTATCTACCTAATTTTTCGTTTCTAATGTTATGATCAGTTTGAGATTGATGTACAAACGACGTCTGAAATAAAATATCTTTGTCCAGTCTTCATCTCAAGGATATTTGTAACAAAAAACCCATGAGAGAGCTGACCTAGTATTTATAGTTTATCCTCTACAGTCTAGAGAATACTCACAATCGGTATCCTCATCCAAAGTGATAATAAGTGAAGGCACATCCTCCCTATCAAATATCACTTCCCTATCCCACCTATCCTGTATTATTTTTCCAGTGTGTTGAACTATTCTCAGCCAAATATCTTGAATGGCATTCTTTTCCCCATTATTGTTATAATCATTTTTTAGTAAGGCCCCAAATATGTTCATTAGAGTAGAAGAGGTAGTCGAAGTACCCTATATCTAGCTTCATCTACTTTTAGTAGTGATTAATTTTTTTAAAACATTTTTTTTATTTTTGATTACGTTATCATCTGTTGTTACGTCAGTAAATGATTTAATAGCAGCTAAGTATATTTCCGTTAGTGTCACTATTTTTAGTAGCAGCACGAGTAAACATAATAAGCATAATATCATTTAAAATTATTAATAATGTTTAGAAGATTATCAGTTAACGAAATTCGAGGTACGCCAATGGGTTTATATCTTAAGAGGCGTTTTCAAATTTATTTTATAGTAAATTGTTTATTGTTCGTAGGCGAGATTATTAATTTGTAAGTATGCAATTAAATTTTTCTCTAAAATGACAGTTGAATTAAGGATTTAATTTTAGAAATGTTGCGTTATTTTATTCGGTATAATTCTTTGATGGATAAAATCTATAATAAGGTGGCGCCTAAGAGATTTAAACACCGACGATGGTGAGCACACAATGTATAACCACAGATTATGGCGAACCCTGCGAAGTTCTAATCAAAGCTATTAGGGATTTTAAACGTTAATAGACTAATTAACAGGGATTTTTAAACTGTTTTGGTTAAGAGACCCCTTTTCCAAAATGAACTAATACCTCACACTCCCATAGCCAAATTACTTTAAAAATCATATCTCTAGTTTTTTTCCTTTTGATACAAAACTTTGCGATTCGTTAAGTGAGTAAACTTAACATAATGTTGTCATCATTTAACAAAATAAATTGTCAAAATTCAGTAAATATCAAGTGTAATTAATAATTATTATTACAAATTACGTAAAAATACTTAAGTAGGTAATTAATTAAAAAAAAAAAGAAACATTAAAATCGTAAAATAAATATAAAAAAATTAAAAAATTAGGTGATGGATGAACTTGGTGGCTTTCTACTAATCTTACTAAATCTGTTCAATACTGGTGAGTTGAAACCTTAAATCTCCGCGTTTGTTGATTTTCAAACAGTTTATTTGTTTTGTCAAAATGTTTGTAACCATACTAGGTATGATGATGAAAAAGCGATAAGGTATTTTTCAGAAATGTTCCTCACGTGTTTCACTGTTGCGCTGCAACCAAAACTTCTGAGAGCTTTGGTTGAACTTCTGCTTAAGCTTCTCATCTGTGCTGATGGAAATCAACTCTTTTTGCATTATTACATTGGCTTCTTCCATGGCTGTTATATTATAAGGATTTATTATCCATTCTGGTAATTTTGACAAATGCGGGAACTGTAAATATTATTTTCTGCTTAAATTTTGTTTATAAAGGATAAGTTGTAACCTGCGCCTCGACTCAAAGTGGTAGAGGTCTAAGGTTACACAAGAAGGGGTTAATTTCAGCTAGAATATGCCCGCTTTTCGTCAGAAAGTGGCTGAGTAAAGAAAACAAAAGAAATTAAACACTTAAAGAAAGTGTGTTGGTTTAATACAACACAAGTTGCTGATGATTGGTTTATATTTGACTCAATGTGTTGACTGATATGATTAAAAAGTATTTACAAAAATAAAAATTAACGGGGCCAAGAGTACGTATACTTTTAGTTTACAGCAACGATGTAACAAATCACCTATCCAGAATGATATTGTCCTAAATCCATTATGTAAATTTTTACAGGATCCTAGATCTCTCTGGAGGTAGTTTAATGAAATGTCCTAAATATTGGTGCAAATAGGATTGACAAAAACTTAGTATTACAATACTAAGGTAACAAAGCTCTTTACAGATATATGCATTACATACATTACTTTCCTGTAAAAATTTACATAATGGGGTTAGGACAATATTATTCAGGACACTTGTACCTGTAACTATTTTACACTGGTGCAAAGTCGAACAATAGTTAAATGCTTCTTCTAATGAGATAGCAAAGTACAGTATCACTGATGACAGGTAATAATAGCCTTACTTTATTATTAAACAGGTGGCAAGAAATAAATTTTGCTAGAATAACTGCAAATGTTTATGCACTTAAGGCTCAACTAAATACACAAGCTTCACGCAAGACTTATAGCAAACAGACGAATCAACTGGGTGCAGGTAGGTGCTCTTAAAAGTAAAACACGAATTATTCTTACTTGCTATACTTGTAGATTCTATACATGATAACAATATTATTGTGACTGTCCAGAGCGGGGCTTTTCGGTGACAAAAGAGCTGGGCACTACTTCTGTTAGGGCTTACCATAGTCTTACAGCATGCACCACAAACATGGAAATCCAGGTTAGTTTGTCTAAGCAGGTAGTTATCATGTACAATATTCTTTAGGTGTGAAAGCTGAAGTCCCAGTATTAGTTGAAGTCAGACGAAGTAGAAATGATAGGGTGAATTATTGTTGAGAATAAATGGATGAAGTTAACGATAAAGGGGGAAATAAACTAGAAGGTCTGAAATATGAAAAGGTTGTGAGAGGCAATGGTCATCATGCAGAATTAGTTACACTTACTATTGATGAAATGTGGCCAAAAAATGAGTATATATAGAAATATATAAATCACCAAGCATCTTTCCTAATACCTACACAGTTTTGTTGCTAGGCAAAATCCGAAATCAGTTTCGTGAGAACACTTTCCAAGTGTCCTTGAAGAGCTCTAGTAACAAAATGGGCGAAAATGGCTTAATTCAAGTTCAAAGTCCAAAACTTTGTACATGAAATATTGGTCTCTTACTATAGGACATTTAAAACCCTGCTGATGACTCATGGATTGAATAATTCACTAGCTAGATGGAGGTAGAATAAGGACCAAAGTTTAGTAGAAGAAAAACCAGTTGGACATATTTATCTCAGGTCATTAGGATTGTCGAACTGTAACAGTTTTTTAAAAATAAACATTTTACCTTTATCCTTTACCTCATTTATATGTATAAGATAAAAATATTAGCTTACACTGATATCCACAAATATAACACCAGAAATTGGGACGATATATCTGTACCTTGAAGCAACAAGGGCCAATCTCTAATTTGAGTAAAAGAGCGACATTTAAAGCTGTGCTGTTGGTATTATTAATTAGAATTAAAAGTATAATTATGTATTACCTGAGAAATAGCAAATAACATCTAAAACTACAAGTATTTACTGTAATACTATTTTTATTTGGTCGAAGATTACCTACTTGCTACATGTCATTGTAAATAATTGTAATTTAAGTACATTTTTATGTATGAATGACTACTTTTTGTAAATATACAAACTCTTTCTATTACTATTATACACATGTCTAGTAATTACATGAATAAATCTACCATAATATTGCTAAATTGAAATAATTAGAACACAAATATGTTTATATTTTATGAAATAATTTGGAACATAGAAAAGTAATAAAAATTGATACAAAATAGGAATCTATAAAAATGTACTCTTGAAAATACTAAAAAAAAATCATCACTTTATTAAATATTTTTATTTTTAAATTTGCCAAGCAAGTAAATAATGCTGAGATAGATAACAAGTTGAATTTGATATTGAATCTTTAGAGAAACGTTTAATTTGTGCAACTACATTATTGTTAGGGCTTATATATATACTTTTTTACTTTCCTATCTGTATACAGATATAAGGAAAGTATAGGAATCATGATTTTTTTCGACCTCGAGTTTTCGACGGATTTTTACGTTTTGACTATTTTCGCGATGATGTCTGTCTGTCTGTCTGTCTGTCTGTCTGTCTGTCTGTGTGTGTGTGTGTGTGTGTGTGTGTGTGTGTGTGTGTGTGTGTGTGTGTGTGTGTGTGTGTGTGTGTGTGTGTGTGTGTGTGTGTGTGTCTGTGTGTGTGTGTGTGTGTGTGTGTGTGTGTGTGTGTCTGTGTGTGTGTGTGTGTGTGTCTGTGTGTGTGTGTGTGTGTGTGTGTGTGTGTGTGTGTGTGTGTGTGTGTGTGTGTGTGTGTGTGTGTCTGTATAACGCATAACTCATGAACCGATACACAAAAAAACACCAAATTTTAAACTTTAGCTTTGTTTCAGCGTCCAATGAGCTGATTGGATTTTGGGCAGAGTCGGAACATCTGGGGGGGTACTTTATAGGTGGTCATTTTTATATTTTATGAAATATATCTGTTATTTACGTTTGGAGAAGAAAATTCTTCAAATAAAAGTTACTTTTAATATAATTATCTATAATTTTTGTTTGCAAAATTTTCCTAAAATGGTCCGTATTCGAGAAATTTGAGAAAATGTAAAAAAAATAATTTTTTATAAAAATTGTTCAAATAAAAGTTGTTTGTAATATAATTTTCTATAATTTTTGTCCTATACATAATTTCTCTAAAATAGACCGTATTCGAGATATTTGAGAAAATGTGTAAATTTCGACATTTGAAGAAAACTCAAAAACGGATAAAGGAAAAAACATTAAATTTTAAACTTAAGGTTTATTTCGGCCTGACGTGAAATGATTAGATTTTGGACAAAGTCGGAACATCTGGGGGGGGGGGTACTTTATGGGAGGCCGTTTTTATATTTTATGGAATATATCTGTTATTTATGTTTGGAGAAGAAAATTGTTCAAATAAAAGTTACTTCTAATATTATTATCTATAATTTTTGTTCTATGTCAAAATTTCCTGAAATGGTCCGTATTCGAGAAATTTGACAAAATGTGCAAAATTCTGATTTTTATGAAAATTGTTGAACTAAAAGTTGTTTGCGATATCGATTTCTATAATTTTTGTTTATATATGATTTTTCTAAAATGGACCGTAATGGAAAAGTGCTAAATTTAATTTTTCTGTATTTTCGTTTTCAATGAATATCTATAGAAAAATGTTTCGAGGTAGATGTATGTGGAAAATGTATATATTTAGTTTATCCTCTAAACATTTATAGAGATGCTGCAATAGGTTGTACAAAATAACCGGAAAATGCCTATAATAACTAGATAGGAAAGTCATGTGTTGGACACATCAGATTTTTATTATTTGTAAATAAAGTTTTTTTACTTCGTTTATCTTATTCAGGTACTTTTCTTTTTTAATAATAGGTTAATAAATAAAATTTTTACAGATTTTACATATTTGTTTGTATACAATTATTATATTCTCTGAAATGTGATATATTAATTAAAAAAAAATACAATTAAACAGTTTATTAAATTATCTTACAAAATAAGTTCTTTTAAGTTAACACTACCACTAATTCACACAGAAATGTAAAGGGTTTATGTAAGCTACACTTTCCTTCTCATAAATATCAATGAGGATTTTAAAAATACTGTTGGGCAAGGGCAATCCTAAATATACCTTCAGTTTATTTTCAATTATTTTGAGAGTTCATTTAAAAAATCTAAATTGTTTTTCATAATTACCTACGTAATCTAGTTCTTTAGTAGTAATTAAAGTAATTAAATAAATATCAAATTTTGAATTAAAGATATTCAAGTCATTTCGAATAAACCCCTTTTTTCGTTTAAAAGATAAAAAGAAATTTTACTATCACATCTGCCTTTTCGTACAAAGCTATGAACCTTTAAAACCGGTCAAAATCTACTGAGGTATAAAATAAATTTAGATTAACGCAATGGACAGCATTAATCCCATAATTCTTATCTTCTAAATCCTATTTCCGAAAATATATTAGGGCTTGTACGCATAAATGCTTAAGAAACTTGTTGACAAATTATATAACCCGGGATTTACAACCCAAAAATACATATTTTGAGTACTTCAACCTCAACTCACTTCAATCTCCTTCAACTGTAACAAATTTTCTATTATGTTCTTCTTGAACATATGCTTGCCCTTGCGACAACAATTCTACCCACCTTTTCTAAACTAAGTGCCAGCATGAAGAAGCCAAAAAATAGCTGCCTCTATCAGATTAACAAATTTAAAAATTGCTGTTTGATGCAAGAATGAAATTCAAGTTATTTCTAATTTGATTCATTGCAATCGATTAAATTTATGAAAAGCCTATAAATTCAGTAAAAAAATGTGTATACGTTTTACTTATAGGTATAATATGTTTTCAATTTTATTCTGATGCCTGTAACCTTCCTTTTGCCCTTCATGATGCTTTTTTATTAAATTATATTTATCATGTTTAATATATAGGATCTCAAAATATACCTACGTCAATTGATTTATGTATAAGGCCAATAATAGAGAAATTTTTTAGTACAAGTCTTTAAGAAATTTGATGTTATGTTGTCTAAATTTGGTTTTATATTATTTGTTGTTAATTTATTTGTGTAATAGATTATTTTGTTTCTTTTTTATTATCACACATCTCTTTTATGCAGATTTTTGGTAAACTTTTTAACTTTTTGGCTTAGCATTCAGATTTGCCTTTTCTTATTAGTAAATTTAAATGATTGGCGATTTTTCATCAATTTTTATAATGTATTTTTGTTCGATAGATGCAATTATTTATCCCATAGTTAAATTTTCGTTTCATTTCTTTTTAATTTTACTTTAGTTTACTTTTTTAATTTCTTCTTTTAACTAATTATTTTTTGTCGAGAGTTGTATCTTTTTAGAACTTTATCTATTTGAACAACGTCTTCCTATCTGGCACGTAAGCTATTACCTGTATCCCTTGCACCTTTAGGATCCTTGAATGAACGATTACATACCAAGGGTTGCACAAAAGTTACACGATACGCGATCGTGTCGAATGTCGGTTATTTTCAAGGGCCATTGTGCGAAGTCAAGATACGTAAAAGAAAAATGCTAATAATAACAACAGAACATTCTACATTTTTGGCATAATGGCTTTCGGGATTTTTAGTTAGAATTGGTCCGTACCTAGACCATACCCATACATTTACGAGAGGTGGGTATTGTGATGGGATAAAGGGACTCTTAATCTTCTTATGTCGAAGAAATTGTTAAGGCAGAGGTGTAGAATAGGGATTTCAAGAGGATGTTTGGGTGCTCTTGATAATTACTAACCACTTTTATCGATAATTTAACTAATAATGTAAAAAAATCAGCAATAAAATTATAATACCGAATAATGTTTATTTTATAAACTATAAGAAGCTCACTCTTATAAAAATATATTTTATTTCAATTTATTCAAGCTGTGTTATTGATTACTCTATGTAAAACAATATTAGTCTTAATAGTACAAAATAGTATATTGTTTAATGAGCTAGTAATGGTATTCGTACCTTGCGAGTTGAATAATATACTTTTTCTATGGCTGTTGCACGCTGTTACCCATTATTAATTAATTTTTATAATCGAGGCATTGGTTTAAAATGTATAAGTCCAAAATTATCTAATTCGAGATCTCCTTGGCATATAGTAGAGTATTTTGCAAGCTAGTTGATGGTCTAAGCAGTTTCTGCAAAAACCGCTTGTTATGAAGCCAGTAAGGATCTTAGCTTTACAGGCTCCATTATGTTATGATTCTGGAGCAGACTGTAATTCCATGTTTTCAAGATGTAGGCTTTGGGTTAACAATCGATGATAGAAAGAATCAAGCACATCTGCATTTATCACTGTTTAATTTTACATGAAGAACACCACACTACATTTTATTAATAATATACACTATGTACACATATCGTACTCAGAACATTTATAACTTGGTCGCTATTGAAGCGTGGGCTTTTACCCAATTATCGATGTGTCTGTTGTCATAGTTGAGAGTCTGAAGGACACCTAGCCGCGCTCGGCGTGGTTCCAAAACCGTTACGGCGCAATCATTTCGCGCAAGCATATTACCAACAGATTTTCTTTATCCAATCATTGTTATTGATTTCAAATTCGTGAATCTGTATTATATGACATAGTGTTTTCACTTTATTGACTTTGCCAACCTTGCTGAATAGATACTTAAGTAAATGTTACAGGGGTCTAGTCATTATTCTGATATTTTTGTTAAGGGTATTCTTAACACCGCTCTTGTGCTGATTTATAGCAGTCTAAATGATAATCGATTTAATAAAAACATATTATGTCCAAGTTGTTTCTATTTAAAACAACATTTTTGCTGGAATTGAAAAATTATAATCTGTATCGCTTATTCAACAAACCAATTTAGCCTATAGGAAAGTTTAAGAAGAAATACAGAATGCAAAAGTAAAAGATTTAAAACATATAAACCATAGAACACCAGTTAATTCCAGCACGTGAAACTGGTCTGTTTATGGTAAAAATAACATATGTTTCTAACTCTGGTAAAAACATTAAATCCAATTGTTTTATTTTTTTCTTATGCCTATTGCAGCAAAAGAAATCATCAGAAATAACATCATTGGAAAAACATGCTAATCTATGCAGATAGCAGACAAGCAGTACTCACTCTGAACAAACCACTAATTTACTCAGGCTTAGTACTAAAATGAAGCTTTGGCCGAAGTATCAATCAATAATGTGGTCACCTCAAGATAGATCAAAGGTCATACCACATCGAAAGGTAACCGTCCTGCTAATTCACTTGCTAAAAAGGTAGCCAACCTAATATTTTTTGGTAGCCCGCCCTATTGGATTGAAAACAGACCAATTAAAAAACATTTCCTTGTGAAATTTAAGGAAAGATGTAGTACAGGATCTGAAGCAAGGTCAACCTTCACCCATCTGTTTAACACATGAAAGTTTTTTTATTACTAAATAAAATGTTTATAAATATACCGCAAATGGGTTGCCTAAGAAAATACTGTCACAGTTATTTTTTACTTATAAGGAAAGTATAGGTATCACGATAGAAGTTGCTTATGTCACTCTATTATTTTGGTCCTATATATGATTTCCCTAAAATGGACCGTATTCAAGATATTTGAGGAAAAGTGCAAATTTCTAATTTTGAAGATCACTCAAAAACCGATAAAGAGAAAAACATCAATTTTAAACTTAGGCTTTAATTTATCCTGAGGTCTACAAACCTGAATAAAATAAACTTCCAGATCCGTTTCAAAGAGTATTTAACGTAGATGAAATCGCAATGTTATTTCTTTGAGAGACAAATAATAAGTTTCCTTCCTATCTTCAACGGGGAGGCGTAAATTAATTACCATCATTATTTGCATGAACGCTGCGGGGTTTACTTACATCCTACATTAATATTTGCGTGGAAAAATATGAAATCATTATTTATGGTAAAGGCTCCTTCAGGTGCAGTTGCAGAATGTCATATCTTGGGGGTTGGGTACAAACAGATATCTTTACGAGATGGTTTAAACATTTTCTTAAATTTATAAAACCTAGCGCTTCTGATCCAGTTCTGCTTGTACTAGATGGGCACTATTTACATACTAGAAACGTTGAACCTACAGACTTGGTTAAAATAAAACAAGTTGTAATCACATGCCTCTCACCACCCTCAACAAATAAAATGCAACCATTTGGATGTAGCTTTTATGTCGCCCCTAAAGATGTATTAAACCTAGGAAATAGAAAACTGTCTTAGAGAAAATCAGCTAAGTACTGGTTTATACTCAATTGTTGCTATTTTTGGCAAGACCTATAGCAGAGCTGCTACAATGGAGACATCTTGTAATGGATTCCAAAAAACAGGACTTGTCCCCCTCAATCGAAATATATTTAGGGATTATGATTTTGGTGTACATCAATCTCTCCAGCCAAGGTCACGAATCTGAGGAGCTAGCTCAACAGCTTTAAATAATTCGGAAAAAACTGCAGAATGTGTCACACTGGGAGTATGTTTA
Organism: Psylliodes chrysocephalus; assembly: GCA_927349885.1. NCBI lineage: Eukaryota > Metazoa > Arthropoda > Insecta > Coleoptera > Chrysomelidae > Psylliodes > Psylliodes chrysocephalus. The sequence goes on along the minus strand of OV651814.1, from coordinate 9,310,025 downwards.
CTGCCTCAAGCAGCAAACAAAATGATGAAATCGTCTTGGCGTCGGTTTCCGTATCAAATAGAGAGCAGCGCAAGTCCTGCTTCAGTAACTTTTAATAATATTCTTGTGCCCCCTAAAGATTTTTGTCCTTTACCTACATTGAAAAAGCAAAACACTACCAAAGTAAATACTAGAACTGGAAAAGCGTCAATAATTACTCTCCTTATAAAGATGAGCTACAAGAGAGCATAGAAAAATAAGAAGAAACCAGCGCTCAATAAAAATCTAGGGTCTGCTTCATAACCAAAGTTTTAAAACAAAAAAAGTTACAAAAGAAGTCAAAGAAACTTAACCAAAGAAGGAATCTGATATTAACCAACCATCTACAACGAAGATTAAAAGAAAAGCAAGGCTTAATAGGTCCAGTTCGAGCTCAGAAAGTAATGAAGGTGTCAAATTTAACGATTTTTCTTCAGACGAAAGCGGTGGCAGCGACGCTGAGTGCCTTTTTTGTAGGGGTTGGTCTTTATATTTATCTTTGTCGGTTACAAGCAGGTAGGGTAAGGTTTGGCATAGAACACTGCGGCCTCTTGGGTCTATTGTATTCCCTGCTTTCCCCGTATTCAGGTGCTATCTTTGGAATACTCCTGTGTCTTTGGTTAGTTTTAATAGATTCCCTACCAAGTGTTCCTAGGGCATTCTTTCCGGTTCTAGGCCGAAAAGGATGAAACGGGATCTAGTAAGAGCTTCGCATTTGAAGATAACATGGTATGAGGTTTCTTCCTCTTACATGCAAAGTTTACACGTAGTGAGATCATTGTGTAATTCCATCACATGAAGGTGTTTCAGCAAGCAGTTCCCCGTTAGTATTCCCACAATGGTGAATATCTGAGGCCTTGCGAGTTGTAGTGCCTCAGTAGCTATGCGTGGGTTTGGCCCCCTTGGCATGAGCTTACTGATTCTCTGTCCTCTTATCTGTTGCCAGTGAATTTGGTGTTTTGTGATTATCCACCTGTTTACTGCCTGTTGAGCAGAGGTTTTACTTATCCCAAATACAAGTTTGGGTCCTGTGAATGGTAGATCTGATCCCTATTTGGCCTTTTCATTTCCTTGGATACCTTTGCGCTCTGGTACCCACGCTAGTTTTACCTTGTTGTGGGTGCCAGATCATTTAGTATTCCAAGGCAGTTCCAGACAAGCTTTGACTTGATTATGTTTGAATCAAAAGCCTTTAAGGCTGCTTGGTTATCTGAGAGAATTAGAATGGTTTGTTTTTTGTACTTGTTTCTTAAATTCTCTCGTACATACAATTCGATTGCATGTATTTCAGCTTGAAATACTGTGCTATGTTTTTTCAATGAGACGATGATGTCGCATTTGAATTTAACTTTATGTACTCTAGGACCTGCTTCATAACCTTCAAACAAAAAAAGTTACAAAAGAAATCAAATGAAACTCAACTGAAAAAGCAATCTGATACAAACCAACCATCTACAACGAAGCTTAAAAGAAAAACAAGGCGTGCTAGGTCCAGTTCAAGCTCAGACAGTAATTAAAGTGTCAAATTGAACAAATCTTCTTCAAACAAAAGCGACACTGAGTGCCTATTTCGTATGAGTCGGTACTCAGAAGACAAACATGCCAAAAAACAGGCTAAATGCATCTAGTGTGGTAGATGGGTACATGAAGACTGTGAGGAGATCCGAAGAGATATTTTTGTTGGTTCTTTTTGTGAAGGAAAGTGTTTTTTGAGTAGTGTCTCAAATTAGGAGAGTGTCTTAAATTTGAACCCGGCCATGCTCAAATTAGGAATTTTCTTTTTGTTTTAAGAAAATATACTGTGATCCTAAAACGGCTTTATTTTAAGTAAAGATAATGTTAATTATCATTTTTTTTGTTTCCAAAGACTTGTAAAAAGGTTATGTTACATTACTTTTTTAAAGTGACTTAAAACAGATGGGTAGGTCGACCTAACTTCGGATCTTGGACTAATGGGAGCTTTTAAGGTATTCTGAAAACAAATACTTGACTATGACTAGATAGAATCCGCGCCTGCTCATAGGCATTTTGACTGGTCATTACCAAGTACGAAAGCATCTCCATATCATGGGGCTGTCAGAATCCGCACTCTGCATCTACGATTATTCGACGCTTTCATTTATTAGAAGATTTGTGTTCGGCGAGTATCGCCTAACACCGGCAGATATAAGAGAAGTAACTTTTGGCGTCCTTGTCAATTACATTAAATATGTAGGCTGGCTCACAAACTAGGGGATACCTATCATCTTAAAAGGAGGCACAATGGGCCTAGTAAAGCCGATGGTTGTACCTATAATGTTTTTCTTAACAAAAATTAAGGTTTTATTTTTCAATTTCATAACAAACTGTTTTTTCATACTTATAACTTTGTTATTTATTATCTTTAATGTGCTTAAAATACCTAAATCCCAAAAAATACGCCTCAAACAAAAAATAAACTAAAAGAAAGCCTTTTTCCAGTTACTAAATTACTTTAAACTCATTAAGAAGGAAAAATAATTTAATTAAATTTGAGCCTACTTGAAGATTGTAGAGATATAATTTTGAAAAATGTGTATATATTAAATTGTAGTGTTAACGCCACCACTGCCTTCACAAGCTGATGATAAAATCCAAAAATCAGGACCATTCCTTAAATAACACCTGCCTAGGATGTAATTGTAGATGTTTGTCAAAACAATATTTGTTTTTCAAAAAAACTTTTGTTGATCTGCGATGCCATGCGACATCTTAACTGTATAGTGTAGAATGCAGAGAATTGGATAAGATGTTATTAAGGCTCAGTTTACATAGTCAATAAACAACGTCTAAGTGGTATTTAAAAATAACACCCCAGTTAGGAAGATTTTGTCAATATTGTCTCTGGGATATGATTTCGTATCGCTAGAATAAATAATCAAATTATATTTGGAATTTCAGGAAATTATTTATACAAATAAATAAATAAATTGTTGACACTTAAAATAATTGTTTTGATACATTTTTATATAATTTTTAACAGTAAATACGAGGCTGGGCTGAGAAATAATCGGCCTCGGCAAATGCAATTGTTTTTCGTAAAAACTATCTTTCAAGTGACTTGTGTCAAATTTTCAGCGAGCTGCGTCACTTAATTTGTACTTGACAGTGATTGAAGGCAGATTTTGCATTTTTACAAAAATGAATAAAATCGAATATCGCGCAGTGATTAGATTCTTGTTTTTAAAAAAGAAAACGAACGATGAGATCAAAATCGAACTGGATGATGTGTATGGGGACTCTTCACCTTCGTTATTAACAATAAAATATTGGACTGCCTAATTTAAACGCGGTGGTACGATAATTTTTGATGATGAGCGTCCAAGAGAGGTCACCACACCAGAAGTGGTCGATAAAATCAAAGAGTACAAAATATAACTATAAAAAAAAAGTCACTCGCGGCATTTACAAAGGAAATCGCGCTTCAAATGCGGGCCGACAATTCGGCGTTTTTTCAAGGAGAACAGAGCGAATTGGGCTATACCGGGTAAGACGATGATAGTGGAATGTAACGGCCAATACGAGCCTTACGCGTTGAACTACACCGGTATACTGCCGATCGAGAAAGGACTGTGGAGGACTGGCGGCTGATCGCGTTAGAAGGCTTTTATAGTTATATTTTGTACTCTTTGATAAAATCCATGGTATGGTAATTGACAATCGACGGGTAAGAGTGTGTGAGATTGCTAAGACTGTGGGAATCTCACGTGAACGAGTGGAGAATATATTGCACGAATATTCGGGAATGACGAAGCCCGCTGCCAGATGGGTGGCGCGTTTGCTCAATGCCGACAACAAGCTAAACCGTGTGACAACTTCAAGTGAGTGTTTTACAATGTTTAACCACAACACGAAGGACTTTTTGTGCCATTTTGTAACCATGGATGAAAGATGGATTCATCACAATACGCCAGAGACGAAGGAACAGTCAAAGCAGTGGGTTCCTCAGGGCGAGTCAAAGCCAGAGAAAGCCAAGGTGGTTCTGTCTGCCAACAAGGTCATGGCCACAGTTTTTTGGGATGCGCACGGTATTATTCATATCGATTACCTTGAAAAGGGCAAAACCATCACCGGCGATTATTACTCAAAGCTGTTGGACCGATTCGACGACGATTTAAAGTAAAAACGACCGCATTTAGCGAAGAAGAAAGTGCTCTTCCACCAGAACAACGCACCGGCGCACAAATGTGCAGTCGCAATGGCAAAACTGTATGAATTGCGTTACGAATTGGTTCCTCATCCGCCATACTCCACAGATTTGGCGCTCAGCGATTATTATCTGTTTCTAGACTTGAAAAAATGGCTCGGTGGTAAGAGATTTGAGTCGAATGGGGAGGTCATCGCTGCGACAGAGGTTTATTTTAAGGACTTCGAGAAATCGTATTATTCGAAGGGCATCGAAAAATTTGAGAATCGTTGGACAAAGTGTATAGAGCATAAAGGGGACTATGTTGAGAAATAAATTGAGTTTTGCCAAAAAAAGTTGTGTTTTCTTGCCTATGCCGATTATTTTTCAGCCCAGCTCATAGATATCTAGGTATTTAAAATATTATTATTTATACATATTTCGATTTTAACATTTCTAGTAATATATTTCTATATATATTTTAAAAGACATACGATTATCAAATATCAATAATAAATAATCTCTCCAATTAAAATAAAATTATGTTTTTATTTTGTTTACAAACTATTTAATCATGCAACAATTACGAAATTTTGTTGACATCAATTCCAGGAATACTCGTATCACTACAAATAGCATAATTTCCATTAATAGTTATTAATAGATATATCGCAAATGTAGAGTAGATGTCGGTCATTCAATATTTGATACAGGACGACCAAAAAAATATATCTTATTTCATTTTTCGGATCTTACTTAGATAACAGATGAAAGTACGTGCAAAACCAAAGATTTATGTCAAATTATTTTTTACAAATCTTTTAGGCATACCGCAAGGTTCAGTTCTTGGGCCTCTTGTTTATTTATTATAATAGAAAATCAAAGGCTATTTAGAAATAAATTGAATTTACATTTGAACATATATGGAACTACAAAAACCATTTAATATAAGAGAAAATCCAAGGCTATGCCAAAACTGGACGAAAATAGGCATTTAATGGTGCCTTTACATTAGTTGAGGGATCAACTCATTTGAATTCATTTGAGTTGAAAGGTATCTGTTTACACTTTCCTTTGGGGTGAATACATGTCAGAGTCAAAACAGTGTTTATACAATGTTGCAAGTCATGAGTGGAGATATTAAATGTCAAACGTCAGTTGTTAATTTCAACTAATCAAAATGATATCCGATGTGTAATCTAAATAGGACATTCGGTAATTTGTTATTCCTACTATACAGTAAAACCATTTGTTGAACACATCAGACATTTTTTAATAAAAATCATTAACAATTATTAATTTGTACCTACATAACAAAATTAGGATACAAACAAAAATGAATGCCCTAAACATAATTACTATAGAAGCAAATAATTGAAACATTTTCGATAGTATCTTATACATTATTTAATCAAATATGTGTGTAATTGCTTTGTTTCAATTAAAAATTGCTTATTGACAAATACTTATTTATTAATTTAATCCATTGAATTCATGTGTGGCAATATCCGATGACTTTTAGTGGAATTAAATGGAAATTTGGAAAGCCATTATTACGATGGTAAGGGGATAAATACGGATTTCCCCAAATTAGATTGACAAAAACAGTGATCGATGGAGATACAAGTGCTAAAAGGAATAAAGTGAGGTTGCCCTAGGAGAAAATGGGTAATATTAGTCGGGAATAGGTTAGAAATGCATAATGTATTTAAAGACAGATCGTGTCTAAAAATAAAAAAAACTTAATTTTTTAAATAAAAAGACTGTTTCTGTATAAGCATCCAATACTCTTGATCATAATGTCAATGATTAGATTTCAGCACATTTAAATTTTTTAAATCATATTTAACATAAGGTTCAGTGTAATAAAAGATAATGATCCAAAACAATCAGGGTCTACTATTTATTTATATTACTCGTATGATCAAACTTTTACTAGAGTACTAAATAGCCAAATAAAAGAAATCATATCCACTTCTACTTATAAATAAGGAAAATATTTTATTAGTAATTATTATATAACAATTTTTGAAAAGTAATAAATTCCTAGGTACCAAAAAAACATAGTTACCTTCTGTTGTCTGCCATTTATATGAGTTGAGATTTTAATAGTATATTGTATAAAGGGCAAGGAATGATATTTACAGCATGAGTCATAAAACAAGTTGAAAATCTACTAACGGTATACATTACTTATCAGTGGCGGCTTGTGATAATTTAAAATGGGTGTTTATCATATGTAAGTTTGGATAGAAACTTTGTACAAGAGTCAATATCGCTGTCCTTTTTATTATTTGAGTTTGTATTAAGTGTAGTTATTATTATCAACATCATACTGTTTTCAAGCACTACAACTATTAATAAATGAATATTTTAGTTAGTGTGATATTTGTTTTGTTTTTAATATGTTGAAAACCATCTATAAACATTAGTTAGTTAACTGACTTTTCTGCATAATTTGAGATTATTTTTAAATATATATCAGGTTATGTAGAAAGCTTGACATTGATTTTTGTGTAAAAATTTTTATATGAAACTTTACCTGCCATTTTTTAGTTTTTATTGTTTAATCATTTTCACAATTTGTCACAGATGTCAAATAAAAAATATATTTTTAAAATACCTTTTATTGGCAAATAAAATATCAACTAAAATGTTTTAAATGTTTATTTTATAAGATCAGTCCCATCACAATACATAATATTACACAGACACAAACTAGAATAAAGATATATAATGCTTGGTATTTTAAATGATACTCTTCGCAGTTTAAAAGATCCCCTTAACCCCCATTATTAAGCAGATTGTTTTCACAATCAATAGGCCTTATCTCCTTATAGACCTTGATTTTTACTAAAAATTTCATGTTGATATCGCTTTTTATTTTTGATTTTTTTTTAATTTCGGCCACCCTTAAATCCCCTATATTTAATCAGATTTTTTTTATAATGAAAGGGCCTTTTCTCCTTTTAGAGATTGATGTTTGCTAAAAATTTCAAGTTTTTCAGTTAGGATTTTTTTTTTATTTTAACCTCCCTTAACTCCCCAATATATTTATATTTTTTTATTATTAATATGCTTTATCTTCTTATAAAGCTTCATTTTTACTAAAAATTTCATATTGATATTGCTTTTCGTTTTTAATTTCAACCCATCTTAACCCCCTATTTTTAATCAGATTTGTTAAAAATCAATAGGCTTTGTCCCCTTATAGAGCTTGATTTTTGCTTAAAATTTTCAAGTTCATGTCATTTCTCGTTTTTGACTTGACAAAAAAACGTGACATCGGACAGACCGACAAAGTAAACCTATAATACTCTTCACATTATACTGTATGAAGAGTAGAAAAAAAATGTGTAAGGTAAAATAAACAATTTAAAAAGTTTAATAATAATTTTCAACTTTGTAACCTATTTTTTTCTTTTGACAAAGAGTTTAGGTTATATACAGCTCAGCAGCTCTGCCGTCGGTGGCATAAAGGTGTGAGTAAGGATTTGTTGTCTTGAAATTTAATTATTTTAAATTGACTTTAGATACACTTAAATAAAATACAAAAAAGAGTATTTAAACCAACTGAATTTTTTTATAGATTAAACAATTTGGTATTATTTGATAAAGTTTTTAAAATCTAAAGGTAAATTCAGAAACCATAGTAAATAAAATTTAAATAATTAAACCATAAATACATGAATCTGCAAATAGACACTTGTAGAGATGATCATGATATTCTGTAAAATAAAAGTCATACATACTTTAAATTGAATTTAATAGAAAAATAAATGAAAGTGATATATTAACAATATTTTCTCAATTTGTTCGATGAGCATTAAATTATACAAACGTTCTTTGCTCAAAAGAGAAATAATGATATATTAACAATATTTACCCAATTCATTTGATGAATCAAACTCTAAAAGTAATAAAATTGGAAGTATTTTCTCAATCCACTTACCAACATTTAAATTTATAAACGATAAAAACAATATAATTGAAAATACTCAATTAATTTTTAAACAGTCAAATTTATAGTCCGAGACGTCTTGTTAAAATTAAGGTATATTGTTTTGAGTACTCAAAATAATATTTACAAAATAGTTGTAAATAAAAGAAACAAAAAGTATTCTTTAAACTAAATCATACAGAAAATATAAAAACACCCGTTTCAAAATATAAGTAAAGTGTCTAAATAGACATTGCGAGCATATGGTTAAAATTAAAACAAATAATAATAAATACCAAAATATAATCCTAGATCTGACAGCGGCACTAGAAAGAGCCCTCTGTTAGGCTACACACTGCACACCGAAGCTCATCATGTTACAGGACTGCTTGGGGCACATAACCATCATAAAAACATTTGAAATAAAAAGAAAATCTCTGCTTCGCAGGGTAAATAAAACGGACCAACATATTGGTAAAACAGAATTCCATTATGTAGCTTTCTGAGAATAACCACCCACTGTTGATGTGGCTCTCTTGTTCATCCACGGGAAGAACCCTATATACAGGGTGTCCCGAAATTAGACTGTCATATTTTAACAACGTAATCTACATCCTAGAATAGGAGTAAAAAGTCATATAAACATAGGTCCAAAAACGTTTCGTTTTCGAGATACGGGGTGTTACAAGTGAAGTCCTGATTTTTGTAAATATTTTCTAAAACTTCTTTAGTCACCGGTTTTCCAAAGGTAAAAAAAAATCAAATTTCTGATTCCACAGGCCTGCTAATTATTGTTTACACTTTCGAATAACTTAAAAATGGTGCGTCCTAGCGAGATGCAACAAAAGTAGCTTTTTTATAAAAAAAACATTGCTTTTCCAAATTTTATACTCAAAAATGTTAAAAAGTGTCAACAAAAAAAGCTTAGGGCAATTTTACCCTAAGCCCCCCTTAATTTACCCACCTATGAAGATTATTAAAAACTAGGGTTTAGTCCATTAAATAGAGCGTAAAAAGGTTAGCAGTTGTACCAAATTTCACTTAGTTATCTTTAAACGTTTAGAAAATATTTACAAAAGTGTGTCATCAGGACTTCACTTTAAACACCCTGTATCTCGGAAAAGAAACGTTTTCGGACCTATGTTTATATGAACTTTAACTACTATTTTAGTATTTGGATTACGCTGTTAAAATATGACCGTCTAATTTCAGGACACCCTGTATATTAAAATATGAGTGTTTTGCCAGACAAAGAAAATGCAGGAGCAGCAAAGGAAATGACTTACCTCTTTTGAGGGTCTTCTCTGCTACCGGGATTTAGCAACACGTGGAGGAAAGTATCTCTCGGCGTCTCACTTGCCTCAGATTTTGGTCAAAAACCAGGTTCATCCAAAATAAAAGTAACATAAACATTGGCACGGGGGCCCTTGGACAAAACAAAAAGCTCGGAAACTTATTATTACTCAACACTATTTAACACAATACGGAGCTAAATCACAACGGCCATCTTCTTCCAAAAATCAAATCGAAAAGGGTCAAGGGCCGAAAAAAACAAGCTATATTTTTTTTTTAAGTGACAGTTCGATCATAGAACTGACGGAACTGACAAATTTCTAACGAAAAATGTTGCCAACCTATTAAGACCAAAAAGAACTAGTGTTCAGCCAGTTTCTCGTGTCTCATATATATGGTCAAATATAATTAAAGAAAAATAACTATTTTGCAAAATAAAAGAAATGGAATGATAAAATATTAAAATATAACCCTTACTCTATTTCTATGGTTATTTACAAAATTATGCTGTGACTGTAGACAGATCAAACGAACGTGTGAATTGTACTAGACTGGCAACACTGGTTTGGCAACCTTGCTTGTGAGCGGTGCGCCAATTAATGTGTTCTTTGACAGTTTGAAGGAACTGTTGGCGTGTTGTTTTGTCTTTTTAGTTATATGCATTCGGCATAACGTCTCACTCGTGTTAGGTTGACTCATCATAATGCGCCACAGATACAGTATACTTAGGTATACTGTGACACAGAGACGCGATCAGCTAGAGGACAGTGATGTACAAAAAAAATGTAGAATAACACGTATGAAAATAAAAATATTAAAATTAAATTTATATTTTTATGGTATTTATGTAATATTAAAATAATGTGTTTTTATGAAATTGAACTGGGTTTTCACTGCACAAATGAACCAATGGAGAAACCGCCCCTGTTACTTATCTCTCTTACACTAAAATATTATAAGACTTTGTAGGTTTATTGTTACAAGTTTATGCCAAAGAATATTTAAACTGTTATTCAATATACCACATTTCTTTAAATTAATAATATTAACCTAAAAATTGAAAATTATACATATCATAAAATTCGCGTACTCTTTCAGTGGCCTTTTACTACTGTGCAAAAAAAGTTATGCATCACAATTATAAATTATAATACAAACAAAAATTAACATTTCAATTATACTATATTTAAATTACTAATAGTTTATTAAAACTTTATACCCATTTTACTACCCACATCATATTTCACCTTCCTAGAATTATTTCATTACGAAAATATAATCATATATTTTGAGTATTTATAAAATAAAACAAAAAAGCTCTTAATTAGGAAGTTGAAAAAACAACTAAATATTTATAAATCATTGAACATGTCGCGAACATTTGTGAAATGTTACCTTCAATAAATATTAATGACCATCCATTCTTCATTTGGATTCATGTTTAATATTTATATAATAAATCGCTATTTATTCTTGATTTCAATTCAATTTATCAAAATCATCATTTAATTCATATTATTCTTTGGTATGAATATTGTAACAGGTGTTTTAAAATATCACTTCTGAATTATAAATAAATTATTCATTGAATTTATATTGATTTAAAGTTAGATACATTAATAATGTGGGCTGATGATAGGTTTGGTTTCGATAAAACCAAAAAATATTTGCATTCGAATCAAATTATTGATATTATGCTCTCATAAATTCTATGAAATGTAAGAGTGATTAAGAAACACTGACAAAAACACAGATTGCCAACACCTTTTAGATAAGATGTAGACAAGGTTTCTAATGAAAATAAAAGGAGGCGTTAAGACCCAACTCAACTTTTTTTCACGATATGATCACAATTTTTTTAGGTTAAAAAACTTCGCGTTAGTCCTTCGACTTAATTTTTATTCCTACACAATAACCAATATAATAACTATGATGATACATTTTTCGCCTTTTCAGCGATTTTAGGTAGTGTGCATGAAAACTCTCGTCGCTCGACATTTTTTTTAAAATAATTGACTAACGCAAAAGATTGAAATTGTCATAAAATACGAATCTGTGAAACATTCTACAGAAAAAGCCAAATTTCAAAAGTTAGTATCCATGCTGATATTATTTATTAGAAGAAAATATATACCAATATTTATTTAGCATATTTCCTATCAGCCCACATTTATTATTATTCTCTTATTTCTATTTTAAACTTCTATAAGAACTGTCTAAATTTAACCAACCGTAAAACCGATAAATTCGAAAGTTTTCTCGCCTGATTTGATTTAAAAATAGATTAAATTAACTAAAAGGCTACGCGTATATATTTATAGCGTCCTTAAGAAATATAAATGTTTATAAACACCAGTTAAAAATATGAATGAAAATATCTTGCCAGTTGAATATAAAAAGAAAGAGTCTCAATATGTATATGGATTATTTTTTGTTACCTTTAAATTTGTTGTATAATAATTTTTTAATTGAGTTGATGCTGCTAGTGTTTGCTTTTTTACCAAAATTTGATGCGGTTATCCTTTTTTGTCTCTCAACCATAGAATGGAAGAGGTCTGTTTCTTGGTAAGATCCTCTATTGTATCAATCTCTTCTTGCGTTTTATTTTTATATACTGCGGATTCCAATAATCAATGTTTCAGATTAGGAACGAAATTTCCATATTTTTATTAATATTATTAAAGGAGAAACAAAATTTTTTATTTCATATAAATAAATATTTTTCATTGGTTTATTCGGTCAAATATTATTAAGCACAACATGTGTTTCGGAAAACAGTTTTTTTCATCTTCTGGTGCAGTCAATTTATTTTTAAAAAACAAGGGGGACGAAAACAAACAGATTAAAATTTTTTTAAATGCTAATACCTCATCTTTTGGATATTGGACAAACAAAACTATATCTACATAACAAAATGAAAAATCGTAGAAATAATATTGTTACTAATAATGAAAATTCCACTATCTTGGAAAATTTGCATTCTTTCGATTTTTAAAATGAAAGAATTCTCGAAAATAAACCAAACTACAACAAAAAAACAAAACTTAATATAATACATATTAAAAAAATAATAATAATTCTTTAAAGAATAAAACTGGCATAAAAGATCTGTCAAATGTATATTTGAATTTAATTAACTAATTGTATGCTTTTAATTTAATTTTTAAACTTTTATTGTAAGGACACTGCTAATTTTTAAATTTATAAAAACTCAACTTTTTATTTCCCTACCTTTCGTGTTAAATTAAATCAATATTTTATTTCAAATACACCAAAGCACGCTACGAAACAAAAGATGGGGTTTTAACATTTTAAATTTTTTTAATCTGTTTGTTTTCGTCCCCCTTGTTTTTTAAAAATAAATTGACTGCACCAGAAGATGGAAAAGACTGTTTTCCGAAACATATGTTATGCTTAATAACTTAATAAAAAATTTGACCGAATAAACCAAGGAAAATGTTTCATTTAATGATTTTTTTAAGTAATAAACTGTCTTAATTAAAGTAAAAATGTTCATCTCCTACCGTTTTTTAAAGTTTATTGGGAGGTAAATAATAGCTTTTTTGTTAAATAAAGCGAAAAATTAATATATTTACCTGTCGTTTGTTTCCTCGGTATTTTGTATTTCGAACACTTGCTTTCCCAAAATCTTCGAGCTTCATGATATCTATGGTAAAAATATAATATTAAAAAATTATTTTTGTTTGTATATTTGACTTAGGGGGGTGGATTGGTATAAGAAAATGCCTGATTCGATCCGAAATAAGAAATTGTGGTTGGATTCACGTCCATCCCTAATTTATTAACTATTTGACTCTCTCACTTACTTTTTCATTATATTTCGACGACTTTTTCTTGCATAACTTAAATGCACATGTTTTCCTTTAGTCAAACCACTTCTACCCATCTTCACACCAAACAATAAATTACACACTACAAATCAGAAAAATCAGCACAAAATCTTATTGTCACGTTCGTAACTATACTGACTTTGTAGTACATTGTCCTTGTATTTATTTAAAATATGTTAATCCTTCTAAACCATTCTAGCAAATACACAACAATTATTCTACCCTATTTTAAAAAATATTTTTTAAATCTAAAATTGATTATCAAGATTATAGGTACTTGTCGGTGTTATTTAATTTAAAAAATATCTTTACTGAAAATGGAAATACCATTTCTAAAATTATTTATTATAATTTATACCTGGCCCTTCTATAGACGCTTGCTATAGACACTTCTTTGACGTTACAGCTTTTCTAAAGGATATTTAAATGTGTGGGATCCTACTTACAAACTGTTAATCTAGGAAATTCGAGGCAATGTGATGACGTGCTACTGTATGCTCTTAAGAAATCAATCATTAGTCAACCCTATATCTTTTCTAACCATTTTCATAATTATATTCAATTAAAATCCTAATCTTCCACCATCATTTAGTGAAATAGATAGCAATTTAAATTTTTCCCAATGTAGTACCTAATCATTTTAGTTATACTCCCCTTTTTTGTTCAATTAAAATTCTTAGATCTTTTGAAATATTCAAAAAAACTACACACATCCATCTCTCATTTGTCAACATTTTATTGGACTCAAATACAGTTTTGCAAACTATCACGCTGTCTATACAGATACATCAAATACGATGTAGTAGGAGAAGAATCTAAAAAAATAAGGTTGTCTTCTTACGAAGAAGCTATAAATGGCAAGAAAAAAAAAAGAAATGGAGATGAAAAGTAGCCGAGACTTTAACATATAAATTCAGGTTATCACAGGTCTACTCAATATTTTCTGGAGAACTTTACACTATTTCCAAAGCACTATAACAGGACCAGTTAAAAGCAGTTACCAATTCTCTACGTGTAGTGAAGGGAATTCAAAAGTTTACCTAAGACATCAAAGCGTGACCCAAATTAAAATAGAACTATGATCAGGGGCGGTTTCTCCATTGGTTCATTTGTACAGTGAACACCCAGTTAAATTTCATAAAAACACATTGTTTTAAAATTACATAAATAACAAAAATATAAATTTAATTTTAATATTTTTATTTGCATACGTGTTAACCTATATTTTTTGGTACTGCAGAAACTATTATCGCTAAAGCTGAACATTGGTTTTTAGCTAACAATCTCATGTTAAATCAAAGTAAATCTCAGGAATTGCAGTTTTCTTCGGTTACCGATTCTCAAAATTGCAATAGTGCTAAGTAACTTGGAGTTATGTTAGATAGTAATTTAACTTGGAGAATTCATATAAATAAATTAAAACCTAAGTTATGCAGTACCTTATATCTGTTGAGGCAGCTTAAAACTATAACAGATCGTAACATATTAAGAATGATTTACTTTTCCCTATTCCATTCCCACATAAATTATGCCACTGCACTTTGGGGTAACAGTTCAGATGCAATTTTGATTTTTCGGCTGCAGAAGAAGGCTGTTAGAATCATAACTGGTTCCAAATTTAGAGCAGAACATTGTCAGCCCTTGTTTATTCAGCAAGGAATAATGCCTCTACCAACGATTTATATATTTAGTGTCCTTTTGGAAATTCATAAGAAATTATCATGTCTTTCTAGGCAGTCTGACATTCACAAATATCCTACCAAACAAGCTATCAACTTAAGAATAAATAGATATCGTCTAAATAAATCATAAAACAATTCCCTCGACCTTGGTCTTTATAATGTATTGCCATCCGAGTTTGGGTTGCTGGAGTTCAATTCATTTAAGAAAAAATTAAAAACATTTATGTTGACACATTGTTTTTATTCCGTAAAGGAATATATCGATCGGTGTAAACTTACATAGTTCTTAAACCTTCTACTCTATTTCTTTTCTCTTATTTTTTATATATACTCACCTAACTTAATTTGAGTTATTTTATTCTACTTAACAATTATATGTATGTAGTTATTTCATTGTGTAGTTCTGTATTTTATGTTTAAAAATAAGCTGTTATTTTAATATGTACGTTTTGTGACTTGCTACAAACATATATTGTAATATGTAACGTAGTCAAATAAAATTTACTTTACTTTACTTTACTATTGTCCTCTGGCTGATCGCATCACTGTGGCACAGTATACCTAAGTATACTGTGTCTGTGGCGCATTATGATAAGTGAGACGATATGGTAAATGCATATAGCTAAAAAGAGAAGAAAACACGCCAACAGATTCTTCAAACTGTCAAAGAACACATTAATTGGCGCAATTCTCACAAACAAGGTTGCCAAACCAGTGTTGCCAGTCTAGTACAATTCACAATTATATTAGATTTAGTACATTCTGCGAGTTCACGTGTAAAATATATTTTTCCCTTCTATGAATTAGATGTTACTGCAAATAGAATTCGAAAAATCTGATACATTTAAGGAATCTGGTACATTTTTTAGACAAATCTGGTACATAACAAAAACATTCTGGCAACACTGTACCAAATAAAACAATGTCATTTTGTTTTCCATCATTATGAAACGGTTTTAATAAAATAAAAATTATTTTTTTAATTGTGATCATTTAAAAAAATGTGTTTAATTGAGAACTGCAACTTTAATAAATTGGAAGGATGTATGTCAATTTAACGATTGTTCCCTAAAAAGGCAAGGTAAATGAAAACTTTTGATAAAGATAAAGAGACAAATGGTTTTTCACTTTAAAAGTCTGAATCGGTAAATGTATTAACCAATTAATTTAATATACTCGATGAGAAATTTTACCTAAGAAATGGTTATTTATTATTTATTATTTAAATAGTTTACCTATATAAGGTTATGTTTGCCTGTAATTATCAATCGTATTACCTTCTAACCAAGATCGTTTGTTGCATACAAACCAGAAATCTTTTGTTTTAATGACATTTTTTTATTGCCTCGTTTGTATAATTTAGTATTTTCAAAAATATTAGACGTTATGGTAATTTGAATCACTACAGATATTAAATAAAAATAAGGCTATTGGTAAATTAGTTTACAGTTGGTAATAAAGAATGTTTCGAAAAAAGTCTCGAAATAAGTATCAAACATAAATTGTGATTTTGATTAGGCACTTAACAAGTCACATCCCACATATCTACATGCTCTGGCTGATCAATCCTATAAGTACATATCAAAACATATCTACAATTAAACGATAATTTTAAAATGCAGATGAAGCCGATTTACCTATTTAAACAAAATTACTATTATTCTATTATTTATAAAACACATCATTTTTTGATAAACTTGGACATGCAAAAGCAGCCATGAGGGTAGGACATTAGCGAGAGCAAGAATACTTTGGAATGTGCTGTGAAATACACTTAGAAAGAGTCATATGGAGAATTGAGTGTGATAACATTTTACGATATGTATCTCACTAGTTTAGTTCACAGATTTCTGTATTCTGTGTTCAATTATGTGCTGCTGTTTCAAACTTTTAGTATCTTTTGATAAAAGAAGTGGAATATTATTGTTGACCTTTCTCAATTCTTTATTTTATCTCATACATTTTTTTTATACTCTTCATACAGTATTCTGTGGAGTACTTACTTTGTCTGTCTGTCCGATGTCACGGTTTTTGTCTGCACGATAAGTCAAAAACGAGAAATGATATCAACTTTAAAATTTTAAGCAAACATGAAGCTCTATAAGGGGACAAAGCCTATTGATTTTTAGCAAATCTAATTAAAAATAGGCGATTAAGATGGGTTGAAATAAAAAAAAATCCTAAATTAAAAACGAACATGAAATTTTTAGTAAAAATGAAGCTTTATAAGAAAATAAAGCCTATTGATTGAAAAAAATATGAATAGATTGGGGAGTTAAGGGGGTTAAAATATAAAAAAAAAATCATAACTGAAATACGAAAAATGACATAAACTTGAAATTTTTAGCAAACATCAATCTCTGAAAGGAGAAGAAGCCCTTTAATTATAAAAAAAATTCTGATTAAATATGGTGGATTTAAGGGGGGTTGAAATTAAAAAAAAATCAAAAATGAAAAGCAATATCAACATGAAATTTTTAGTAAAAATCAAACTCTATAAGGAGTTGAGGCCTATTGATTGTGAAAACAATCTGTTTGAAAATGGGGGTTAAGGGGCTCTGTTAAAGTGCGACGAGTATCATTTAGAATATCAGGTATTATATATCTTTATTCTAGTTTGTGTCTGTGTAATATTATGTATTGTGATGGGACTGATCTTATAAAATAAACATTTAAAATATTTTAGTTCTTATTTTATTTGCCAATACAAGGTATTTAAAAAATATATTTTTTTATTTGACATCTGTGATAAATTGTGAAAATGATTAAACTTACAATAAAAACTAAAAAAAATGGTAGGTAAAATTTCATATAAAATTTTTTACACAAAAATCAATGTCAAGTTTTCTACATAACCTGATATATATTTAAAAATAATCTCAAATCATGAAGAAAAGTCAGTTTACTAACTAATAATGTTTATAGATGGTTTTCAACGTATTCATTTATTAATAGTTGTAGTGCTTGAAAACAATATTATGTTGATAATAATAACTACACTTAATACAAACTCAAATAATAAAAAAAAAACAGTTATATTGACTCTTGTACAAAGTTTTAATCCGAACTTACAAATGATAAAATTATTGGAAGAAGTGAACACTCATTTTAAATTACCACAAACCGCCACTGACTCTAAAAAAATATGGACAAAGAGGTTAAAATCTTTTGGATACTATCACAGGTAGGATTAATAGGTAATGGGGAAGTTGTTCGATGCAAAAGAGACATGTACAGTTGATTGACCGGAAGCGACTTCTCAAATTCAATATAAATGATACATATAGAAGATGGCAATCAAACACAAACAACAAATGACAAAAATGAAACCGAATTTTTCTGTAAATGAACCGAATTTTCCATACAGACGTAATCAAATGATTCTCCACTGATTGAGAATAGGAAACTCTAATTTGCTCAAAAAGAATCCACCAAAAAAGTGTTATATCACTGAGTGTTCACTGTTTCAAATAGAGCGAGTAGAAAATGGGGTTTTAAGTGGTAAACAGTGATAAAATTATCAAATTTTTAAAAACAACAGACCTAAATATACAAACATATTTTATAGCCACATATTCATATACAATGTATGTTGTATTGTGTAATATAATAAAACCTGTCATAACTGATGCGGGTTGTTCTTGAATTTCTATGAGATTAAATTTAAATTAATTATTACAATCAAAAACTATTAATATTCAAAATTGTCTGTTTTATTTTGTATTTCAGGTCTATTACTCGTCGCCACTAATAAATAATGTTTTACCTTCCTTGTTCCGACAGAATATACAATCGCAATTAAGTTATTGGGAAAAGCTGAACCCATATAAACTCGATAATGTAATCACTGTAATCAAATTCAATAACCATCCGAAAATCCATTTCATCAACCGATTTTTTTTTTCACAAAAATCACTTCCTCACGCAACCACCGATACACTCCCTCGCCAAATTCCATCATCAAGACCAAAAATCATCGGAATAACACGCACACAAAGAACATGTGTTCGATCTATTCGATAGTGCCCTTCCTTTCCCCCCGCTGGCTTTCGTAGTTGGTTCTGGGGCCCACCCTGCAGCTTAAAGATGCTATTTTGACCTGGCTACCGGCCCATTACCCCAGTCTGGCGCGTATAGTGCCCTTTCGGTAGGCTCTGAAAGCCATTGGAATCGGAATGCTTTTCGCGGTGTTGCCGAATCAACAAATATTTCAGAAGAAACTTAGATGTTAGAAAATAATTACCGAATTGCTGAAAGCTGGGCCCCTAACCTATTAGCAAAGCTTGTAGCAGATACAGCAGAAAAATAATGTATCACTTTTAGAATAATGTATGGATTCACTTGACAAAACTTTCGGGTAACTTGATTTTAAACATAAAACAACTAAACAATAATAATTGTACAGGATGATACAAAATGTCCTTAATACATTCTAACAGTAAGGCAACGAGTTTGTTTGGGAACTTCTAATTTGAGTTTTAAATGGGAATGTAGAAAATTTTGTAGCTATAAGAAAAAAGTATAAAAATAATATATAATTTAACTGGACTTTAAACAACTACAAAAAGTTGTACAGGGTGATAATTAGAAAATAAATAGCATTTAATATTTCTTTAACTGATGACAGTATAAATTTTTTATCGAGGGGGAAAACGGTTGAGCCCGGCCCCTATCTCTAAAATTTTAAATAACAACCCCCTTATTTCGCCTTTTTTGAAATTCTTATATGTATGTTTTTTGCGTAAGATTTAAATTTATTTAATATTCTAAAATTGAAGAGCATAACTTCAAAAGGGTCTAAGTGCCAAAAACATGGAAAAAAGGTATAATAAAAATAAAAATTGTATACATCATGTAGGAACATATACATTCGCCATGTTTATCCCACTACAAAAAATGGATTTCTTTTAAAATGCACTTAGAACTATTTGTATACCATTAGGGTTGGTATATTGAACCTTTTTATGTAGAAATATATAGTTTTTAAATTTTGGCACTTTTAAAGTTAAGGTCTTCATTTATTATTTGCACTTACAATAAATAATCACTCAAATAATAGTATATTACATTAAAAATGGGAAAATATGTAATTTGTCGAATTTAAAAACACTAATATTCCTTTTACACTTTCATATGATGACAAAGGTAAAATATTATCAAATACAAAAAATATTAGATTATTTTTTTTAAATACAACAAATAATGAGATGAACAACTGTGAACAAGAAGTTTTTTTATTAAAGATAACATACAAAATTAAAAATATAGTATTAATAACGGGGTTATATTATGGTAAATACACTTAAACTAAATAAACCATGTACGTATTTTTGTTTTCATATTTTTTCATAAATAAAAGAAAATAAAAGAATGATTTTATCAAAAATTGAACATCAGTCGCGATATCATTGAAATCTAAAGTACAACGCATGAAGGCTTATGTCAAGTGAATTATCTAATCAAATATTTGTATTATTAAGAAAAAATAATGTAGTATTATATAGTTACTTTTAAATTATTATAAAAACTAATATTATCTATTTAATCATCTGTCACTATAGATATTACATAAATCAAAATAGAAATTATACATTTGACAGCTGATGCGGAAAGTAGATTCTTATCCACACGCGTGTAATCTAGAGCACTTTCCTAAGTGGTCGTACGAAAACATTTTTAATTTTTCACAATAGTTTGACCATTAAGAATGAGGGAAACAGAAAAAAAATATGTGGTTTTACAGTTGACAAGCATAGATATCCATATAAGCTGATTTCACTATGTTACTGTGCATAACGCAAGCAAAAACATTGATATTTAAAGTTATCTTGAACCGAAAATTCTGAAAATCAATAAGATTCTAAGTTAGAAGAAATTATACAAGAAAATCTAAACCGCAAGTTGATCGGGTCCTTCGTTCTAGAGTTATCGTTCCATTATACATGCGCACAGACGTAAATTTGTGAATTTACAAATAGGTGGATAAAAATTTTGTAAAACTGAAACCCAATAGTAATTCGTAGAGATAAATTACAGTTGGTTTTTCTAGCTGCATTCTTCCTACTGCACACAATTGTGGGCGGGATTGTCGTTTCCTTTGGTAATTTATCTCTTTTTACAACAGTAATCGTAGAACTATTATTGTTAATTTTAAATCAGTTGAAAAGTTATGTTATTAACAGATATTAATTTTTTCTTTAACTATTTAAGTTTGGAATAACTAGTTATACAAAATAGATGCAAACTGAAATGTTTTTACTCAATCCCAATTGGATTTAAAAAATTCAATTAATTATTAAAGTAAAATATCAATGATTTATGCCAAACGTCATTAAGAATTTTGTTAAAAAGGTGATGAAAAATTGATATAAATCGTGTTGGTTGTTGAAATATACATTTAATATGAATCGACTTTATCTAACGGAAACAAAGTAAATAATGTTGTTTATTAATGTTTTGTTTGTATTGTTAAATAATCTTTCCAAATACCACGTAAGTTGAGAATTTTTTTTTTGAGAACAATTTCTTGATAAATTCTCACATCTTATGGTATTTTCCTTGATAATTTTGACACACGCTGCGATTAAAGAAGATGTCAGTGATTCTATATGTCAAAATTAGAAAAATATTTTTCTTACTACAATTATCACACTAGTCCTATGGAAAGTACCCTATATCACACGCGTATGAATAAGAATTTACTTTCCGCCCGTGTGCGAATATGCTACTTTCCGCATCAGCTGTCACAAAATGTCAAATGCATCATTTCTATTTTGATCTATGTAATTCCATATTTTTTGGTTTTTTTTTTTTGTTTTTTAGTTTTTTTTTTGTTTAGAAAATATGAAAATTGAATAAATACGATTATTATTTATTGTTTTTTTAAATTCATTTTGTTTATTATAATATAAACCTCGTTTTACATTTCCGCATCAGCTGTCACATAATGTCAAACGCATCAGTTCTATTTTAATTTATGTAATGTCCATATTAACAGTAAAATCGATATGATGATTAA
This sequence comes from Psylliodes chrysocephalus, assembly GCA_927349885.1. Classification (NCBI taxonomy): domain Eukaryota; kingdom Metazoa; phylum Arthropoda; class Insecta; order Coleoptera; family Chrysomelidae; genus Psylliodes; species Psylliodes chrysocephalus. The sequence goes on along the minus strand of OV651814.1, from coordinate 9,288,079 downwards.
ATTATTAAAATTGACGATTAACTTAAATCTTAGATATTTATTTTGAACAATTATTAAAATAATTTTAAAATAACTACATAAATTTCATTATTTTGGCTTTTTATTCTATTTAAGTTTAAACTTAAAATCGAATTAAAAATGCATTTGATATAAGACCCATTAGCTCAGGTTGTAGGGTAGTTGCAATTTGAACCCGTGTTCAAAACTTGGTGGTTGCAGAATTTTTTTTTTTTGTTTTTTTGTTTTTTTTTGTTTTTTTTTTGTTTTTTTTTGTTTTTTTTTTGTTTTTTTTTGTTTTTTTATTTTTGTTTCGAAAAATATAAAAATTGAATAAATACAATTATTGTTGATTATATTTTTAAATACATTTTAATTATTATAATAACCTGGTTTTACATTTTTTGATGAAATTATTTTGTAGTCGTAGGAAAAATTTTGTACATCACTTGTGTGAAAAGTGATTTTCCACACTCGTGTGATAGTCGCACTCGTCTTGTGCCTCGTGCGACAATATTTCCCATTCGTGTGAAAAATGTCACTTTGCAAACTCGTAATATAATTTTCAGTGTACCGTTTTGTAACGCGCATGTGCGAAAATAATTGTGTATCACTCAAAATAATGTTATGTGTAGTGATAAGATGAAGATTTTTTACACACTTAGGTATTCTAATACAAATATAAAATGTGCCAAAAAAGTTATTAGGAAACTAAGAATTAGGTATTGGATTTTGTGAAATATATGTTTGTCTTCTTTCAAATAAATTTAATAAACATTGAACTGCACTTTGTTTATTTTATTTTGAAATTATATTTAAAAAATATAATAAATCCGCGTGTTTCAATTAGGATTGGTCAAAGTGGGCGAAATCCTATTATTATCGATAAATTGTAAGTTACAATTATTATGTCAATATAAAGATGTTTTGTCCATTCATATTTACATTTATTGAATGAATTATACTGGAGTTGATTTTGGAAATATTGGTACATACTTAAATAAATACTATTTCTAAAAATTCGTCTATGCCCAGACAGCACACATAGTCAAATGGACGTCCACTTTAGATCCATTTGAGGGTCAGGACGTCCATATCCGGGCATCCAGTGTACGTCTGTTTATGCTAATTAATTTGACAGGTATTTAACTCTAAATACATAAACCTTAAATGACATCTGGCTTATCTTTGGGAGAAAACACTTGTTTCTACAGAAATGAGTAATAAACTTGAAAGTCCTTTTAATATAATTCTAAAAATAAGTAAGTACTTTTTAAACCTAAAAGCTTTGAAAATATATGCACATTGTAAATATTTAGTTAAACCTCCCAAACTTAATGTCTTTTTAATTGTTACCTAAATTTTTTTGGTACCCTTAATTTTATTTACCTTATTTTTACTTAAAGAAAAGGTAATTTAATTTAAATATGGGGCTTTAATTACAATAAATAAACCAAATATTGAACAAATTTTATAGATAAATTATAAAATAATAAACGTCTTTTACTTTTATAACAAATAATTAATTATTACATATTTTGGTGCCGAAATTTCACCATTGCTATTAACCCTAGCTACTTCAATGTAATTAAATCACATTACAACATTTGCGCATGGACTATAACAATGATTTCAGATAATTCTTCGAGCATAATGCTAAGAGATAATTTGCCAAACTATTTCGCTCAGTGTAGAAAATAAGCAGGTTTTCTCAGCGTAATAAGTTTTGTATCAATCAAAGTCAAAGGCACCGACAGCTACTGTCGCTTCTCCTTGATCGGTATTCTCGGGTAATATACTATTGTTTATTTTTTGTTGTTAAAATGGAATCTGTCTCATTTGTTTGTCTGTACTACATATTTTTTAAGTTTGTATATTTTCATCTAAATTTTGTCGTTATAATAGCTATTTGCAGGACGAGCAGAGCGAGGTCCCACAACATGAACGAGTTACATAAAACGGTCTTTCCTAACGTGTTACATATTCTAATTTTGACTAAAATTTGACTAACATTGTGTTTTGTTTAAACATTACTGATATTTAGATAACCAATATTACTTTCTTGTATTTTTAGTTGCATATACATCATTTTATTGACAATAAAAACCACGATTATATTTATCATATTTTGAAATATTTGCAGTGTGTTTATATTGTTTATTAAAGTTATTTAATTTTCAAAAAAATTAATTATTTTGTGATGTTTGTGTTTTAATTATTTTGCGCTGATTTGGACTGCAAAATAAGAACCAAAACAACAATATTACCATAAGTTTAACCAAATTCTATTTTTGTAAGTAAGCCTGCCCTTATTTGATATAAACTTTCAAATTAATGTAAGTATATTATTGATTTTAAAACCAAAAAAGATTTATTTTTATATATTTTCTTTTCGCAACTGGTAAACAGATTCATAATGAAGATCATAAAGTAGATAATTTTGACACTTATTGCGATTACAAAAAATGGCTAGTGTTAATAAAATATAGGCATTTGCTTTAACTTGAAAATTGGGAACAAATCGTGCTTACTTTCCAATAAATAAACATTTTATTTAGAATTGGGGATAACGAATTATTTGATAAACCCTGTAGAAACGTCAATTAAGTTCCATAAATTTTATATTTTAAAAAGACGAGCTCGATTGTTTACTTATTTTTAAGTAAAAGCAGTTACTTAATTTTTATTCACACTATCCATAGTCATTTTATATGTCAAATTTATAAAAAATATAAAAATAGCAGTGATGTACTTTTGAGTTTTCCATCGTGCATGGTTTAGTATTCAACTGCCGAAAAATAGTGACGAATTTTTAAATGTGCAGTATAAACTTTAATTAATAAAAAAAACTGTAATTTGTGGTCTTATCAACAGTAGTATCTTATCAAAAATCGAACCAAATCTTTTTCTATAAATGTGTAGTCAAAAAACTAAATCATAATCGACGCGTGACGTCAAATTTAAAACTCCGATTTATGCTTTTATCAATTTTGCCATTACTGTCTTCAATGAACAAGTTCCAACTTGCACTGTTCTATCTTCTAACAAATTTCTTATTTCTGGATGTTTTCCCTCGAATACCGGCAACGCAGCTCGTTCTCGGGTAAAAACGATCAACTCGCGGAACTTACGCGTTCGACGGCTGAAAACAGTGAACGCGGAGTTCGGCTGAATTCTCTTCAGTACGATGATATCGCCTTACGCGTGCGGACCGTTAAACAGAACCGAAAAAGACGGGGAATACGCCGATGAACATGAAGAGTATTCGACCAGATATTCTCAGTGTACGTTTGTGATATTGGTGGAGTGAAAGGGTTCAAAACAGCGATTTTTTGGTGGATTATCTGTGATGCGATGCCAATTTTTGAGTTAAAGTGGTTGGAAATAGTGAAAATTCGATGTTTAAAAAACATCTGCGGCGATATATTGATTGTTGCCCTTGAGTTTTCGGGAAGCCAGGATTTTTTCGCCGGAGAAAATGAATAGGTTGCTGGAGATTTTCTTTCAAGAAAGTTCTTTCGGAACTTTGGAACGATTTATATTATTTAATTGTTTCAAAAATAAATGCGATACTTGTTTGAACATAACTATTTTTTAATTCATAAAAATTTTAAATTAAAGGAAAGAAACTCATTGAATTTTTTAGTAAAAGAAAGAGTTTTGGGTCAATTTTTTTGAAGAAAACAAAATCTTCGTTTTTTATGGTTTATTTCACTAATTAAATAAAATTTGATTTGCTTAATTTTGCCAAGAAATTAAAGAACCTAGTAACTCGAAAAAAAATTTGTTGAATAAGAAAAGAAAATATTTTTTTACTATTTTTGTTGTAGTTTTTTTAATTTAATAGATAAATTAACGAAATTTGGCGAACTTTATTAAAAATGTTATCTCTACAAAACTATTATAACATATTTTAAATATTTTACAAAGAAACAAAGTTATACACGTCGTTTTAGTTATTAGTCTTATAAAACTCCAATGTTTGGCAAAATAAAAAACTAGTAAGTTAAATTACAGTAAAACAGTGCTAAATAATCCTGCTCAAAAACCTATTGAGTTCAGTTATAGTGATTTATTCCCAAAAAATCTCACAATGGAACCTATCGGGGAAAGTTATAATGAGTTATAATGAGTTATTGTTTAAAAAATTACACCTAGAATCCTATTATACAAACATGCAATTATTTTAAATTGTCAACCTATCGACCTATGATGTAATAGACCAAAATCTATGGTGTTAAAATTTAAAAATAAATAAAAAAAAAAGATGCTTTTTTAGCTGCAGTAAAAACTAAAAGATGACAAAACAAAAATTATAAAGGTTTAAAAATTCCAAACATTTCAAATGAAATATATACCTATTAATGAGCACTTAACTTCGAAAAACAAAATGTTCTCGAAAATGTTATTAAGAAATGTAAAACAAAATGCTAAAAATTATAAATACGTTTGGACGACAAACTGCAATATGTTTGTTCGCATAAACGACACAACCAATGTAATTAAGATATCTGCAGATAAAGACATTGGTAAGTTAGTTGCTCGGTTAGTTGCTAATAAAACCCTTAACAGAATTAACATTTTTTCTACGTCTCGCTATGGATAAAGACAACGAATTAATAATTTCAATTTTTTACCAAAATGTTAGAGGTCTCAATACCAAAATTAATGTGCTGAATCAAAATCTATTAAATTCCGAAAGTGATTTATTTGGTTTTAACGGAAACTTGGCTTTCATCATCAATATCTAATGAAGAAATTTCTACATCATACAAAATATATCGTCGCGATAGAGAATGAAGCTCTTCAAACAAATTGTGTGGTGGAGGTGTTTTAATAGCAGTGTCAAATGAAATTTTTAGTTTCTATGAAGACTCGTGGACCTCTGAGGCTGAGGATGTTTGAGTCATCGTTATACCCAACCGCGAAAAACGATACAACGTTCATATTTGTTATGTTTAGATGCCTCCCAAACACTAAATTTCTTCATATTTTTCTAAATAATATAAATGATAACTATATCATTTGTGGCGATTTTAATTTACCACAAATAAAGTGATTTAAAGATACTATCGATAATTATACTACAAACGAAACCATTGTAGTGATCCCAGTTCTAGTTTATTGGTGGACACCATGTCCTTGGCTGGTTAACGTAAGCAGTAACATTTTAGATCTTGTTTTAAATAATAATTTTCTAATAAAAAATATAAAGTCGTCTACTTTATCACTGGTTGTTGAGGATCTATCACATAATACTCTAGAATTTGATACTAAATACTATAATGTAACAAAAACGAGAGTAAATAACTTCAATTTAGTAAACTGCACTGAAATAAATCATCTTCTATCTGCAATTGACTTGAATAAACAATTCCAATTTCTTACAATCAATGAATCCGTAACAGTATTTTATGAAATTGTTAATAATATTTTGGACCGTCATGTTACCAAGAATCCCAAGTAATGTAAAGCATATCCTTTTTGGTTTTCTTTGTCAACCAAAATTTCATTGATGCTGGAATAAATATAAGAATGACATGGACTATTTGACAGTCAAAATTTTACGTGATAGATCAAAATTTTTGATAAACAAGATTTACAAAGAATATTTAAATTGGATTGAAGTATTTTTTTCAATATGTTAAAAACAAAAAAAAATCCCGCATTTTACCAGATAATCTCGTAACCGATAGAGGTCTAATTACAGATCCACAGGATATCTGTAACGCCTTTTCTGATTTCTTTTCGCTGTTTTTGTGCCAAGTAGTCCTAGTGATTTTTCTGCTATTTTCAACAGCGCTCCTCTGAATATTAGCCAAAGTAAAATATCTCATGAAATGATTTTATTAAAAATAGACAATTTGCTGATAAAGGTCCTGGTCCAGACGAGATTCGTACATGCTTTATTAAAAACTGTAAAAATTATCTCATTGACCCTTTATATTTCTTATTTAATAAATCTTTCTTTAACCAATATTATCAATTATGTGTCTATTACGGACTATGACTTGCATGCAAATGGTTGATACAAGAAGAGGTAGAAAAAATAAACTTTTTTTTTTCTATAAATATGAACCTTAAAAAAATTGGAATCTGCAAAAAATATTTTTTTTTTATTCAAAAAACAAAATAATAAACAATGAAATAAAAATGTCTTTTGGTTGGCCTTACATAGCACCAAAATTTCAAAGTCCTTCGAGGTACGTCGATTATACCTGTAAACAAAAATCATCATTAGACTGCACCAGACGAAGAAAGACAAGTGTTAAATTTCAGGATTTTTTTATGTTGGATATTCATTGCTAATTTGTAATGTCAAAGAAAGCAGCAGAGTACCTAGGCAATTTTGAGTTGAAACATATGCCATATTTTTAGACTATTTACAAAAATCAAGGTGCTCCGCTGAACAAAGTCAGCACAGCACCCCAGTTTTTTAAGTTTTTTCCGAAAACGACACAATATTTTTAGGCTCTTAAAATATTTTATATTTTAAAAAAATACATCTGTTCCAACAAAGCAACCTGTATTTTTTTAAATAATATATATAATAATATTTTAAGAGGCTAAAAATAGCCTAAACATGTGACATAAGTAGATGTTTCCAGAAAAAAATAAACCGAGGTGCTCTGCTAACTTTGTTCCAACAAAGCACCCTGTTTTATTTAAAAATAGCAAGTTTTAAAATATTTCAAAAGTCTAAAAATAGCCTAAAAGTACACTGTGGTTGTTTTAAGAAAAAAGTTTTAAAAAACCGAGGTGCTCTGCTGGCTTCGTTCGAAGTTAGCAGAGAACCTTGACCATAAAATTTTTGAATAGGGTATAACAATAGCCTAAAAGTATGGCATAGATTGCAACTCAAAATTGTCTATGTGCTATGTTGCCTTCTTTGACATTAATTTGTAGATTGTTACATTTATCTTCTAAATATTAACAATCGGTCTTCACTCTAAATCTCTTTCTGTTTACACTTCGCGACAAGTCAAAACGTGAGTCAACCGTTCGCGCCGGCGTAGTTTGGTCACTAAACGGATTCAAGACTAATATTGGTGATTCGAATACGAATCCTTAAGGATTTCCTCGGCGAATCCGGATCACGGATCCTTTTTTTCTTAAGTATTCGAATACCGCTCGCGGATCCACCCCAGCTCTGTCTTACATCTGTTTTTACTTTAATTCTTCAAATTTCTACATTCCTTCTTCTTTATCTTGTTTCATATGTTCCTCCATCTTCTGATTATTTCTCAATCATTTCTTTTTTTATTCTCCTTTCTGTTTTCTTCCATATTATCCAACCTACTATTAATTTCCATAAACACTGTTGCATTGTTTTTTTTTTATTTCCATCATCAACGCAAACATGTTCCTTAAAACTCCTTCATCTTCCTTCTTTACTGCATCTTCCTTCGGTTGCTGTTCTGATTCTGCGTTTTTTCTTCTATTCCTGTATTTTCTAAAACTCCTTGTCCTACTTGTAAATTTTCTTCCTCGTCTCTTCCATTATCTTCCATTATTCCAACATTCTTTCCTCCTCGTAAATCCATATAATCACTTATCTCATTGAGGTAAGGCTCCATAAAGGGGTAGAACAAGTCTTATCTACGATGAAAGGTCACCAAACAGCCTGTGGTACTTCTTAAGTCCTTAAGACGTTAACTACTATCCAATTTTTCAGTACTGGTTTTCTTATCAACTATCCAAAGTGGGCTAGACCAGGGAGAAACAGATGGTTGTATAATACCTAACTGTAGTAATTTATTAATTTCATGTACCATCATAGGTGGTGAAAATGGGTACTATCTAGAAATTGTATCCTCTGTATCAATATCATATTTAAATAAATGAGTACACCCAAGAGAATATTTAGGAGCTCTAGTAAAAAAAAGATCAATTATTTCATTAAGTTTAGATTTCTGTTCAAAAGAGAGAGTTGCATTGTTTCAATAGAATTGATAGCACTTGGATAATAGACAATACGAAAATTCATCAAATCAAATGTCAATATTAAATAGATTTAAAAAATCTATACCTAATATTAAAGTATGTTTTACTGTAGGTATTAGTAAAATTCATAAAGTTTTTATGTTATTCACACTAATAAAACCTAAGACATTTTGAGAAACCCCATTCACTTAAGTTATCATGGTATAGAATAGGTGTATTTAGTTCATGAATAATATAAAAAGCTTGTTCTCCTAAAAATTGTTGAATTAGAACCAGTATCTACTAAAGCTAGCATCTCAGTATTGTTTATTTTTAACCTACGAATATGGTCTGTTATCATTTATTTTCTTAAAAAATAATGGACTTGAATTATTGTTTAAAGAGACATATTGCATATTTGAACCATTAAAGATGATGATGCTGAATAATATCATTAGCCAACATGTTTTCAGAGTCACATGAAATTTGTAAAGGTACGGCACTGGATTTAGAAATGTGAATTGATTTGTAGTAAAAACATTAAAACTATTTTTAAAAAATCAATATAGAACAAAATCAATAAATTTTTAAAATACAGAATATTTTCAATCGAAAAAATTGGGAATTTAATTTTTTTATGTTTAATGATTTATTTTTAAAGTATATTTCATATTTAACACTAACGGCAACTATATTTTAGTTAAGAGAGGTGCAATATAAGCTAGTCATAACACACAAACAAGTCTCTCTAAAAAAATGTATTATATAGGTTAACCATCTTAGTCAAACTTAAGACACGTTAAAAGATAGAAGTTAAAAAAAGATTAGGAAAAAATATTCTTTTGTATTTAGGGTCAATAATTTTTAAGAATAATAAGAATTTTTTTTTAATGAATATAATAAATAACCGTCATACCTTCATAAAATAAGATTAAAAATAATATCCTCTACCTAGCTGTCTACTAAAAAATCTTAATTGAAATATACATATTTTATACCTATCTACATAAACAAAAACTTAATATTAATGAATTATACCGTTAGTTAAAAATAACTTCGTATAGAAGTGACATTAAAATTCCTTTAAAAAGTTCGTTATTAAAACTAAAAACTGTAAAGTTCTTCTTTTCTTTTTCAAAATCTAATACACAGACCATCTGGACGATAGCGTTTCGTGAGTTGGGAAATCTTTAAAAAAAAACTAATTGCCTTTGTTTGTCACGCACGAAACACGATGTTAGAACAGATATAGTAATAAATAATGACCAAAATAGTCTGTTCACAAAATTATTTATGTAGGCAATCTTAATTTATTTAGATTTTGGAAATTAAAAGCAAACAGTTTGACAAACATTATAAACTAATTAGTGTTTCTTTGTTTTATGATGTATTTATGAGGTTATTTATCACATTTTGAAAATGGGGTGGGTTTTAGAGATAATGCAATTTTAAAAATAGAAAAGTAAATTTAATCTAAATAATAGGAAAAGAATAAACATTTTCTGTGATAAACTTAAAGTAAATTAAACCAAAACACAGTGGTCGGAAATAGAGTAACGTCTGGTCAACAGTCAAGTTATAGGTAAAAAGACTTCAAATTTGGTGTACGACAGTTTTTTAGGTCAAAAATTACGAATTTGTAATTATGTCGTCAAAATACAAAATAGAGTATCCAATATGGCGGACAGCTCCTGACAAAAACTCGCTTAATTTTACCTGAAAGCAGTATATAGGGGTTTTGTGGGTCACTAGGTGAGTTATTTTGTTCAGATACAAAATAGCGGATCCAATATGGTTGACATCTTCCAAACAATTCGATTAATTTTGAGGTTAATTAGTATAGAAAAGTATTGTGGGTCGCTGATTACGAATTTGTAGTTATTTTGTTAGGATACAAAATGGCGGACAGCTTCTGAGAAAGCTATATAAATGGGTTTCCTAAGTCGCTGATTACAAATTTATGGTTATTGTTTTAAAATACAACATGAGTGATCCAATATGGCGGACGCCCTAAATTTTGGCCGCCTGTGTGCATTGCACACATTGCACCCATGGACGGCACGCCCCTATGGTAAAATGAAAATGTTGTTAGGACAACCATCTTGATTTGGATTGAATAATTCATTCTGAAATATACTAGAACCATTATGAGGAATCTAGAGATTAGGGTCGAGATAGCATAGAAAATGGCAAATGTATTACATTAGTCAGTGTTGGAAATTGTGAAGGTGGCTTCTAGAAATTTCTAGATAGATCTGGAGCGCAACATTTTGGCGTATAAATAGGATTGTTTTGCCATTTGAGTTAGTTTAAGCTGAGGTATCGATGTGAGCAGAATGATATTGTTAATATTAATTAGTACATAAGTAAATGTCCATATAAATTAGTCTTAAGGTTAATGTGATATATAAATTACGAGTATAAAGTTCCAAAATAAATAAATTATAAAATATATGTGTTAATAATAAATTGTTTAAAATAAGTAAACGATACATTATTATTACGAAAAGGGCTGTATTTTTATATATTTTTAATAGATGGATAGTAAAATGAAAATATTTATTTTAGTCAAAAACAGTCGAGTTTCATCCGCATGTGTGACCTCAGCCGAATAGGTATGAAATAGGTCACAGTTCCTGAAAGTCGCCCGTCTAGAAACTATTCACCCGAAAGTTTAAACTCCTTAAGTGTATACATAAATCTTATTTCCGAATACGATCTCAATGCGTAACGATTTTCCATCATTGTGTTTTAAAAATAATGCCTCGGGAAACATTTAAATGGAAATGCGAGCACCGACCAGGATCTCGTTTTGTTTTCGCCAAGCTGTCAAAAAGTTGTAGGGCTCTATTTCTCTTCTCGGAAATGAACTTCTTTTTACCGATTCGGTTTTCCGTATTGTTCCAAGGAAAAAGGCTTCAAGCACCCGCAATGCATGAATGTTGAATACACATGCGAGTTTTACATAAAAACAGAGTGAATGATTCATTCCTGATGCCACACATAACGAATTTAATTAAGACGTTTTAATTAATAAATACCAAGAGGTAATTACATTGGATATTTTTGAATACATTTTTTAGGCATTGTTTAGGTATTTCCAGGTATTCTTTGGGTATTCTTGGGAATTTTCAGATATTTCTAAGTATTTTCTGGGTATTCTCAATTCTCAGATATTCTTTGGCAACTCTCTCAATCGTAAATTGATAAAATACTAAAAGAGAAATGTTTTTACAATGTCTATTTGGTTCTTAACCATGTAACAAATTTTTTTAGAGCTACGACATCCACTTTAACCACTAATTGTTTTAGTGTCTTACAAATAACAGCAAATAAAATAGTACATTAGTACCTGTATAACAATAATTATATTTCGGCCTCGTCTCATGAATATTTTTTATAGTCTCTCTTAGAGGCAACCGAACATCCTGTGTTCTATTATAAGCATATTAAGGTCATTATTTTAGTGTGCGTCGAATATATCACAAAGTATATTTAAAGTAATAAAGTTTGTTGCTATTCAGAAACATTAATAAACAACTCGAAAATTTAAGTCATGAGATAAGTAATGTAGCTCGATATATTCCTATATAAATAGTGAGAGTGATAGTGACTGTATTGGCAACAGCAATGCTGATATCGGCGACACAGAAAAACAAAACAAAAGAAATTTAAACGAGGATAGTGGTAACAAGTCTATAACATCGACATAGTACATCATCACCATAAATAAAATATCTTGGTTTTGTATAAATAAAAGTAAAAATGTGGAAAAATGTTTATTTGGTTCAAAAACGGGTCATCATTTTAACATTAATGTTAAAATAAATCGAAACAATGACAGTTCGTTTGATACATTGATGCAAGGCTTCTTCTGCATGCCTTATCCCATTTTTAAACCAAATACGTGAAGAGGACAACTCAAAAAAACTTATAACTTCTGTTTATAAATATATATAAACATAAGGGATGTCCATTCTTAATAAAAAGGTCTAAACTGCTTTTTCAATGGTTTAATTAACGATCAAGTATTCTCAATTACAATGTTACTGTGATATTGTCACTGTCTATTCGCGTACTGCCCACTGCGCTGGTCTGCCTTCTCCCGCTCGTCCATCCTAATACACATATGTATGGACTTCAAGAATGTGTGGTGAGGAGCAAAAGAACACCGCTAACATATATTCATCTCGTTCTTAAACTAAACGAACGCTAATACTTTGTAGAAGCTTCTAGAACACATACATTTCAATATAGAGAAAAATAATAGTGACTTATCCTCTTCCTGTACCCAAATTTTTAATTATTATTTTAGCAGTATTTAATACAAATCCTCTATTGTTCGAATAACTTAAAATAAGCAAAATATCCTCGAAAATATACCATTTCAATTACCACTTTAGAAGTGTCCGTTTTACATAATTCAAATGAACAAACATCTCTAAGCGTTTTGCAGAAAATGTTTTGGGTATTGGTACACATGTTTGTTTATTTGTTTAAAATAATGAATGGAGAATGCTTCACATTTCTCTCGCCTGTTTGAAACATTCCATTTCTGCTAAATTGCTTTTATTATTCAGAGAACTTAATTCATTGAAACAGTTAGTTTAGTAGTTAGACTAGAAGCTGAAACTATTTACTTGTGTTAAAGATTTTGGTATATTTTTAGGACTTCCAGAGAATGTGCAATTAGCGTTTATTTTTGTTTTATGGCAGAAAAGAGTCTTTTGAATTACATAGTTTTAAGGATATGGAATTATGTATGGGGTATTAATACACTAAAATGTCTAAAATATCTCCTTTGGTGGATAATGGCTCTAAAGACCCTTCTTCTCAAAGATATGCTGTCATTGGATTCTGGAGTGCTATACGTTTAATCAGAATGTGATTGGTGGTTTAGTACTCCTCCAGAATCTACCCTTATTATGCTCTACTAGCCTCAGTATACTAAGGTGTCCTTTAAGTCAGCAATGCCCATTAAGGATATCAAGTTACAATGCGTAGCCTGTTCTTGTTCAAATAGATACAGGCTTTCGATCTTTTCTGGTTATAATCACCCTAAAGTATCTTAAAGTAGCTTAACACCAAGAGATCGTTCCAATATCGGTTCTTCTGCTGCACAATCCTTTTTTATCTCTTCTTATATTGTGTTAATGCTGATACATCAAAAGGGCTCAGGTCCCACATATAGTATTAGTGCTTCAATCCTGATATCTCGTTACTATTTATTCCGCTATTTTCTGGGACTTAAGTGAGAGTATTTTCCTCGACTAATTCATTTAGTTTTTTAGGCATCTGCAGTCCATTTTTGAGCTGATTGCGTAAGAGTTCAGCTCTTTGATGATTATCTCTTGTCTGCACTTCTCAATGACATGAATTTTGGTCTGGAAGATGTTTGGGAATTTACCCAAACTTCCAGTTCGTTCTGAGGTTTTGTAATCATCCTACACCACTGAATTGCATGTCTTTATCTCTGTAGTTCTAAAGTTTTTTAGAAAACTGTACTTCTTTCACATTTTTTCCTGGGGCATATGCCACCATTTCACTAATTCAATCAACAGTACGCGAAGGTGATATAAGTAACAATATTTGCAATTTCAAAAATGAGACGCCAGTTGTAGGCACAATATATCTATCCCCTGTAGTAGTGCATCTCACTTGTTAAAGAGTTGGCACTAAGTTTGCAGCGCTAAAATACGTATGTGTCTGGCCGCTCAACTAACTCGATATGATATAATTTTTAAATATATTCATTCGGCTAAAAATAATACTAATTCTTTTATTGTTAGCCATAACAATAAGAGCAGCATTTGGATTAACAACACATTTAAAATAACATGTAATATACTTTTCAATTTTACCTGAATCACTTATTTTTTACCTATAGAGGTTAGATCTGAAAAAAAATTGGCTCTGGTAAAAAAACAAAAAATTGTATAAAGTATTTTATTTGAAAAATTATAAAACTTATTTAATTTATTTTAAAGTCGAGGATAGAGGCTAGAGTCCATATCCATTTTACTGAAACAAAAAAGAAACTATTAAATGAATTCATTTAGTTATTAAGAGATGTTTGTGATACTACAGTGACAGCTATCGAATGTTGTACAATACGTTTTGCTAATGTCCAAGTAAAAACTACAAAGAGTTAGCATTAGTGGGAGAAGGAATAGAATACTATGAACGTAGCCAGCCGGCTGCGTGTTCATATTACACAATACACAAGGCAACATTCATATTATTCGTTTCCTGATCGCACTAACTCTTTAGTTTTCTCTTTGATGCTAGCCAAGCGTATTGAGAAGTGTTTATTAGCCGATCCTGTATATAAATGCTAAAATCAATAAGTGAAATAAACATTTTCAGTTTAAATGGAGACCTACTTCGAGAAAGGAGAAAAACTGAAACGGTAAATTATTATACTTGAATTTTAAAGGCTGTGCCACTGGAAAACTATTATCTAGGGCTTGGATGACAGCCACAGGACTCCCTCCTTGAAAAGCATAAGATCTTAGTTAAATTATAATATTAAGAGCGTAGGTATTAACTGAAAAAATATGAAAAATTATTACAAACTTACCTCAAAATTGGCACCTACATTAAAAGAAGGGAAAACGGAAACATAAAATTGTTATACTTGAATTTTAAAGGCTTTTCTCACTGGAAAAGTATTATCTAGGGCGGAGACCCTTGGATGACAGCCATAGCAATCCCTCCTTGATTCCTATTTTTTTGTCTGAGTTTGTTGTACGTTTTATTTCCCATATTAAATAAATAAGCACTTAATACAACAACACAAATCACAATAAATATCACTGAAACAAAATTAATATTAATAAACGGTATAAATTTCGTAGAAGAAAAAATCAAAAAATTATCACTTGTCAATACTGACACTTCGCTTCGCTTGTCAAAAACTTCCTCTTCAACCAATGAACGTGCCGATTTTGGACGTGTCAAAATTCAAAACGATACTAGCGCCATGAGGCCTGTGTCTGGCCGCAGCGTAACTCAAAGCCATTTCTTGAATCCCAGTAACATTACTATAGGGCAGCGGTCGCCAACCTCTCAATGTGTTGAGCTACTTTGTTAATTTTGGAATAAACAGCGAGCTACCCACACGGAAGCCACGTAACGCAACGTAAATGAAATAATCCACAGTTAATTTATCATTATATGTATTTATTTTACTATTTAACTGGTAATACATATTACATAGGTACTTATAATAAACTAATAACAAAATAAATAATATTACTAGTACGTACTTGTTCATAGCTACATTCCTACCTACCAAACGAAGGTGTTTGAAAAATAAACACAAACTTTTATACAGCCACAATGGCATGTCACGTAAGATTTAAAAATAGTTAATAATAACAACAAAAAAGTAACGCACTATTGAAAAATAAAAAGCACGTTCAATGAGAAGGCTGACACTCAGACTCATCGATAATTTTTTTAATGTTTGCAGTATAATTTGATACAGCCATTCGAATACAATTATCCAAATGTTCATCTGTAAGTCGATTGCGATATTTGTTCTTAATAAACTTCATATTGGAAAAAGAAGATTCACACAAATAGGTTGCACTGAATAATGCTTTCACTTTCAAGGCAACACGGTATATAACTGAATATTTGTCTTTACTTACAATAGGCCAGATACATTTGGTACTTGAGACTAACGGTTTTAAGGCTAAATCATTTTGAAACTCAATTACTTCCATTTCTGTTGCAGCGATGACTTCGCCAAAGTTCTGCATAACACAAGTTGCAAACTGTTGGATATCAATTTCCATAAAGGGTGAAACAACAAACTGCGCTACTAAAGCCGTTTCGTTGAAATCCTTAAAACGATTTTTGAAGTTATTCTTCAGGGTAGAAACTATTTCTACATGATATTTGCTGTCATAGGGTTCTAATGGATTTTGAGATATTTTTTCTGAAAGAATAGGAAAATGCTTGGCATCGCTGTTAATTAGGTTTTGTTCCCAAAACTCCAGCTTTTTGATAAATGCTTTTATATCAGAAATCATTTCCACTAGTTCTTTGTCTCTCCCCTGAAGCTGCAAAGTAAGTTCGTTTAATTTCTCTGTAATGTCCACGAGAAAACCAAAATCTCTAAGCCAGATTGAATTTTCTAATTCCGGAGTCGTTTCATCGCGTTGTTTGAAAAATTGAACTATGCCAGATAGGACATCATTAAAACGTTTCAGCACTCGTCCTCTACTTAACCATCGGACTTCAGAGTGAAGGAATAGGTCCCCGTATTGACAGTCAACTTCATCGGCCAAGGTTTTGAATAATCTTCTTTGTAACGCTTGAGCTCTAATCTTGTTCACAATTTTTACCACCAGTTTCATAACGTTGTTTAGTTTCAGGAAATTTCCACATAATGCTTGCTGATGGATAATGCAGTGGTAACAGAGAAATTGCGGAAAAGTTTCATCTTTACGACATAACGCCTCCAGACCCTTATCACAACCCACCATAGCTGGAGCGCCATCGGTTGTCAAGCCTACCATTTTCGATATTGGAATTTTCTCGGAAGAAATAATATTTTTTAAATGAGAAAACAACTCCTGTCCAGTAGTGTGTCCTTTCATTGGAATAAATTTCAAAAGATCTTCTTTAATCGTAAAATCACTAAAAACATTCCTGACGAACACGGCCATCTGGGCAGTATCAACGATATCTGTTGATTCATACAGTTGAAGTGAAAAATAAACACAGTTATCTAAGTCATTTCTTAACTGTAAAAAAATATTGCTCATTACTTCTACACGTCTCATCACTGTATTAGCAGAAAGTTGCATAGATTTAATAGCTGAAACTATCTCGTCTTTATTTCTAAAATTGGCAAATAACGAATCAGCAGCTTCTAAAAACGCCTGTTTTATCATTTCCCCGTCTTCATAAGGATTCTTTTTTTGTGCAATTATCTGGTACACACGGTACGATGCTTCAGTTGCAGCCTTATTTTTATCGACTGTTCTTAAAAATATTGATTGTTGTCCAATTAACTGCTTTTTTAACTGTTTCAGTTTCTCCTTTCTGGCGGCAGAATGTAGTGGGAATGATTTTTCAAAATTAGAATGTACAGTTTTATTATGTCTCTCAATATTTCCTTTTTTAGCAACGGAGACCGAAGTATTACATAACAAACACACATTTTTATCTTTAACTTCTGTAAAAAAGTATTGTTCTTCCCATTTCGAATGAAAGTGGTATGTCTTTACCTTCTTACAACTGCTAGCCATAATATTATTTTTTGTTGTTCTCTACTAACCCAACCCCTGGACGTTGGTTACGCGTTCAGTTTTAAAGTAAGCGCAATGTCGCCGCGCCGTGCGTATTTATCCCGTTCAAAGCAATCCTGATCGTTCTCGAACACTAACGCGCTGGTCCGGCTGGTCGGTTCTAGCCGATTCTAGCTTGATGGCGTCAGCGGCAGATCGCTCACCGCAACGTTGCCGCTGTTTATGTTTAATATTATGACAATTAGATTTTTTTGTGGAATTTTCGGAAGCTTCTCTGATTTTTGCAGTTTGTATTTTTTAAATTAAAATCGTTGTGAGAGCTACCAGAATTGCCTCCGCGAGCAGGTTGGCGACCACTGCTGTAGGGGATATATTGTGGTTGTAGGACAGTAAAACTGCTACAAAATCAAAAATTAATCTTTCGCGGAAAAGGGAAAAGATAAATATTAGATTATCAGAGACATGGATATGAATATTAATGTTGCATATATAGAGGCAGACCAAGGAAAATCTGGTGAGAGATTATTAATAGTGATATCAGGGCAAAGAAAATTGAAATGATGCAGAACATGGTAAAGAAGAGGAGAAAAATATGTATATGGCCGACCACGCTCAAGGAAAAAGATCTAGATGATTATAATAATGAGCAGGATGAATGCTTAAGTCAATTTAATGTTAACTTTTATAATAAGAAATGTTACAACATTTTCTAGTTCGATTAGAATTCGAACTGGTTTTTAAATCACCGAAAATATCTCCTAACTTAATCAACAATTCGCAAATTATTAGGAATTGTTTTTAAATCGAGGATTAAATTTAGAGAAATAATATACAAATGAATTTCGATTTCAGGAATTCCGAAGGATTACCAGGGTCACCTAAAGAATTACGGGACTAATATTTTGAATCTACACACTTCTAAATAGTACACAATTTTTTTGTTCCTAAGTTTTCTCTCATTTAATAATCTCTGATTTGAAAATCTGTCAATAGCAAATTTTACGTTCAAGAATAACATATCAGGAAATAGCAACTGTTGGCCACCATTAGCGTCTCGTTAGAGGGGGTTTAGAGATTGACTTATTTCATCGGATATGCTTGGTAATCAGACAAGTGTAAAGGCTACAAGAGGCCCAAATAAGGCAGATAGGGACTTAAGAGATTAGAGCATGACTTAATATCTGCTGTAAAGGCCGATTTCATAAAGAGAATTAAGAGGCCGATTAACTAATGGGACAATAATAATAAGATTTATGGACTTAACTGTCTTATTGGTTAATGGACCTTTTAATTTTCATTATGAAATAATTTTATAGACAATTAAAACACTATAAATGAATTCTTAACAGAACCAAAACGAACACAAATAAATTTAATAAAAGAGATAATCATGGATTAATTGCTATCCTTCTAAACTATCAGAATTGTTTAATGAATATTTTATATCACTAGGTAAGAAGTTGGCTGACATTTATTTAAATTAAAATCCAAATAACATTGAGACGAAGTAAACATACAACCAGTCAATATTTCTATATCCTTTCGATGAAGATGAAATTAAAAAAAACTATAATGCAATTAAAAAATAAATCTCCGGATTGGAATGAAAGGAATTAGTGATCATAATATAAAATTAATCACATTTTAATAAATTGATCTCTAGAGAAAAGTCATTTATTTTCTATCAATATTTAAACTTGTCACAGTAACTCCAATTTTCAAACAAGGAGATAGAACATTTACTGCTAATCACAGACCGATTCCATTAATTTCCGGCCTGACTAAGTATTCGAAAAAATCATACAAAGAGAATAAACAAAAACAAAAACAAAAACCAGTTGTTGTCAGGCTCACAATATGGGTTTAGGCAAAATATGTCTACTCAAGATGCTATAAAGGTCCTATCCTTATAGTCTCTTGATAAGTCCATGCTATTGATTTAAATTTTTGATAGATTTGAAAAAGACATTCGACGCTATACACCATTCAATTTCACTAAATATACTAGAAGACATAGTATAGGAGGTACTGTAATGTTCTTTTAAAAAGTTATTTAATTGATTCCAAAAGTGAAGATAAATTATGGTTTAAGTAGCGCTCAAATCATTACTTGTGGGGTGCCTCAAGGATCGGTGTTGAGACCCATACTTTTTAATATTTACCTATATAATCTTCCATCTCGACACGAACTGTAATATAAGTTTTGCGGATGATACGGTATTATTTTGTGAAAACTGGTTTAACCTTAAGTTAAAAATCAAAACCGACTTATTTGCCATTTAGTTCTTACAGCAACTCCCTCCTGGAAATAGTATAGAATATTGACAATGGAAAGCTACTAAGAGAGTTAAAAGACCTATATTTCAAAACACCATTAAAAATGCAGACAGAACCTAGGCACGTAAAAACTTTTAAAAGACTTGTAGATTTTCAGAGCATTTAGAAATGACGTTTCAACCAAATGATGAAGAAGAACATCATGACTGGAATAAACCAATTACAGAAAATATCATATTATTAGACCCACTTCCCCATAAGGAAGCTCTGATGAAATAAAAAACATTAGTTCAAAAAAAAGTTCCTGATATTTACTTAATTACCGGTAAAATTTTGAAACAACTCCAAAGAAAACAATTATAAAAATAACCCATTTAATGCATCATTTATACTATGTACCTAAGCTCTGGAAAATATCCTTAAAGTGGCCTAGAAATTGCCTTAAAAGTTCCTTAAAATAGCCTTAAAGTAGCCTTAAAAGTGCCTTAAAGTACCCCTAAAATAGCCTTAAAAGTGCCTTAAAGTACCCCTAAAATAGCCTTAAAATAACGCTAACATAACCCCAAAGTAACCCTTACATTTTTATCTGTAACGTGTGGAGGGTGGGTTACCCCCCCCCCACGGCACTTAGGCCTCATTAGGTTCATTGTGCATCCTCCTAAGATGATAGGCACCTCCTAGATCGTAAGCCAGCCTACAGATTTAATGTAGTTGACAACGTTACCAAGAGGTTCTTCTCTTATATCGGCGGCCGGTGTTAGCCGATACTCGCCGAACACAAATCTTCTAATAAATGAGACCGTCGAGCAATCGTAAAGGATATGCTTGATGGTCTCATCTTCTTGTTCGCACCCTCTGCAGAGTGCGAATTCTGACAGCCCCATGATATGGAAATGCTTCCGTACTTGGCAATGACCAGTCAGAATGCCTGTGACCAGGCGTAGATTCTGTCTAGTCATAGTCAAGTATTTGTTTGCTGCAGTGTTGTTAGGATAACTTAAGAGCTCCCTGGCAACTCTGCAGTTTCTTGTTTCATCCCATCTTTCCTTGAATTTCACAAGGGAATGTTCTTTAATTAGGTCTGTCACTACCGATTTTGTCAGGCCAATAGAAGGGCCAGGTCCACAAAATATTTGGTTGGCTGCTTTCTTGGCTAGTGAATTATCGAGACGGTTAAGTTACCATTTCGGTAGGCGCGACAGACGACCGCCGACGCGACATACGACCGCCGACGCGACATACGACCGCCGACACGACCGAGAAGTGTCGCTTCACATCTAAAATACATACAATTATATGAAACACATTTCGCACGGCGCGACACGACCGAGAAGTGTCGTCCTGGAGACACTTCTCGGTGCAAAGCTTTGCTGCGTATCGCACTCGAGGTCACTGTCCTCGGCATCGCTTTTTTTTGGGGGTGATTCGGTCGGAAATTTCTTTCGATCTAGGCAGCGTTGCCAGATTTTAAAACAGTATAAAAAAACCGTAGATCTGAACAGTAGATTTTAATACAGGGAGAAATAATTAAAATTTGCAGTGTAGTAAACAAAAAAAACAAGTATATAAGAAACGAAAAATAAACTTTTTGTCGACCCAAATTAGAAGGTAAACAAAGAATAAAAACAAATAATAACATTTTTAATATATGCTTAACGTACGGAAACAAAAAAAGAACAATGAAAAATAATAGATACCTAGATAGTTTACGGATAGCTGTTAATTTTTGGGTTTTCGGTACCCAGACAACTGCACCGTATGTTAGCATAGGTCTTATGATAGCCGTGTAAGTCCATGCGACGACTCTGGGGGAGAAACCCCAGGTGCGTCCCACGGTTCGGCGGCATTGTTCATAAGCAATGTATGCTCTTTTAACCCTGTTTTCTAACATAACTCTATAATAATCCTAAAATAATCCTAAAATAACCCTAAAATAACCCTAACATAACCCTAACATAACCCTAACATAACCCTAACATAACCCTAACATAACCCTAACATAACCCTAACATAACCCTAAAATAACCCAAACATAACCTTAAAATAATCCTAAAATATGCCTAAAATAACCCTACAATAGTCTTAAAATAATTTTAAAATAGTCCTAAAATAGTCTTAAAATAATTTTAAAATAGCAATAAAATAGCATTAAAATTGCCCCTTTTTGCATAGGCATAAAATTGCCTTAAAATAGCCTTAATATATTCTTAAAATAGCCTAAAAATATGATAGATTTTAACTCGAAATTCTATAGATTCTCTTGTACCTCCTTTGTCATCATTTTTCTTTCTTAATTTTAAGTGAATTGTATGAAGGTCTGTTCCAACACGTGCGAAAACCGTAATATTACCGTACAAATAATGCGTTGTATACAATTTTTGCGTAGAGCGCATGATTTGTAATATTACGGTTTTCGCACGTGTTGGAACAAACTTATATAATTCTAAAAAAAAATCAATCTGTACTGAAGTATTTTATTTTATCACCTAATAATCTTTCTACAAACGCTTTTCATTAAATTTAGGTTATTATAATGTTATACACACACATTTCCGTTATATAAAATTTTATAAAACGTTACGATTCGTTATTTTTAAAAATAGATTCATTTGCTACTAACCAATTTTGTATACGTTGATAGACATACGTGTCAACAAGCAATTACTACTACAAGTGTTCATTTTAATTTTACGATTTCTACATAAATCCTAAATAATTGTTTATGTCGATCAATGACTCTTTAATTTGTTTTTAGTAGAGTTACATCAAACTATTAGTCATGAAGTAATATCCTGTACAGCAAAGATTTTATAGTCTATAAAAAAAAGTTTTGAATGAAAAATATACAAAGATAAATAAATGTTTAAATCGAAAATCTAATAAGTATTGCAATGCAATGAATAGGGAAAAAACAGTGTGTTAAAATAGATAATAATAATATAAGCTCGGAAAGGATTGTTCAATGTGGCGTTCCTCAAGGGACAGTTCTTGGTCCCATTCGCTTTACAATATACATTAATAATCTACTTACACTTAAAACTTCTGAAGAGATAACAAGCTTTGCTGATGATACTGTCATCTTTTATACTGCAATGTTCTGAAACAAAAAATTGAAAAAGATATAAATAATATTATAGATTGGTTTAATTACAAATAGCTTATAATAAACTTCGATAAAACTATATTTCTACCTATAACAAGCTATAAAAATAATCTTCCCAATTACAACGAGCTAGAAATCAACAATCACGGTAACTTAATAAATATTAAACAAACAGATAAAGTAAAGTATTTAAGAATAACTATTGACAACCATCTCCGTTGGGACTATTACTAGTGTTACAAAAACTCTTATGTCATTACTAGGTTAATTCAAATTTTTCACAAAAATTTCGGGCTTACCTCTTCTTAAAACACTATATTATGCAGTGGTTGGTTCTCGCCTCTCCTATGGAATTGTAGGATGTGGAGGAGTAACATATACTCATTTAAAAAAGCTAGAAGTAGTCCAAAAATTATTTTTAGAAATAATACTTCAGAAAAATAGAACTTACTCTTCAAATGCTCTTTAAAAAGAGGCAGAGATCCTAGACTTAAGGCAAACATTTTTCTTAAGGGGGGGTTATGTTTATTAACTAAAGAAAAATATTCGTTGGATTTAAAATACATATGTCATTGTCATAAAACTAGAAGTAATGATTCCGGAAAATTAATGATACCAACTGCCAAAAAAACAATAGGGCATAAAAGTCTTATGTTTTTGGGACCTAGATTTTTAAATTTTTTACCAAAGGAAATACGTTTCTCAACTTATTCGGTATTTTATTGTAAGAAAACAATTAAAGGTCATTAAAAGTAAATTCTCTATAAATTGAATTTTGAGTTTTGAAATCAAAATACACTTAAAGCAGAAATATTAAAGAAAATGAGTTAGTAGCCATTTTGTGCCACATTTATTGGATAATATCATGTGAAAAAGGTCATGTCTTTGTTATTGTTTTTCTTCACCCATGTCGCACATTGTGGCATTCATCGTTTTTGCTGTATTTACCATTTTTTGTTTCTGCAACTCCGTAACCATGAGATGTATTGCTGTGTACCATATACTACAGACTGTCTGCTACTTTATCGTGTATTTAATTCACATTTAGGACTTTCAACATTTTTGCTGTGTGCTCTTCGTTTATTTTGACAAAATTCTGAAATTGTCTATATACAATCTAAAGCTAATTCTAATATATTGCTTATGGATACCAAACTTAAATGTATGAATGTTATTTTTCTTTTATTGAATTTATTGTTTTTTGACATCAAAGGCCATTAATACAGATATAGTACTATTACAAAATTATGTACTTATAATTTTACATTTAACTGCATTTAAGTAAATTTTGGAACTTAAATTGATGTCTTTAAAATATTTAAGAACTTGTGTCTGATCTGGTGAGTTGAGAATTTCTTGTAAACTGCTTAAAAGTCCTAACTGTCTTCTTTTTACTGAGTACTGCTAATATTTAATGAGAAAATGTTTGACCGATGAGGTGTTGTTGCAATGATGACATAAAAGGGAGGTTGTTAGGTCACTAGGTGATTGTGAGTAAGATTTGTGTGTCCAATTGGTAGTCTTTAAAAGGCTCTCATGTAACTTCGAAGGTATTTTAGTCCAGTGTTATTATGACGAATAGGTCCTATGTTTTCTTAGATCTTTACACAGTTTAACTCCTTCGATACTAAGATTGGATGTTGATGCTTCTCTTGCTACACAGTCTCCCTGTTCGTTACTCCATAATAGATCTAAAAGATGGCGACAAATAATGTCCAACTCCTTTTAAATCTAATCTAATCTAATCTACGGTTGATCCTTCATAGGATAGCTGTTGATAACATACATGTACGACTTATATGAAGAGGTGGCAGCTGTAGATCTTTTGAATGGATTTGATCAAGGAAAGGGAATTAATGTGCTATTTTGGGTTACAGAATTAAAAGCATGAAGTACAGCAAATTATATGAGCACTGGAAAAAGATGAAAGTACATTTGTGGAGACAGTTATTTGAGAGAGAATAACTGAATATCCTACTGCATTACTATTTTTGAAGGCGACGATGTATAATATCAAATTTGGAGTTTTTCATAAGATCCAGAAAGTTTTGTCTTAGGAGCTCATTAGAGGCGTCATATTAAGATTATTTCTTAAACTTAGGTTGATTTTGGTAAATTTTTATTCCAGGGAGGAGTGGAGGAACGAGTATTAAGAGTAATCTATCTATATTGTAAATAAGTGGTAGCAAACTTTGTCTGACTGGTTGAATTCTTCTGGGGGTCTGTGAGTTTATTTTCTTCTTGTGTATGACTTTAGCGGGTTTGCAAATACTCTGGACCAGTATGCCAAAAATTTGTCTTCTTGGCGGAAGCTCATTAACTTCGCAACATAGGCTTGACCGGAACGCCTCCAAGCAAATACGTTCAGCTGCATTTTGTACAATGTTGAGAAACCTTAAGTTTTAGTAGCTGACATGTAGCACATGCTATCGTATTCGGTTCTGAAATGGATAAATGAATTATAGACTCTCAGTAGTATTTTTTGTTCTTCAGCTCCTCATTACCTGTGTGATAGGCTTTTTAGGATATTGAGCCCACCTAGACAGTTGTCTTTAATCTATTAAATGTGCCTTTTCCAGCTGAGCCTCTTGTCGAGTACAATCCCTAGAATTACAATTTGATTGACGTTGGGAATATTAAAATTATTTCACGTAATACTTGGAGGAAACTGGTTATTTCTTCTTCTGGAGAATTTAATGCATTTGAACTTTGTAGTTGAGATGTGGAAACCTGATGTGATAGACCATTCGTAAAGAGCATCAACTTTTTTGTTTGTTGATGGTATTCTTCCCGTATTAGAATCGTTAGTGTAAAGACCAAAACCCATAGGGGGTTGAATTATTTTGCAAACATTGTTAATGGAAAGGATGAACAGTGTTGGACTCAGAGTGTTCGTAATCTTTCAGTTGGCTGTAATCCTAAAATGTCGGTCTGTTATAATATTTTTAATGAAAACGAAGAAAGCATATTTCTATTGATATGAATATCTTCTAAGGTTTTCAGTATAACTGAAGAGGGAAGGGAGTCAAATGGTTCTTAATAAAGGCATTAATTATGCGTGTCTAAAGTAGTAGTAAATTGTCTATAGTTCAGCTTTGAGGTCTAAATCCCGATTTACCAGAAGAGAGAATGTTTTGTTTTTTAAGATACCACGTAAGCATTTTCTCCAGTTGTTTATACAAAGTACATATTAGTGGGATAAGCATGTAAGAGTTAGGACCGCTAGAACCTTTATTAGTTTTTTTTTGTGGAAAAGATAGTTGATTCCTGTCACATTTTAGGGAAGTTTCTTTTGGTGCAGATCAAAATTAAAGGAATATTATTGGGCCCTGCGCCAGAAGTTTTAGTGGATGATAAAGAGTTCTTAAAAAGAAAAGAATTTATTGCATCGAGGTCATGATCGATATTAGAGACAAAGGATGGCTGGGAATGTTTTGGCTATGAGATTAACTTGGTTTATACTTTTAGATTTATTTTGGATAGAAGAAGCTAAAATGTTAACTATGACTTGATTATCTGTAACTATATGGTCTTGTTGAGTAATTGCTAAAATTTTCATGAAGGTCCTTTTCTCCTGCATTTGTCTTATTTTAGTCCAAATCTGGTTGGGATGAGTATCAAAAGTTGTAGACAAAACGTTAGCTATTCAAGCTGACTTTTCTACTTTGTTTTATTATTCTTTTAGCCCTTACTCTAGGCTTCTTGAATTCAATGAAGTCATTTTAGCTTCTTGTTTTCCTATATCTACTTAATGCAGGGGACAATAATTATTGATAAATCTACTAATAAAAATAAAAGTATATTAAACTTTTATTAACCACGAAAATGGCAAAAATAAGAAAAGTTATTGTACATTAAATTTGGATGAAAAATACATTAGCCAGCAAAAAATTAAGGTCACCTTAAAATTTTCATGTTCATTGAAATTTTACGTTTTCAGATCGTATTCGCAAGCTGTACATCATTGCATGTGCTTTTGTAAGCTTTTGGTGCTGGTGTGTGTCTGCGGATCCGTCGTCCCAACTCGTCCCAGACATGTTCTATGGGATTCATGTCTGGGCTGCGGGCTGGCCAGTCAAACCGCCTAATTTCTACCTCATCTAGATACTACCTGACAATTCTGGCTGTATGTGGTCTCGCATTATCTTGCATAAAAATGCCACTTTTCCCCATAGTCACCATGAAAGGCATAACATGGTCTTTTAGCACCTCCGTAATGTACCTATGAGAGGTTAGGGAGCCATTTTCTATGAAAACCAACTCTGTTCGAGCTTGTGCAGTGATTCCCGCCCAAACCATAACTGTCCCACCGTCAAATGGAAGACACTCGTCAATGCAAACTTCAGCATATCTTTCCCCAGGTCTTCTCCACACTCGTCGACGTCTATCTGACTCAGTGAGGCAAAACGCGACTCATCTGAGAACAATACCCAGCTTCAGTCATCATCATTCCAACGAACGTGATCTCTGGCAAATGTCAATATTGCAGTTCGATGCTGGCGTTGCAACAGGGGACCTGTATCCATTCTTCTGCATGACAGTCCAGCAGCATGAAGTCTTCTTCTAAAGGTCCATTCACTGACGGTGACATTTCTCACTTCTTCCAACTGATTTCGCAGTGAAACCGCAGTAGCTGTCCTATTCCGCAAACTTGTAGAGACCAAAAAACGGTCATCTCGTTGAGTGGATAACTCTTTTTCGTCCAGACTCTGGTCTTCTAGTGATCAGGTCAGTCTCCAGAAAGCGCTAGTACACCCTTTGCACACCACAAAGACTAGCAACAACAATTCTTGCAGTTTCACGTTGCCCCCGACCATCTTGTAACAGCGCAACAATTCTTGCCACAACAATCGGATCTAAAGGCATTATGGGCCTGTTAAATCACTACACTTTGCAATCGTTAGGTTTTACACAAAGAATCAACAGTAAACGAGAAAACAGGCAAGGGAAATGTGAATGTTCAATTAGCGTAAAGGCACATTTTTCATAAAAGTCGTACAATCAGTGGGCCTTTGTATTCTAATAAATCGAATGACAGCTGTCAAGTCTCGGACAACAATTGCTTCAACCCCTACTAATACTATTATGTCCTTATCAATATTGACGCTACACCTTAGATTATACAAACCTTAGATGGAACATAAGACACTGCGCATAATCCCATTTCGAAATTATTCACACCCACCAATCACAGTTGAGAACATCACATGTCAGAGCGTTGTCCATCCAAATTTAATGTGTCAACTAGAATTAATTTGGTATTTTAGTGACTTAAATTTTGGAAATTAACGTTTAAAATGCCAAGATGTGTTGTAGAAAGCTTTATTTATAATAAAAGTGCGAAATGTGACGGAGATAAAAGAAACTTATATTTATTTCGGTGAGATATTTAATTTTTAAAGATTCTGTCGACGTCCATATTTGTTGATTTAAAAATAAACAGAATCGGACTTGGTCATTGGTACATGTTATAAGTAGCAAATAAAGGTTATTTTTATAAACTGTTTACTATTTCTTGTTTCATGCTGAATCTGTTTTCAGGAAGTGGAAAGAGAAATATACAATCAAATACAAAAATATCAATTTCATTGCCAATTTATTCGTTTCAAACTTCACAACTGGTTTCAATAGTTTTTTCAAAACTATTTATTTAGTATTTCTCTATAACAGGGTTACTTAAAGTGTGCTCCGTGGAGCCCTGGGGCTCCGCAAAGCCTTTGTGAGGACTCCGCGAAGAAAATAATCATAATAAAAAAAACATCTCCACAAAATGGAGGGACCTGGCTTGAGGACCTTTTTTTGAGAAGTCATTTTTTTAAGTCACTAAGAGAAAGGAGGATATGATTTTGCTTTAGGACTTTTTTTATTTTATTTTTTATGGGTGAAATGGATTTGGGATAATTCTTGCAAGGAATCTTTGGAATTAATCAAAAATAAATTAACAACAAATTATATTCTTATGCATTTTCAGTCTGAGTTGCCGATTAAATTAATCGTAGATGCATCAAATGTAGATATAAGGGCCATATGTCATGTTTTTAAAAAAAATATTGAAAAATCTATAGCTTCTGCTTCGCGTACCTTATCAAAGTCCGAACAAAAATATTCCCAAATTGAAAGAGAGGGCCTTGCAATAATTTTTGGCTTAAATAAATTTAATGAATATTTATATAGACATTTCTTTATAGATTACTTACCTCTGGTAACTATTTTTAACCCAGCTAAAGGTATACCCCAATTTTCAGCCAACAGACTACGTAGGGCCGTTTAGGGCCCCGTCAAATATTTCGCTTTTCAAAAAGGTTCCGTCCCCAAAAATGTTTGAGAAACACTGCTCTATAATAATATGGGATCTATCCATTTAATTACATTTTATTTTCTCCAATTTTGACATATAAAGTAATATATTTTATAATCATAGCAAGTGCCAAAACGATCTACTTTATGCAACCAGTTGCATAATGTAGAACATTATGCAACTGATTACGAAAAGTTGATTATGTCACCAGTTACGAAATGAAAATAAATAAAACTGCCTCTTTTTTGGTTTTTAAGTCGAAAAATCGAGAAATCGAGTAATCGAAAATTAAAAAAATCGAAAAATCCAAAAAACGAAAAATCGAAAAACCAAATATCGAAAAAAAGGCAATGAATAGTGACATTTCACATTTGAAAATATGACATTACGTTTAACAACAAAAAAGAAAACAAAAAAAGAAAAGCTTTAAATGGCGTTTTATTTTTAAATAATTGAACACCGTTATTGAAAACTGCCCAGAAATGTTGGGGGTAAAATTTTGACGTACTCCTTTAAGGATAATGGGTAAAAATGTTTTTTTTTCAAATTTCTCGCGGGTAATGTCAAAAATCAGATCAACAACACTGCACATGTTCCTTATTTTTATTATTATTATTATTGAAAAAAAAAAGTCGTAGGGCAAACAAATACAACAATTTTCTGAAATATTTGATTGGAAGTGCCTGCAAAAGAATGCTGGTGAATCATTTTTAAACACAATTTTGTAAATAATCAAGACAAAATTAGAAAAAATCTTGTATGTAAACACGTTACCAAATGTCGTTTTGTGTAACTAGTTCATTTTACTCGTTACACAAAATAAGGCATTTCGTAACTGGTTGCATAAATAGCTATTAATTGACTTCCTAATATTTTAAATCATTGAACGATATTTTCCGTAAATACTTAAATCATAAATAATTACCGGTATATAAGTACCAAAACATTGTTTTTTCTAATAAAATTTTATTATTTATTTTATTTTGGTGTGATCGTAGAAAAAATCTTGTGTGTAATTCGGCAAAAAGTACTTTGGCTGTTTCGATAACTTTTTGTCTCAACAGCTATTTTGTTACAATAATTTTATAAACTTTTATTTACGGTCGATTTCACCGTTTTGTTAAACGAAGTTTAAAATAGTAAACGAAGATTAAAATGACATTTTTATATTAACAAAAATAAAGTTTAAATTACTAAATGGAGTTTAAAATGACATTTTTACATTAACAATGTCATTTTAATCTTCATTTAGTAATTTAAACTTCGTTTGACACAACGGTGGAATCGCCCCTTAGCTAGTTATATATTGATAAAGTGTTATTGCCCTCATCAAAAATGAATCGTGCTGACAAATAAAGTCAAAAAAACGTCTCATAATTTTTCATCTTTTAGTTACCTACCAAAATTAGGTAGTACAATACAAATATTTAAGTCCGGTCCAGAACATCTCCCTACTCCTTCCACCCAGTTTTTCGGTTTTGGCAAAATTCGCGCAGTGACAAATGCTTCCTATGTTACCTCTACCCTTTCTAACCTCTTTGCGCTACACTTATTCGCAATTACTGAAGTGACCTCAATTTTTTGATCACCAGTGTATATATAGGATCCTAAAAACTTGGATGAAACTTTTGGAGATTACTTTTCAACTAAGTTTTTCATAAATACATAAATGAAAACAGTTTAAACATGTATTATAGTAATTCAAGATCTCAGTGCTGCACCACATCAGATATTTTAAAATCAACATTCTTTTTTCATCCTTTGTATACCTATTTTCACGAAAAATGCAGCTGATAATATTGCCAATTATCGACCGATTTCAATATTGAGTATTTTTTAAAAAATTGTAAAAATATAATACATAATAGGATGATTAATTATATGTCTAAATATAATGTTACAAAGAGCCAACATGGCTTTAGAAACCCAAACAGCTACCTGTAAATTTTCTGAATATGTATATAAATATCTTGATGATAGTTTTCATAACACTGGTTTGTTCTTTGCTCTTTTAGGTGCTTTAGATTAAAAATAAATTGTATAATCTAGATTTTAGAGGAGTTTTCTATGAATGGCTTTCTAGTTTTATTCGTAAAACCAAACAATGATAAAGTAAAGGACAGCCGATCTTACATGTATCCTAGTTTATTTGATTATTCAATCTTTGATGAATGGTCTAACGAATAATGTTAATAAAACTGATAAATACATGAAGATCCAACAACAATACTCTTAAATAGTTAAACATCACATAGATTTATTGAGCAAAAAATTAAATAAATCTTACTATGTTTTCAGCGTAGAATAATCCAATCTTTACCATTGGATGTCGTCATAAATATCTACTGCATTCATCTCATCTACAACGTATTTTTATGGAGCTATGGTATGATAAAGATAGAGTATTTATATCTCCAAAACTATATTCCAACCACTTTAATCCAACCGGAATTTTGAACCCTTTTCTCCACCATATTTTCTAGAACCAGTACTATTTTTTCAAATGTACCTAATAGTGGATTCCTATTCCTTTACAGGCTGCCTACTAGACGGAGTACCGCGACCGCCTGATGTACCGCCTCGCAACCCCACAATGAGCCGTTTGAACGGAAGACTGGCATCTGCGCCACCAGCAGAATCACCCCAAGATTTCGAACCCTCTTGCCTTGTAAGGACACCGTCAGGAAATGTGTACATACCAAGTGGAACAATTAGTGAGTCTCATTTTTAATAAAATAGTGATGGTAAAGTAGTGAAAAGTGAAAAAGGTGAAAGAGGTAGTGCAAAAAAAAATGTGGTTTGAAGATTGATCCCAGTTAAGGTAGTAGAAATTTTATTATTTTTCAGAGCATTCCAATTGTTTTGGCTTACATTTTCTAGAAAAAATATATCTAGGTACTAAAAATGATTAGTTTCCAAATAAAAACACGCACTATTAATGAATCTATTATTGTTTTTATTTTTCTTATTAATTTATATGGAATTTAAGATTAGTAACCGCATTATTCAGGAAGTTATGGTCAATTACAAAATGCTCTAATGCATTGCCACATGATATTCGGTTTAGTCACGTTGTTACTAAAGTGTAACTGATTAATAGGTATACAGATATACGTGGTAAAAGCAGTGTAAATAATTTAATACAAAGTTGAACAATAATCGATTTGACTGTACATATACATTGTTATAGGTTTAATTCGGGAAATTAATGAAAACAAATGATCACCCTATACTAACTTTCATTGTGAATAAATGTATACATCAAAACGAGAATATGATACGAAAATGTGCCTTTTTATGTTATATTTGAAGATTCTAACGCCCATTAAAATATTTGCTGATACATGTTTTCACAAAGTGGTCCATTATTAGTGTTCAAATTTCTGCAGTGTCTGTGCTACCATAACTTCCTCTGCTTCAGTAAACAATGATTTATACCCATACTATTTTTAAATATTACGGAGATTTTGTTTTATTATGAACTTTTTTCCTTTTCTGGTATGTAATAGGAAACTAAACATACAGAAGAAAATCTGTTTCCATCTTGATTGCTAATAAGCATTCCTAGAATCTAGTGGTAGCTTCTAATGTACTCAACTGGGTAATATTTCTCTTCATATTTTATGACAGCATATTTTCCAACTTGCCACTTTAATTCACCATTATCACTTAAATCCATATCATCATCTACGTCTATTGGAAAGTTAGAAGAGTCAGAATTATCCTCTATTTTTTTCTTGGATGTAGTATTTTTTTGTAATCGTTGCAGGAACTGAGTCTTCGTTTTCCTGGTTTTCGCTTTTTTGCAGGATTTGTTTTTGTCTTTTCTCCAGTTTTTTTTTATCTTTTCTCCAGTTTTTTTTATCAGTATATTCATAACATTCCCTATATTAGCCACAAAAAACCATGGCTGGGTAAACCGTTCGCTTTCTTTTTGGGGTCGCCTTTTCAGGTGTTCTTGCAAATACCAATTTTTTTTTGATAGGCGTAGGGATTTTAAATCCTTCTTGTTCTTTAGTTTCATAGTAGCAATCTTTAACATCTGGAGGCGTCTTCCACATAAAACATCCGCTACTTCTGTTGATTCAACAGACTTTTAAGAGTTATCTTACCACAGCTCTGCGTAATATAATATTTTAAATGTAGAAATTGGCACTTGTGAAGGTTTATTCACAGTATCATTGGTTATAGATGTATTTGTAACTAGGTGTCCGTTATTTAAATCTGTCACTCTCACACTAAATATGAAACTCATTTTTTAACCGACTTCAAAAAAGGAGGAGGTTTTCAATTCGTCGCAATATTTTTTTTTATTTTTTATTCTTTAACACGGTGTCCGATTTCAATGATTCTTTTTTTGATTCAGGGGTCGTCCCATATTAATTTGGTCAAAATCTAATAATTGGGTCCATGAGAAAATCCTCAAACTCTTAATTTTTCATGTATGTTTAGTGATAATTCTTTACCACCTTGTCCGATTTCTATGATTATTTTTTTGTTATAAAGGGGATACCTCTGGGGTAGTTCCATATACAATTAATCAGGATCTGATGATTTATGAGAAAATAAAAAATCTCAATTTTTAAGGGCATCTGCAAGATTTTGAAGTCGGTATTTTAATTAAAAAATTATTATTGATAACTAAACTTTATATACAGGTTGATGGATTCTTGTATCCCATCCAATTATGTCTACTTTAATATGTTTCTAAAACCAAACTAGCTCGTCTCCTTTGAAATATAATTTGATTTTTTCAAGATTTACCTACCAAGTGCCCATTTGTTAGGAACAGATTCAACAATTGATTTTGTCATTTTTTTTTAATGGTACCACCTTCTCATTAGCAGAAAAGGTCATGTATTACTCTTGTTCAGAACTGTATCTTTTATAAAAATCCTCTTTTGACTTTGCAGGTCCTAAAATTTTCCACTTTTAGGGCACAACTGAAAACCTGCTTCGTCTCCATTGAATATCCTACTTGGGTTAAGTACGTGAATATATCATCGAAACAATTATGGATATGGTCTTGCTGCACGAGCTTTGGTAACTGACTCCGTATGTCTTTGTTTTATATTAGGATGCTGACGAAGGAAATCCTCAAACCAGGGTCGTCCAGGCAGAGAAGACTTACTTGTAAATCGGAAATCTCTGCCACTTGCTTCTAAAATTTTCTTAGCAGTTAAAGTTATAAAAAAACCTTTTCTGGCCATTACAAGAATTCAGTTTTAGTATAAATCCTGCTCTGTTTTACACAGTTTAGTTGCAGGGTCCATTTTTCTGGACAGAAGAACTTTCCCTGAGAATTTATATTTTCAAAGCTACCTTCTTCTTGCTCAAGCCCTTTTCCCTTTATCTCTATAATGGCTTTTTGCACGTCATCCTCGTAATAAACAAATAATGATCTTTGTTTCTTCTTATTCCTTTTTACAGCCATTTCTGAAACCATATTTTATTTTATTATTTTTGCAATAAAAGTCATAATTTTTGTAAAACTTTTGATAGAGCAGAAACCATATAGGTATCAAATCTACAGAAAAAACTGAAAACAGAAAATCCCCAAAAAAACCCGAAAAAAACCATAAAAACCCTAAAAAAAACCCGTCAGGTTGGACTTTCTTAAAAAAAAAAACCGGATTTTTTCCAACCCTGTCTTCAAGAACATCCTTTTTAATCAAAGTAAAATAATTTAACTCAAATGTTATCATTATTAACTTATCTGATATCATATTAAAGAAAAAACTCGATTTTTATTAAAAATATCGTTCACAGTATCTCAATTTAACCACTGAATTTTATAAACTTTTAGTATACATTAAACCACATTTTGAAAAA
This sequence comes from Psylliodes chrysocephalus, assembly GCA_927349885.1. Classification (NCBI taxonomy): domain Eukaryota; kingdom Metazoa; phylum Arthropoda; class Insecta; order Coleoptera; family Chrysomelidae; genus Psylliodes; species Psylliodes chrysocephalus. The sequence continues at coordinate 9,253,386 of OV651814.1, read as the reverse complement.
TTGACGTCTATGTCATAATACCAAAAATTTGGCGGGTAATCTGAAACACATTAATAAACATCGATTATACATGTGGACTACTAATATATGCATTTTCAACTCATCTTTTAGAAGTTGAGTATTTAAGGGGATTAGGAATAGTGACCATTATTGGCACATTTACCCCATAAAAAAAATAATTGACTAGAATTTACAAAATTATAATTCATTATTTTACCCTGTTTCAAAAAATATTTAATATATTTTTCAATATTTGTCAATGTTCACAATTTTTTAGGACACAAAAATGCAAATAAAATTATGACAGAACATAAAGTGGTTTGACACTTGGAAAGAAAACTTACAACGTTGTCAGATCGTTTGTCCTATTATAAACCATCTCCTGGAATATAACATATAATATTGTTATTATTTATAATCTTTTTTGTTAAACAAATTTATTGATCTTTATAGATAAATTTTTCATATTTAGTTTCTCTATTTCTATTATTACGGATTATATTCTATAATTAGGTATATAAATATTATTTTTAGAAAGATATTAATCCAATACTAAACATTTTGTTATCTTTGATAAGATTACACATCTATGAAATAAAATATGTCGAATACTACCAATTAGATAATTAAATCATATAATTAACAATTTAATTAATGAATGCAAATTTATTTATTTCGTTTAGTTTCCAATACTAAAAGTTTTTGTTTTAATTTAATATTATTTTTTAAATACAACTATCATTAATCCTTGAACATTTTTTAGAATTAACACGCTTCTACTGGCAGCTGACAAATTACGAAATCCCTTTTTGAATACCGATCATTATTATAGAATCACATTCGAAAACAACGCCTGTGCTGCATCAATATTATTGTTTAGATGTCCTTGACATAACGTAACCTTTATTTTTATTATTTTCAATTGATGCATCATGCTCATTGACCTTCCCCAGCTTTGTTAAAAGAAAATAATGCTCTTCCGATCGTTATCGCTAATGATAAATCAACAAAAAAGTGTATAGAATGAGTGAAATGTGGATATAAGGATTAAAAAAAAAACATTCGATTAGGTTCGTGGTTGCGTGGGTTTCAGACACGGACTGCGGATTTGAAAAAGTGGATACTGTTACATGATTTTTTATACTATCAAATTACTAGTATGTTTTTTAATATTAGTTTTTTTATTACCTTATCTATTTTGGGCCCACTTTTATTTTCACTTTATGTAAATAGTTTGCTAAATCTAGAAATATCTGGATAAATTAGTTTTGCTGACGATACAGTTATTCTGTACACGGAAAAAAATGTGACTAGAAAATTTTACTACAATGTTGTTGTAGTAGTAGACTTGTAGAAAAATACTTAACAATTTGTAGAAAATTTTACTACAATTTATAGTTAAAAACTATTAATTATTGTAGCAATTGAATTGTCGAATAAAATGCTACAACAATAGGAAAGAAGTCCACAATGTTTAGTATATTTTACTATTGTTTGTAGAAGTAGAAATTTATTACAATTATCGTAATTACTACTACTAACTTCTGTAAAAATTTGTACAAATATTAATAATTATCTCTACAAAAAATAGTAATTTTCTCTACAAAAAATAGTAATACTTTACATCCCTTCTTCAAAAATATTCTATAATATTGTAGAAATTCTAAGTCATGTGAACAAAACAGAATTCTGCTATTGGCCAACGTTTTCTGACGTCGATCATAAACGGCCAGACAGCAGTAGCCGTTCGCCAAGTTCACATAACAAAGCATAGTACATATACGAGTACCTATAACACATTATTATATTATAAGCACCGATGCGTTTGAGAAAATTTTAATATAAAATTCTATTGGTGGTAAGTACATTTATTATTGTTTCTGAATAATTTACCTTTAGATAACTAATTTAAATAACCTTTCTCATTTTTGTTAGTTATCTGACTTAGTCATTTAATATCCAAATCAGTGTAAAGGTGATAAATATCCCCGTTTTAAAGGTATGAACAATTCAATTGGTATTAATTTTTATTTCATATTTTTCAGGTGCAGAAAAGCCAACTGAGACTGAGGGCGCTATTATTACTGTTATTTATTACATAATGTAATTAAGAATTTGTATCTTTTATATTAAAACAATAAATTGAATATTTTATTAAGGAACATTTTTTTCTAGGTTATAATTATAATAATTATGGAATACTACTACAAATTTTATTAAAAATTACTACAATTTGTATGAATTTTTACTATTTATTGTGTAAAATTTTCGTATTTATTTTCATAAAACTCAATACATTTTTAATATAAATTCATACAATGAATAGCAAAAATTATAACAATAATTTGTAGAACAATTCTTATGATTCATTTGGATCTTTTTACTAAATATTGTAGATAATAACTCTACAATACATTCTCCACAAATATTTGGAAATTTTTACTACAAATTGTCCCTGTCCCTATATGTACTATTTATTGTAGAGAAAAAATCTACAATTGTGGAAATTTGTTCTACAATTTTTTTTCCGTGTACAGTTCTCATACATGACAAGAACTGAAACAGAATATTGAAGCGGATATGATAAAAATAATTGAATGGTTTAATAACAAGTTGTTAACAATAAATTTCGACAAAACTTTTTTTATATCCTTTGCATCGTATGCTAACAGCATGCCTGACTATCAAACGCTAACAATTAAAATCAATAATGCTGATATTAATGTAAACAAAACGAATCGTATCAAATATTTAGGGGTTAGGGGCCGTTCAAATATTACGTAAGCAGATTTATTACAATTATTTACCCCCCATCCCCCTTATCAGCAAAAGTAAGCAAAACTCTTAACCCCTCCCCCCATGCTTACGTACACATTTTTCAATTATAAATGTAGTTTTTTTTATATTACAATATTATAATTATAATTTTAAAAATAAAAAAATAGATTTAGGATAGAAATTAGATTTTTAGGTCTAATTTTCCTATCAGTGTGCGTGTTTACTTTTTTATAGATCTTCTCGATGTGACGATTTAGTGACTTGACGGAAGTATGATAAAGATCACACGTTTTGCATGTTCGACTTGATAGCCTCAATTTTACCGTCGGACAAAAATAATCATAGGGCATTTGCAGGAAATCTTTGAGTGAAGTACTTAAGCGTAGAGCTAAATTGACTGGAAGATCAAGAAATTGCCCTCCTTCATCCAAAACCGAGTCATCAACTGTTTGTTGGTGGAAGAAACCTGTTGTCTAGTAATCTGAATAGGCCACTTCTTGGACGACAGCATTCTGTATTTCTACATTTTACAATTTGAAGCAAGTATTGGCTTTCCGAATACCATTTAATGACTGGAAAATCAGAAAGATCTTGTTCACCTGCCCCAACATATTTTGCAGTAACATTATAGCCATCAATTTCCATTGAACTCCATACTTCAGCTAATACATTTCCTGCAAATTCGAAATTAGATCTTTCTAAATGTTCATCATTTATAACGCCACGTTCATCCAAATGAATATCATGAGGCAATATTAAACCAGCCAGTTCCCGACTAAGAGGAGCCATTCTGCGCGCTACTCTGTTATACGCACTTCCAGGAGCATTGGTAGCTAAAAACAATGCATCGAGGTCATGTCGCTTAAAGTGTTGTATAGCAGACCCTATGACTTTTTGATAACGCGGATTTTCATCTGGCCTTCCATCAACCGTCATGATTTACCACTGGTTTTACTAGTCCATGGTCAGTTTTAGCTGATGGTCGAAACTCTTCAAGTTCGAGAAGCGTGTCGAAATCCTGAGTATGAGTATTAGCAGTAGATGAAGTATGCTTTCCACTTCGAATAGCGATGTATGTTGGTCCAGAATATCCAACGGCTTCCGGTTGTCCTAGCATAGTGGAAGCATAAACAGATGGTATTAATTTATGACGCACAGCGATTACCCAATCGTTGTCAGGCAATTTGATTCTAAATTCCATGTGCATTAGAAGAGGTGCTTGCTTATTTGCCGCAGTTACGCCAATAGGAACTCGAGCTTTATCATCTTGAGATATAAAAAATACTTGATCTGGTCCAAGTATGGATGCTATGTTCTCTAAATAATGGATTGATGTTTCAACGAATTTGCTGTCTAAGTGGCTCTTGTGGTGATTAGTTTGAGCCCGAATGAGCTTAACAGGGACTGTCGATACATGTCTTCGTCCCTCTGCAGAATTAGATTTTCTGGGAATCAAACGAAGATATGTCCCACTGCGACTAATGTCAAATCCTATTTTACGTAATTCTTGTGTGCATTCATCAAGAGTTTTTACTTTGCGAATAGATTCCGTTCGTCTTTTATCATCTGCTGCACTCCCAAATAATGCTATATCCGCAATTGTTTTCAATAGTGATGGTTGATTGCTTTCAAGATTAGGACATCCCACTGAATCCCTCAGAGATAGTCTTTTTTATTTCTGGATTTTCATGACAAATATCTTCTAACTTTCTTTTCATACCATCCCTGTGTTTCTTCTGGGCAACTGCGTTTTGAATCTTCCTGTTTAAAAACTGTTTTGCTGTTTTTATTTCCTCGCGCAACATAATGATTTGTTTATGAACTTCAGCACGGCTTGGCATAGTATCTCTGGCAGAATACAAAGCATTCAGATTTTTTTCGAGTAGAGCAATCTTATTTTTCATAGCTTCCTGAGAAGGTTTTGCTCTCTGTTTATCTGCATTATCATTATTTTCGCATTGCTGTTGTAATTCATTACCGAGTTTTATTTTATCTTCTTCCTGTTTTTTAATATTTGAAGCTGGCTGTATAATTTGTGTTTTTTCTGCAGGTTTACAGGTAGTCGTTGCCTAAAATTAAAAACCTTATATGGGTCCTGCTAAAGATTCTCTTATAAATACAAAGTATGCAATAAAAAACTGCATTTAAAGATTATTTAAAGCCGGGAATCGAACCCATCACATACAGAAAACTAACACCCTATATTTTGTGACCAATTGACGGAGTCAATCTTAAGAAATAAATCTATATAATGAATATTACCTCTATACTTTGAGATAGTTCATAATATTTTCTAATCATGAAACGTCTAAATTATTGTTACAAAATGTAAAGAGAAACTTTTTGGCGATTTCTAATATTTATAGTACTCATAGGTACCTAAAATTATTTCGTTACTCACCTTGGAAAAAAATGTAGTAGATTGGAATTATTCTTAGTCGCCGTTTGCAATTCTTCTTCAATTCTCTTAGATACAATAATATCTAGTTCCTTGTCGGACTTTGCTTGTAATTTATAATTTCGCCATACTTCGTTAACTAACTTTTGTACATTTTGTACTTTCGTACTTGTATGAGATTTTTTAAAACTTTCAAACAATTTTTGGTATAACTTGGATTTGTCTATTTGAAACAACATCTTATTTAAACATTAAACTTTGGCTAATGGAATCACACAAATGTTAACTTGCTTTGCTATGCTTACAATACGTCTACTCGCTATAGTATCCAAACGAAACAATACACTGATTGGAAATTTATAAAGTGAATAGCGCAGTAATTCCCCTACTCGATTCTAAAGCGAGGCCTAAACGTATGCATTATTTGCGGGAATCCCCGAAAATATGTTTCGTTTTCAAGCTTAGACAATGTTAGGGTTGCCATTCGTGTAAAAAAGTAAATAACTACCGATGACGTAATCATCATTTAGACTCCCCTACCCTCATGTCATCCAAAATAAGCAAAACAAAGAACCCCTCGCCCCCCCCCCCCCATAGTGCAAATGCAGAACTCTATTGGTCGGTCGCTACACATGCTTCTGTTGGTTGATAGAGGGGGTTTAGATAAGTATAATGGCGCTTAAATCATGATTTTTGATTTTTTTGTATTGTATTGTAGGTATTGCTTCTAGGCCATCGTTATTAATTTTGGATGACATATCTTTATTTGCTGGTTTACTATGCAGTAACTCAATGTAGTTTACCAATATAAACCTCATCTGTCAAAACCATAGTCGCCTATTTATCACGGCCACCTACTGCAACAAACCATGTTAATATTATATTTTTTGCATTATAAGTGTTATGGATTACTTTTACAAAAAAAACATTTCTACCATCTTTAGTTAACTAAAATGACCAAAGGGATAGATTGAGCTAGTACCCATCTGAATTTTAGCATTTGGTTTGACTAAAGTTGGTAATTTTTTTTATTTAACGAAATATGGTGGATTTATTTTTATTTTTTAAACTTGACAGTGCATCTTGACGGCCTGACAACTCAACTTTTAAAGGACGTGCCTTCCCTATAGCTGCCTTGACAAGTTTGGTGATATTCAAAACTTTGTGAGAAGTCAATGGTTCCAATTCAGTCAAAATCTCACATACCGCATTAGAATCATTTAACGACTCATCAATCCCGTAAAATTCTTTTCACAAATTGATCTAGAACAAAATTCAGCATACATCTGTGACATATCTTTTAATAAATCATTTTCCTGTTTTAAATTAACACAATTATCAATTTTTGTATTATGTTCAATTAACAAAGAGCGAATGTCGTTCATTCCAGTCGTTAGAAGGGTAAGTTGGGTCATCAACAAATTAAAATGACTTTCTCCAATTGATACGCCACTGGAGGAAAAATTTTGATCGGTAGCATTGGTAGTTTCCATCGACCAAGCAATCAGCGTAGGAACCAGTGTTTGGATTGTATATTAATATTTGAATTCGCCCAGCAAAGCAATTATTTCTACTTGGCCGATAATATAATATAAACTTTTGCATTGATATGTGACAGAAAATAGCTTACTTATTTTTTTAGAATTTATTTCATGTTGAACTAATGATATCGACTAATAAGTAAAATAATAACGAAATACATTTAACTATTATAGGTTTTATGAATATTAAAAACACAATTATAATAAATGTTTGAATTGGTGGTTTGAATCTGGGTACTTTCTGTTTAATTTTGCATTGTGCTCTGATCATGATTAAACTTGCTAGTACTTGATGAAATTCTCCTCATGGATGCAATCATCTGATGATGTTCAACGTCCAATTTTAAGTAATGTTTGATTGACTGACTATTACTGTGTTCAGTAATTTTAATGAACTGTTGTTCAACTACTCCTTCCTTGGCCAAAGTCGAAACAGCTGTTGCTCTTGCAGAATGATTGGTTATTTTAACTTTTTTAGTGTCAATTCCTATATCAGAGGCTGCTGATTTGAACCATGATGATGTAATGTTCTTACCAATTGGGCTATTCTTGTACCATCCTGTCGAATTGGGTTGACTCCAGTATGGGTTTGGTCTGTCGGTCTGTCGGTCTGAATAAGATTTCCCCTTTTTTCATCAACTTCTTAAATAAACGAACCGGACACATTTGTGGATTGACGAAATTTGTAATCAAGCATTTACTATCCGATAGTTTTTTAGAACCACCTTGTGTGGATTATATTCTATCCGACCTTTTGGGTTTTCGAAATTATCAGTTTCTTCTTTGAAATATTGGGTACACCTAGACTATCCTTCCCCTCCTCTCTCCATGCCAACTCATGTGAAACTATGTGAAAAGATTTACGCTGCAATCCATCTGGAGTATTTTCATCCCACATTTCAATAAATTTTTTGCATTTGTCACTGATTAAGGCTGAAACACTCACTTTTCTTTTTAATGGACAACTTGACAAGCACTGAAATTAATTTAAAATGTCAGGTTGGATTAATATTTTGTTTTTCAAATTATGGTGTGAAATGTTGTGAAATTTTCTTTCGGGCACGAATATTTTAGGAAAATTGTCGTGAAAATATTTAGTACATAAATTCCCTGTGTTGAAAAATTGTAACATATTTGACCTACAATCTCTTTATTAATGTAATTAACAAAATCATCTGAAATCTAAACTAATAATCATCATCCCACCGACTATTAAATTAATAACCTCAAATCTAACTGACGAACTTCTATAACCAACCCATTTATTCAAATTTGTGGGAACTTTATCGAACCTCGTTCGGCCGCAGCATAGAAATAGGAGCACTTATGAGTCTATTATCGTCCTCCTCTCCTGTCCTCCTCCCCAAAATAAGTCAACGGTGCTGATTCTAATCCTCCTAGATCGATTTTCTGCAGCCGTTTCGACACTGGGCGACTGCATAGGGAACCTCTAGTCCGGTAACCGACTTATAGAGGTCGCTGCGATCTTAAAAATCGGTCGAAATGATGACGGTGGGCTTTGGAGGTTTGGAGATATTGACAAAAAAGGATTTGCTCCGTTCGGAGAATTTGCATTCTTGATTAATTACTGGAGATAAAACGTGAAAATCAATTGGAATAATATAAAATGGATATAACACTTTTTCTCCTTGTTTAAAAATCATTTCTGTTAAAATGGAAGATATTTGTTTAGTTATTTTTACATTTTTACCATTTAATATTTTGAAAAAAATCTTAATTTTCTCACAATATATCTCTTTGTTAGGTTGGTTTGTTTATTAGCATTGTTCTGTATACATTTTTTAACCTTTTTCTATGGAATATTAGCAACAGAAGTTACTTATTTAGAATACAGAAATGAATTCAGGATGTCCCAAATAAGGGTTATATTTTAAATATTAAATTGCACAGCATATTAGTTACCCTATTTTGGTTGCCCAAAAGTTTTTATAAAGTTTGTGTACATTTTATCACATCAATACAGGGTGTTTCACTAATATTGGTCAAATTAAATAGTTATGTATTATTTTAAATCAAAATTTTTGTATATTTTGAAGGAATTCAAAAGGGAGATTCATCTTCGTTTCAAAAATGTATTGTTTTCTAAACAATACAAATATTGCAGTTTTTTATGGAATAATTGACATTAAATAAAATTAATGAAAATAATTGATTTAGTAACAAAAAATATAACAAAAATTTATTACAAAATACAAAACAATCATTAACCGGCTGTTTCTTGCCAAAGTCATCAACTTTTATCGTAATAAATAACACTTGTACCGTAACTATCGTATCCTAACTACTCCTGAAACATACACATACAGGGTCTCTCATTAGTGCGTAATAATTGTTCAGTATTTCAATTTGTGTTAGACACGCAAACAAGTTTTAAATGAAAGTTATATAGATTTGAAAAATATATATTTTAAAAATATTTTTGAAATTATAGGGTGTTGCGTTTTTGCCTGGCAAATAAAAATGAATATTTTTTAAATAGTACATTCTATATTTTATTTCATTTTTAGAATGGTTTGGTAATAGTGTATGTAACCCTAAACTGTTTTTAAAAAATATTACAGGTTTGCCAAACAAGTAATTTTTTTATTAAATTATAGAATGATGCAGACCCCAACTTAAACTATCATAATTTAAGTAGATTTACAATGATTTCAAAATTGTTTAAAATACAGACTTATAAGATTTATTTCGAAATATGTTTTAAGATTAATTTACTCTATTTTTTCAAATACAACCCCTGTATATTATATTACCATAACATTCCTTATAAATTAACAACAACAATACCAACAGGTTAGCCAAAAACACATATTATTAGTATTTCCAATAATAAAACAGCTATCGATCAATTACGCACTGATGGGACACCCTGTATATGTGTTATTTGCCAATATGTTGGTATTGTTTGATAGGAAAATGTATTAGGAATTTTATGCTAAAATAATATACAGGGTATTGCATTTGAAAAAATTTTGTAAATTGAACTTAAAATTGGTCATTTTTGAGACATATTTCAAAACACTCTGTATAAAATAACTCAGTTTTTACACCACTATTTGTTAGCTTACTATCTTGTAAGTCTCTATTTTAAACAATATTAAAATCATTGTAAAGCTAGCTAAATTATGATAATTTATTTTGGGATCTACTTCATCATTGTCCAATTTTATAAAAAATTAATTGCCTGGCAACTCAGTAATATTTTTTTAAAAACACGTTTCTTTATTTTTCTGTTTTCTATGTTTTTTTATATTTTTCTATATTTTTCTATATTTTTCTATATTTTTCTATATTTTTCTATATTTTTCTATATTTTTCTATATTTTTCTATATTTTTCTATATTTTTCTATATTTTTCTATATTTTTCTATATTTTTCTATATTTTTCTATATTTTTCTATATTTTTCTATATTTTTCTATATTTTTCTATATTTTTCTATATTTTTCTATATTTTTCTATATTTTTCTATATTTTTCTATATTTTTCTATATTTTTCTATATTTTTCTATATTTTTCTATATTTTTCTATATTTTTCTATATTTTTCTATATTTTTCTATATTTTTCTATATTTTTCTATATTTTTCTATATTTTTCTATATTTTTCTATATTTTTCTATATTTTTCTATATTTTTCTATATTTTTCTATATTTTTCTATATTTTTCTATATTTTTCTATATTTTTCTTTTTTTTTTTTCTATTTTTTTTCTATTTTTTTTTTTCTATTTTTTTTTCTATTTTTTTTATTTTTTTATATTTTTTTATATTTTTTTATATTTTTCTTTATTTTTATATTTTTTTATATTTTTTCTTTATTTATTGTGTCCAAAATTTATACGTCTTGTTCAAATTCATTAGCTAGAATTTTTAATAATTCCCAACTGCCAAGCCATTCTAAAACTGAAATAAATAAAATACAAAAAAAATATACATTTTTATTTGCCAGGCAAAGGCGCAATACCCTGTATATCCAAAAATATTTTTAAAACATGTAGTTTTTAAATCCATATAACTTTTATTTGTTTGCATGTCTATAACACAAATTGAAATATTGAGCAATTAGGTACTAATGGAACATCCTGTATATTATTATACAGATTTATACAATTTCTATGCAACATAGCTTCATTTCCTGAAAGAAAGTTCCATAGATTTTTTCCGGTGCAATCCACATCAAACAAAAACTTCTGGACTATCTTTTTAAAATTCATTAAAAGACATTTTTTAGAAACATATTCTGCAATTTTGTTTGTTACATATTCCACTAATGTCATAAGTTACATCAGATAAATTAACATGGTCTTGGGTATGAATAAAACTACTAAAGTCTCACATATCCTTAGTCGTTTTTCATGATCTGACGGGTACAATTGGTAGATCTAAATTTTAAATGGAATTAGTTTTAAAATTTTTAGACTTCTAAAATTCATTCTGAAATTCTTTATAAAATTACTTCTAAAATTCCTTTTAAAACTTCTTCTAAATTCCTTCTAAAGTTCCTCCTAAAATTCCTTCTAAAATTCCTTCTAAAATTTCTTCTAAAATTCCTTCTATAATTCCTTCTAAAATTCTTTCTAAAACTCCTAAAAAATATTTTTAAATTTCCTTCTAAAATTCCTTCTAAAATTCCTTCTAAAATTCCTTCTAAAATTATTTCTAAAATTTCTCTTTAATTGAAATTCTGTAATATTGTTAGCTTAGGCTCTTCATAAATAAACAACATTTCCAAAAGAGCATCATTACTCCTTGATAACTGAACGCACCTTCTATATCTAAATAGCGTGTTTTAGAAAATGGCCGATTTTGCCTACTAGATTAAGCAGGGCATAATATGTCGATTTGCTTGCTTGTTTGGTAGGCTTCCTTCTTTATTATGCCTATTTAGAATTATCTTCAGTGTCTTCAATAGAAAGAATGTTAAGTAGGTATCCACTCCAACAACTTTGTATATGTGTACATTGTACAACTTTCGCCATCGTCTTCTCTTAGTGGAATATAACTCCACGCCAGGCTTGCTCTAAACAGCCTCACTATCAGAAGGGTAGGAAAAATGCCATCCTCTATGGGTTATTTAAAAGGGGAGAATGAATGCATTGCCCATTTTACGGCGCTTGGAGAAACTATTTGTGCAATGTAGTTCAAGTGCTCTTTCTTGGGTTGTATGGTCAATACCCTAGAGGCCTAGAAGAAAGGGATACAAGTTATCTATCTTGCGGAATTCGACTGACTGAGAAGTGTTTATGTAAAATAATCTCTAATGTTTCCTTACTAGATTCCATATAGGTGTCATCGGGTATTTTTATCGAGCCCACTTCGAATCTCAGATCTTTGGAAGGAATCTTATGAAGTCTGGTGGTTGCAGATAAATCTGGTATACTCTGACAGAACTTCCTCCACGATTTCAGTTTGGACATGTAAAATTTGTCCCATCAACTTAATTATTTTGCTAGTTAGAAGGAATTTCGAACTTCTTTTCTTTTTTAGTCCAAATTTCTGCTCTACCTTGTAGTTCTTCTTAGCTCCTTTCTCTCGCTTAGTAGGTCGTTTTCCTGATAGGCGCTTTTTAAATTTGATAGATCGCCACTTCTATCTCTGCGCTTTATTAGTTTTAATTACGTTCCCAGGTCCTTCCTGGAGGGACTTTTCATATCCACTCCCAGTCTGTGCTTTTTGAGGCACAGAGAATAGATACTCGATCCGTCCTCTTGTCAAATTTGATGTGTCTATGTACAGAGCATGAGAGTTCGGTGGATACCCTCCAGTTAACAATTATTTGTACTTACAAACTGCTTATTGATTGTTATGTCTAAAACTTTGTCACGTTAACGTTGTTAACAATAAACGCTTCCTGATGTCAGTACTTTCTTAGTCCCTATGGTGAGCGTTAGAGTCGCACCCAATGACGAACTGTTTATTATTCCTCTTGCAATAGGCAACTACTAACTAATTCTAATACTATCGCTAGAGAAGTGGTTGGTCTTAACCTGCGCACAGAAGAGAGAACAGTACAGTAGAGAAACATAGGGCTAGTTGAACCAGAGAGATATTCTGAGAAAACGTAACTATTCACAGTACGCCACAGAGTTAGGTGTACTGTGATAATTACCTTTTCTCAAGGTATCTCTTGGTAGAACTAGCCCTATGACCTGCGTCTCATGGGAGGTAAGCAGAGTAGTGTTCTTCCCCGCCTGGATCGGGCACTGGCTTGCAACCACATTAGGGGTGCAGTAACCTGTTAATATAGAGAATGTCATATTATTTCTGACAAAAAGCATCCTCTTGGTTTGTCTGGAGATTTACCGGTTACTAACTTAACAGAACAGTTTCCGAGGCCACTTATACAGCCGCTTTTGAAAATCCAGGGCTCCCGGATAAACGCGATGTCTAAGTACCTAATTAAACCTAAAATTCTATTATTTACTCGAAACATAAAAACAAAAAATAAACACTAATAAATTTAAATAGTATTCCATAAAACTATAACCATTCATAAAATAATTTGAAAAATTTATTGTGGTGAAATCGGCGTTTTATGCAAATGCTTGTTTTAATAGCGTCATTAACCTGGACCTTTAAGGTATACAAGACTTCATAACCATAATTAAAACGTGGGTTAAGAGATAACGGAAAGGATTAGATTGCCAGTATAGTAGCTTCTTGAAATTAATGTTGGAATTTGTTTGGAGTAGCAGAAGTTTAATAATTTTTAAAGAATTGGTAGTTAATTAAAATTCTACAACATTTAAAGATTTAGAAACATATTTTAAAAATAATTTATTACTTTTACTAATTTATAAAATGAAATAAACCAAAAAAAAGCAGTCTTTATCCAAGATTTATTTCTGCTTTAACGAGATAAACAATTTATGTAAATATAAGACGAATTCATTAATTTTTTATGATATTTTAATCTAAATAACTATAAAATATATTAACAATTAGTTTGACACTTTAAACTTCTAAAAAATAATAGTAGCCCGGTCAAATATGAACAATTGTGATTTGTGGATTTCATATCCGTAGAGTATCCTTATTAAAATGAATATGAAATTATATCCATTCAATAGAATGCAATGGCTTACTTTTCCTTTAGCCTCTCGCTCTCTGCACTAGTGGGAAAAATGTCATTTATATCAACTAATTTAATTTGAAAATATTGATTCATAAGTTAATACCTTCGCTAACTAAAATTGTCTCACTATAATACCTTTATACTTAATTAATTGGTATTTTTATAAAACCAATGAAACAATAGTATACTTAAATTTTAGGTTAAAATACAGTTTTAATCAAAATTAAGTCACAATGATAGTTCAAATGTCAAAAAGCAATAAACGTTTAATTTTAAAACAATATTTGCATACAATGCAGCATATGACCCAAAAACATATGCCAAAAAAATTCGTTAAGAACGTTTTTGATTTGATGAAATTAATTTTACAGAGGCATTAAATAAATACAGTAGAGTTAGAAAAACTATGTTCCAAATGTATGTCTTTTATCTGAAAGTTTGCAGTATTACAAATTACAAACATATCAAACTTAATGAAGAAAAATGAGAAAATCAGTAGAAAACTGAAAATTAAAGATGCAATTTGGGAAATATGAAAATGTATAGGGTGTCCCACAGAAGTAGGCCAATCTGTTAAGCATAGATTCCTTAGGGGGCAAACATTTAGAAGGGGGTCAAAGATAATAAACCCCTTGCAATTAACGCCCTCTATATAAGGCAGGTAATATTTAGGCTTAAATTATGATTTGCCATCTCTAAAAACTCCGGTGTACCAATTTTAATTTATCTAATTTTTACTTTGTCACTCTGTATATTAAACATGCTGGCCCCAATTAAAAAAAATAATGATAGAGGTTTCTTATACTGACGTAAAGAATCTATAGTTACTGTTCTGTATAATCCTCAATTCTTTTAAAGAAATTGTGAAACATTATAAAAAATAATGAAAAACCTGAGAAAAAAAAATGAATGCATCTCGATCAGGGATCGAACCCTGAAAGTCGGAAGGCTCCAGGTTCCAGCAAAGAGATTTTATTACATTTTTGGGTATTGGGTATTTTAAAATCATTAAATTCGATGTTATCAATTTATAGTACTATAACTATAACTTTCTATTTTGGACAAACGCAATCAAAATTACTCTATCTGATAACAATTTGTGGGTGTTCCACTTTCCATTAATATCTGCCACGTTTTTTTAGCCTAGAAACGTATTTTAAGGGCTTTTGCAAATAAATCACCAATATGTTCGTATAGATCTTTATTTAAACAACTTAATATACTTACAGTTCTGGGATTATACAGGGTGTTTCAGATTTAAACGGATACAGCTCAATAGGAGGTACACTTAGCTGAGTTTAAAACACCCCTATACTTAGCCTTTAATCTTACTCGTTTTTTAGATATAGGGTGTTTTATGACTTTTTGCCAAAACTAAAATCGGCCATTTTGCTTGAACGGCTAGAGTTATTTTGATAAAATTTTGTACAAAAGTTACACTCTCTTAAGTTAATAAAAACCATAATGTAATTTTAATAAATTCCAGGACCGGACTCTTTTTTTTTTATATTGCTCTTCTTAGCTAGGATATCACCCTGTATATCGGATTTTAATAAATGTGACTACACATTTAAATAGTACATGGATCAACAAATGAAATAGTGTAATAATATTTAATGGCACCCTCTTGATGTTCTTACAATAAATTTTTATAATGGCGACTACATTATTATAAATCATTATTTACAAAATTAAAATCAAATATTTTACTCTGTACTTTTAATATTCTACACAAATTAGGTACCATCTTCATTTTTTTTTAACTACAGCATTTTACATTAGGAAATTGAACATCTACACAGGACAGCGAACGAAAGAACCTTATATGTGCGACATGTTGTGTTATATTTAGAGTGGTCAATAAAAAACATTTCTAAAATAAGTCATGTAAAAATCACGTACGCCGGAGCATAATATTCTTCTTCTTTTTAAATGACAGTGACGTGACTCGTATATCTGTCTTTGTCAGTCGTTGAATACTTAAGAAACATTTTTTGTGGATCACTCGTTATTTAGTTAGGCATATTTAATTCCCCAGGAAATAATTAAACTCTAATCGTACGAGCAAATTAATTTAGTATGTGCTGTGTTACTCAAAACGCGGTGCGGTATTTCACTAACTTGTTAATTTACACCAATTATAGCAAAGAATATAAATGGGCTGCAGTCGGCCTCTCTCAGAATTGTAGTTGGAGCTGTCCAAATAAGTTTCGTGAAACGTGTCGCAGATAACCGGGAACTAGCGTAATGGCTAACTGGCTGCAATATATCAAAAATATGGTTATTCACGGTTTAACTCCGTTTTACTGCTATCTAGTTTCGAATTGGTTTTTAGAATATTATTTATTGTTTTTATTTCTTTATGATGTTGGTCATATGGACACTTTTTTTGTAAACAACTTTTCGTTGAATATTTATGTAAAATGGGATATTCATGACGAAGTTTTGCTAACCGAAATAAAGGGAATGACTGTGTTACTAATTGGATGTATATACAGTTTTTTTAAAGATATCTTTCCATTTTTTGCAACTAAAAAAAAAAGGATCTAGTTGTACGGTACGTTGCAGGCAGCTCATGGATCGGACTTTGATGTAATTTGATTTAGTTTATATCTTATAAATATTTTAGAAAGAGTTATAATTACTTAAATATTAAATTGATTATTTAAAATCACATCAGAGTGTTACGAAGGTTAAAGCTGGATTCATGAACTCTATGTTAATTTGACGATCAGTTCACTCTACGCTCGCGTTGGTGAGTTCGCGCCAAACTCAATTTATAAAGTCGTTACTTGAACATGCCTAGTTAAAGCTATATGTGTATTTTCTACAAATCAATCACAAGCTTCGAAAAACTCAATAAATTGCTTTCAAATATTCACTTGGTTTCTTATTTCTTGTAATTCATATTCAATTATATTCATGTAAGTACCTTTATAAATATTATTTATTCAGAAATAATTTTATTTGTGTGATGTAGGCAAATCTGATAAAAACAAACTGAAGAACTTTCACTTGAAATATACCTATGTAATTTAAACATGTTCAAGACAAGATAATGAATTTTGTTTTGTTCTTGAACCTTAAATGGAAGTGAGGTGAAGGTCGATCTCATGCTTACTGGATGCATTCTGGTCCAAATCAAAGATATAGGTGCTCAAAAATTAGAATAGATTAAAATATGATTTCAATAATTTCAAATATTTTTGCTGTTTACTAATATATAGATCAGTTATTGAAAATTTATTGTTATTTTTATTTTTATATAATTTTATTTGTTGTTATATCATTTTTTTACGAAATAATATACCAACAATGTTTTGCCCTTTTACATTTTCCACATTTTCAGTACAATATCAATTTCCACAAATTGTGAAAATTATTATGTCGGAGAAAATCATATTTTAAACTTCAGTAGACTCATTTTTTTTATAGAAATCTACAGTGTGACTCACTTGAATTGGAATCGCCCCTATATATTGTCTTTTGACCGGTTGTGTTTAGTAACATATAAAGTTCTACTGTAGGTTACAGTAGAACAATCTGTAGCACAACATTTTATAACTTAAAGTCTATTTTCAACACTATAGGTCTGTTCCAACAACCATCAGAAACCAGTTATTGACACCAGTCTTCTGCGCAGTAGATTATTAGAAACTCAATTTATATACACCGCAGAATCCTGGTGACTGGATTTGGAAGCTCCAAAAAGGACTTTGTACTAAATTATATTAAAAAATATCATTTATTTACCAACTAATGAAGTTTTGAAACTGTATTGCTGTTTTACGAATATTTTAGACAAATACTAAAAACTGGCAACATTGTGTAAAAAATTATCAAAAAACTATTTTTTTCGAACACATTGAATATTTTCTCAAAAATACAACGTTTTTAGTGCACAAAAAGTTATAGTATGCCATGAGCAACAAAAGTAAAATCTTGACATTATGAATTTTAAATCACGAATTTTTGTGTTATAGTAAAACTTTTGATTTGGTTAAAAGTAGAAAATTTACAGGGTTGGTTCCATTTCAAGTGGGCAATACTGTATAAGATGGTAAATACTTACACATATGATAATTTATTCCAGTTTTTTCATTTCTATCCTCAAAAACATACATACTGATGTATATTTAGAAAAATAAACAAATTTCAATGTGTTTTCCAGACAAAATAATACTTTGACTGTCAAAGACTTTATCCCAAAGACCTAAATTTGTTAGGTCTCTTAAAATTGTTTTGTGTCTTCATATAATTTCACGTATTTACTTAGTTCTCTAACTTTTCTCCAAACTCTTCAATTCTACGTCTATTTTCTTCACTAGACATCTCGATACTAAGCAGTGATTAAAATTATAACATCTATATACTTTTAGCGGTCTAAGGTGTACGTTTAGAAACCTATGCCTCGGTTTAGAGATCCGAGCCCTCGCCTTAGACCGCTCAGCCAACCTGGCCGTTTAAATTTCAGCAGTTTAAAGTAGTTTTGCTCACCTTTTTATGAGTGTAGGTCCTTTAGGCAAAAGCATGTATACTTGTAAATGATATTCCTCATCGAATGTCGTTTGTCATATGCCATTTTTCCCACTCCTTCGTTTTATCTACTCGATTCGAATCAATAATAACGGAAATACACTTTAATACCCTTTTGGCATAGCCACTGTGCATGATTTTTTACTTTAACGTTAATCTACACCACGTTTCCTTTATATTATCGTTCGTTCCATGCAAATCGAACCAGTAACAATGGAGATAAACGTTAATGTCCTTTTGGCTTGCCACTGCGTGTGATTTTTCATACAAATGAGACTAATTATAATGAAAATATACGTTAATGTTGTCCTCATATATTTTTCGTTGACCTATACTTGGATCGTTTAGCCGAGTCGCAAACCACTGACCAAAGTTTAAATTCTCAATACTGATAGGTGACGCCATCTCGCGGTGACTTTTGAAATATTACGCTTATGGTGGCCTAGTATATCTATTCTTTGTTACTAAATCGAAAAGGTAACGTTATCCATCATCTTAAAGGTTCAAGGCTGGTAACTGGCTTTAATGCTCTGAAAATCAAATCAAACTTCTTCCGGAAAATATATGCCAGTCCTTGTGCGTCGTTGATACTGGCGGGAGTGCTACGGACTAGCGATAGTCTAATAAAAACATCTTCTAAGTTCTTCAGATGTTTATTGAATGTCTTTTCCAAGAATACGATGTCATCTAAATACACCAGGTACGTTTCCCAGGATAACTAACTTATCATAAGTCTTTCAAATGTCGCGGGGGTATAACAGAGTCCGAATAGCATGACATTAAAATGTCACCATTCAGATTCGGTGGTAAATGCTGTTTTTTCTTTATTTACTGGGTTCATTTATACTTGCCAATAGTCAGATTCAAGTCTAAAGTAGGAAATAGCTTACTTGGGGTTCAAAGTATGGTTGATTCGAGGTACTGTCTTTCTTGGTAACATTATTTATGTGACGGTAGTCCTCACAGTTCCTTGTAGATCTATTCTTTGGGTAAAATTTTCTATTACCTTGTTTTCCTTTCAGCTTCTTCTCTCTCTTCTTACTGCTTTTCTTGTTCAGGATCTTCAATTTTCAATATAAATTAGTGTATAAGTAAGAAACTCTTATACATAAAAGACGTTACAATATTATCGTTTGTATTATCAATATTTTGCTCATATTTTTGTCCAGGTATATTTGAAATTTACACCACTGTATGTTTATCTTTTTAGACAGTTAATTCTTTAGTCTCTGTTCTGAGATTCTCCGAATGAGCATTTCCCTGCATGTTAAACCGATGTTCCGCCCACACATTCTAAATTACTAATGTGGTAATGGAGAAGAAGCTTTTTCGAGTTCATAAGTTGTGTTTTGTTTATTATATTCGTAATCGTAAAACCTGTTGCTGAGAACAAGAGCCTTTTGAATGTAAATGACAAATTAAAGTTCATTAAAGCTTGATTTTACACGATAGTTTCTCGTTGGTGTTGGCTGGGTGATTATTAATTCTTGTTGTTATGGGGGTATGTTTATTGAAAATTATTGTAATTTATTCTTACATGGAATACGTAATGTACAATTTGATATATTATAATGTTACAATATATAAAGTTTCCCAAACCTAAGCCAACACTAATGGTGTTTAAAAAAACTTCTAGGTATACATAAAGTATTTTTATTCGAATGTGTCAAAAAATGACGTTTGTTGAAGAATATAAGTTCATTAAATTAAAAATAGTTTTAGAGGGATACCTATTTTATTATAAAGCCTACAATTACAGTAATAATGTATTGCTGACAAGATCAAATGAAGTATAACACTTGAATGTGGAAAAATAAAAGTTTTATGTATACCAAAAGCTGTGAATTTTAGTTATTTTTTATTTTTTATTTATATATGTTTTAATTTTACAACTAAATGTCAAGGATATCTTTAATCTTCTTTGAACAATAATAATACTAACTGTTCTTACATTCCAGTAACCCTTATTTATACACCTAAAAAGAGGTCAATAATATAAATTTACAATATAGATATCGTATAACATGTAAATAAAATAAATACTTTCAAAATAGTCTAAGAACACTTTAAAGTCGCTCTAGTCTCTCTGGATGACATTGTCAAAAAAAAATTGCTGGTTTCTTTCTTTAGTTTTAAAATGTAAATAGAAGAGAACTCAGACCACAAAATAGTGAAGAACGCGAAACTGGTTTTTAAATTCCCGAGCGAAGAGCAAACCTCTGCTAATAAAAATTAAGATTTATAACTTTATATGATTGATTTTGTAAGTTTATTAGTTATTAATTTGAATTCTATTCTACTCCTCGCATTTTACATGGTTCCAACTTTAAATATTAAAAAGTTTATTTACAATGTAACATGGTTCATATTTATAAAACTAAAAATATATATAACAATAGTGTTTTTATTGTGTGTGGTAGTACTTTTCCCACTTGTTGCACAATTAACTACTTTAGTTGAAATTACACCAGTCGAAGTATTTTTCTTACCAAAATTGTTGTTAAATTTTTTTTTTCGCATGAAAAACTTAATTTCATAATACTTTTTAATGAAGACAACGTATACCTACTGACATAACACAAATATTTTGATATGCTCTTCTACTTAATTCACTGGTTAATTCTAAAAATAATATAAAGAAAGGAGATTATCTCATTCTCTGATGAAAGTTGAGTTTATGCAGCAGGTTTTCCCACAGCTGTGCGTTTTAAAACTAAATTCACATGTGCTTTTCTTGATAGTTTGTTATTCTTTTGTAGTTAATTTTAAACTTAGACGATGAATAATATTTTATTAGTGCCTATAATTTTTTTTTCGTTACAAATTTCATGCTTACGTAATATTTGCAAAATATATTTATATTCATAAAATAAAGTTTTTATAGAGAACGGATGATTTTCAAAGGCAATGCTACAAAATAATACTTTAACGACTGTTTACCAACAAAAAATAAATGCTCCTCTGGCTAATACCTCTACAGGCATTGAACTAAATCTATAGCAAATATGGCAAATAATGATCAACACTATCTTTGATTTTGCTTGCAATTTTGCACATAGGTTAGAAAAAGTATATCGATTTTTAAATGTTCCATCACCCCTAGAAGTATTTTTGGTCCACCTTTTATATTTTCAATTATTAAGAATACGTTAGGTTAAATATTAAATACGTTTAAAATCAGGTAGCAAATAGGTACACACAAAAAATAATTGCTTTTGTTTCCAGTTATTTAATTACCTATATTCGAACATTATTTTCCAGTCCATGGCCTACTATTTGAATAGAAAATGTTTCTAAAAAAAGTTTGTTAGTTTGTTTAGAAAAAAGAAAACTTGTCAACACTGTAATTTAAACCGTAGATTCCAAAAAACATAAAATATACAGCGCTATCCATTTAAAAAATCAAACTTGTGGACTGATCTCATTATCACCCAGTATTGATATTAGCAATGATCAATCTTACATTTCAAATTATGATTAATTCGATTGATGCTTTTTAAATAAAATGTCGTCTCTGTCTTATATTTTTTATTCGTTTTTTCTTTAGTCTATTTAAGTACAAGATAAAAAAATCCCTGACTGAATATTCAGCATTTATAAAATCATACTTTGTATTACAACTTACAAACTTATTTTTGTGATAGTCTTTAAAACTCGAGAACGTAAACTTTTATCATCCAATTCCCAAGAAGATTGTAGAGATCATTAAAAAGAATTCTCATTCGACCCAAACAAACTTTGTGACGCAAATAAATCTTAAATCCCCTGCGATTATTTCAAACAAATAAGAATAAGATGGTGGTTTATTTTCATCACGAAGACTTCCATGTTCGGTTGATATGGAGAAGAGTTGAAGTTTCTGGACCCGATTCACTCATAAACGGTTTTAAAACATATATTATCCAAGGAAAACTTTGAAAAATGTAGAATTTAATATATGAAATATTCTTAAAAGGATTTTTATCTCAATATTGGATACTGTTATACTTCATCCCTAATTATAAATGTGCCAAAGTGTTAATAATTTGCTGGCTCAAATTTATGTTCAGTAGAGTAGGGTCGCAACGTGAAATAAAACGCCTTTGACAAATTTTTGACAGAAGCTGACATATCTGTACCAATAACGTGGAGGGTGGGTAAACCCACAGTACTTTGGCCTTACTAGGTCCATTGTGCATACTCCTAAATTGAGAGGCACCTCTACAGATGTAGTAGACAATATCCCCAAGAAGTGCTTTTTTTTATATCGGCCGATGTTAGCCAATTCCCGCCGAACACAAATCTTCTAATAAATAAGAGCATCTGGTACTCGTAAAGGATATGATCTCATCTTCTTGTTTACATCCCCTGCAGAGTATGCATTCTGACAGTCACATGCAATGGAGATGCTTTCATACTTGGCAATGACCAATCAGAATGCCTGTAATCAGGAACAGGTTCTGTCTAGTCCTACTCAAATATTGTTTGCTATAGTTTGCAGCTTCTTGTTTCATACCATATTTGAATTTTACCGATGTTATCAGTCCAATAGAAGGCCAGGTCCAAAAAGTATTTTGATGCTGCCTTCTTGGCTAGTGAATTAGCCAGACGGTCACATTTCGATGTGGCGTGACCTTTGATCCATCTTACGGTGATGGATGCATTGGTCAAAGCTTAGTGACTTTCTAGTACTAACCCTGAGTAAATTCGTGGTCTTTTCAGAGTGAGTAGTGCTTGTCTACTCTCTGTATAGATAGGCATATTCTTTTCAGTGATGCTGTTTCTGGTCGAAGATAGTGAGACTAAAAATGACTTCCAGGGCTCAGGTTGGTGTGGTTTTCATGGCTCTTGTTATATTGAGACATGATGTTCTTTGAATTTGTTCTAGTTTGTGCTTTCAGTATCCAGATAATTGCACCGTGTGTTACCATAGGTCGCACATATTTCAGTGTTAAATATGATAAGGAAAAATACAAATATATACAAAAATGTCACCCCGTTGTACCAAAATTAGGCAGGTACATAAAATATTTTAACATAGATACGCTGTAAACTTGGAATGTTCTATTTCTTACAAAGGGTTACTCGCAATCGTCCCTTTTAAATCTAAAAAGTATATTATTTCGTATCTACAAATATTGTTGACGGTATATGGAAAACTTTTTTTATATTAATTTTAGGAAAAACAGTTGTTCTTCATAAAAAATTGTGCATAGTCTACAACCTGAAAATCAACCATCCAATATTAAATTTCCTTTTCCTTTCTTCTGATTTTTTCACTAATCTGGTTTTTTGGTTGTTTATTCACTCTTCTTCCGCAACTTAGACTTCTTTTCAGCAATAGAAGCTGAACTTGTCAGTTCACCATCTACTTTTCCTTACTTCATACACTTTATACAGAACACCCACAATTAGGACTACCATTCGTACACTATATTCTGGATACATTCTTTGCAACTCGCCAATCAGTGGAATGTGTTTGGTATGCTTTTCCCTCTCCTTAATAAGAATGTTGGTGTCAGCTGGTGCAGAAAACTCAATGACAAACATTGAATGACTCTGCTTGTACAACAGCACCAAATCGGGCTTCTTAGCTTGTCTGGTTGTTGTGGGAAAAGCGTAATTTCAATAAATACGGCAACTGTTATTTACCACTACCGCTTCAATTTCGTCTGGGGCGTATGGCAGAACTGGTGTCTCATCTATACCGTAGTGATGTCTCAGATGATAGTAGAGAACTCGCAATGAGGCGTTGTACCTGTAGAATGTACCCAGACACAGCTTGCACCCGGCAAGCGGACAAAAGATGCATTAAGAGTTACCGAAATGGGTAGTAGAGAAATGCAGAATAGCAGGGGGCTGAGTGAGTCGCCCTGAAAAACTCCTCTCTTAAATGTTACTGGCTCTGTTAATACTTTCGAGTTTCCAGTTGTTATGGAAAATTTTGATTTCCAGAGCGGCAAAAGTTGTTCAATGCACCTTACCAAAGGCATGGGCACAGAAAGAATTCCTAGCAGATGTAATAGTAGTTTATGTGATGTTGTGTCGAACGCTTTTTGTAATTAATCCAAGCCATTGCCAGGTTTTGCTTGTACTGGATTCAGTCTTGTGTGATGCACCTATCTATTAGTAAGTTCTCTTTACATTCAGGACTGGTTCCACTGAGCTCAATGGCCTATAGTACAAGATACGGGTAAATTGAGACAGGTGATCGGCCTGTAATTCTTTGGCTCAGCTAGGTTGCCTTTTTTCGGTATAAGTGTTGTTCTCCCTTCGACTAACCACTCAGGAATTGGTTCGTTTGCATTGAGCCAAGAGTTGAATATTCTGACAAGATTCGGATTGGTACTTAGAAATTTCTTCCACCAAAAGTTGTTAATGCCATCGAGGTCTGGTGCTAAAAAATTTCTATTACCTTCAAGTGCCTTTCTAATCTCTTCCTGAGTTACTTGCGGATTATCGTCACAGTGGTATTGTTGAAATTGAGTACAATAGGATCTGAACCTGATTAGAGATGATTATTATTATTATTTTAATTCGGTGTCATCGACATCAACTATAAGGTTATTAGCCTCGTGTCATGTGTAGGTTTTTACTGTTTCCCAGCGCCACTTTAGGAACAACCATATTATTATTCTCATGGCAACATTTTTATTCTTTTCTGAAATATTAATATACTCCTCTTTAATAAAATAAATCATCAGGAATGAGTTTAAACCTTTAACCGCACATTAACTAGTAACATAAAGACCTGAAGATCAACAACAAAAGAAAATAATTTTACGTGAAATTAACAATGTATGTAACCCAAGCGGCGTGCAGAGAGGAAAGCCATAAATGCTTTTACGAGTCAACTTCGGTAATAACAGCGACCTCTGTGTATATCCAACACAATAATTACAAGTACTAAAATTCAATATTATCTCAACGATGTCGGCAGTAATAATTTTATTTTCGATTTTATCCAATATACCCCCTTTGGGACGTGTTAACCAAAAAGTAATAAAGTTTATGTAGATTTTATGGACATATTTTAGTGTTATAGCGAAAGTTATGGTTAGAGGGACGCGACAGACAGTAGTCTAATCGACTTTTATGCTTCAAAAATCCAACAGATGGTTTGTTTTTTATGGAATAAGATTTTAAAATCGTACCTATATAAATGGATTCCGGTAAATATACAGATTTGTTTTCCAATCGAGCCATAATACTCGAAACTCTGCAAGTAATAGTAATTTCAAACTTTAATCTACCATTAAACAAAACATTCTATACTTACCGTAAACGTATTTTTAGATACCTAGTCGAATCATTTGGAAATAACAGTTCAAACTTTTCTTTGTTATTATACAGAAAAGGAATGCAGACTTAATGGGACTGAAAATGAAAATTCCATAGACGTGCTTGATTTTAATATTTAATTTAGAAAATCAAATTTAATGATTTCAACAATTTGTAAAAAATTTCTAGAAGTTTGATTTATATTAAACTGCATTTTGACATGCCCGACGAGAGGGGGTAGGGGGGACAAATTCCCGGGGTCCGGAGCTTTAGCTAAGGACGTTTTTTAGGGTTTACGAAAAATACAAGGTGAAGACCTTTTTTTTAGTTTTCTTTTAAGAAAGGATTTGATTTTGCTTAAGGAACTTTTTTTAGAAATGTAACAGAAAGGGATTTTTGTAAAATGTCTTGGACCACACCATGGCTTTGGCGGCCCTGCATATTTAAACGGTTGTCAAACTGTTAAAATTTTAAAAATTAACAAATGTGAAGAAAATATAAGCCAGACAAATTTACCATATAAAAAAATTGAGTATAAAATTTTAATATATATGTTTTTAATTAATAGACTCATCCACATTAAAAAGTGATATATAATTTTCTAAAATAAGTAAAACCATTAATTTCCTATTGGTTAGAAATAAGTTTCAACTCACTAGATGAAAATGAGAAAAGCCAAACATAGATTTTCAATAACACTGTTCGGTTTTTCTCATTTTAATAATATGGATTTTCATCAAGTAAAGGCCGAAAAAATCAAGAATTCACTATAGATGAAATTTGAAAGATTCATTTTTCCTAAAAAGTTTTAAAAACACAGAATATCATAAAATGCTTTTAAAATATCTTTAAAAATCCTTTAAACTCGTGAACTACTTATATTTAAAAGTCTAGAAAATCTTATAGTACATTAAAAACCTTTATAAACCTTTAAGAATCTTAAAACATTGTAAAAAATCTTAAAATGTTTTAAAAATCATACAAAATTTATTCCTAAAATATCTTATTTTAAATTATCTTAAATTATCTTAAATTATCTTAAATTATCTTAAATTATCTTAAATTATCTTAAATTATCTTAAATTATCTTAAATTATCTTAAATTATCTTAAATTATCTTAAATTATCTTAAATTATCTTAAATTATCTTAAATTATCTTAAATTATCTTAAATTATCTTAAATTATCTTAAATTATCTTAAATTATCTTAAATTATCTTAAATTATCTTAAATTATCTTAAATTATCTTAAATTATCTTAAATTATCTTAAATTATCTTAAATTATCTTAAATTATCTTAAATTATCTTAAATTATCTTAAATTATCTTAAATTATCTTAAATTATCTTAAATTATCTTAAATTATCTTAAATTATCTTAAATTATCTTAAATTATCTTAAATTATCTTAAATTATCTTAAATTATCTTAAATTATCTTAAATTATCTTAAATTATCTTAAATTATCTTAAATTATCTTAAATTATCTTAAATTATCTTAAATTATCTTAAATTATCTTAAATTATCTTAAATTATCTTAAATTATCTTAAATTATCTTAAATTATCTTAAATTATCTTAAATTATCTTAAATTATCTTAAATTATCTTAAATTATCTTAAATTATCTTAAATTATCTTAAATTATCTTAAATTATCTTAAATTATCTTAAATTATCTTAAATTATCTTAAATTATCTTAAATTATCTTAAATTATCTTAAATTATCTTAAATTATCTTAAATTATCTTAAATTATCTTAAATTATCTTAAATTATCTTAAATTATCTTAAATTATCTTAAATTATCTTAAATTATCTTAAATTATCTTAAATTATCTTAAATTATCTTAAATTATCTTAAATTATCTTAAATTATCTTAAATTATCTTAAATTATCTTAAATTATCTTAAATTATCTTAAATTATCTTAAATTATCTTAAATTATCTTAAATTATCTTAAATTATCTTAAATTATCTTAAATTATCTTAAATTATCTTAAATTATCTTAAATTATCTTAAATTATCTTAAATTATCTTAAATTATCTTAAATTATCTTAAATTATCTTAAATTATCTTAAATTATCTTAAATTATCTTAAATTATCTTAAATTATCTTAAATTATCTTAAATTATCTTAAATTATCTTAAATTATCTTAAATTATCTTAAATTATCTTAAATTATCTTAAATTATCTTAAATTATCTTAAATTATCTTAAATTATCTTAAATTATCTTAAATTATCTTAAATTATCTTAAATTATCTTAAATTATCTTAAATTATCTTAAATTATCTTAAATTATCTTAAATTATCTTAAATTATCTTAAATTATCTTAAATTATCTTAAATTATCTTAAATTATCTTAAATTATCTTAAATTATCTTAAATTATCTTAAATTATCTTAAATTATCTTAAATTATCTTAAATTATCTTAAATTATCTTAAATTATCTTAAATTATCTTAAATTATCTTAAATTATCTTAAATTATCTTAAATTATCTTAAATTATCTTAAATTATCTTAAATTATCTTAAATTATCTTAAATTATCTTAAATTATCTTAAATTATCTTAAATTATCTTAAATTATCTTAAATTATCTTAAATTATCTTAAATTATCTTAAATTATCTTAAATTATCTTAAATTATCTTAAATTATCTTAAATTATCTTAAATTATCTTAAATTATCTTAAATTATCTTAAATTATCTTAAATTATCTTAAATTATCTTAAATTATCTTAAATTATCTTAAATTATCTTAAATTATCTTAAATTATCTTAAATTATCTTAAATTATCTTAAATTATCTTAAATTATCTTAAATTATCTTAAATTATCTTAAATTATCTTAAATTATCTTAAATTATCTTAAATTATCTTAAATTATCTTAAATTATCTTAAATTATCTTAAATTATCTTAAATTATCTTAAATTATCTTAAATTATCTTAAATTATCTTAAATTATCTTAAATTATCTTAAATTATCTTAAATTATCTTAAATTATCTTAAATTATCTTAAATTATCTTAAATTATCTTAAATTATCTTAAATTATCTTAAATTATCTTAAATTATCTTAAATTATCTTAAATTATCTTAAATTATCTTAAATTATCTTAAATTATCTTAAATTATCTTAAATTATCTTAAATTATCTTAAATTATCTTAAATTATCTTAAATTATCTTAAATTATCTTAAATTATCTTAAATTATCTTAAATTATCTTAAATTATCTTAAATTATCTTAAATTATCTTAAATTATCTTAAATTATCTTAAATTATCTTAAATTATCTTAAATTATCTTAAATTATCTTAAATTATCTTAAATTATCTTAAATTATCTTAAATTATCTTAAATTATCTTAAATTATCTTAAATTATCTTAAATTATCTTAAATTATCTTAAATTATCTTAAATTATCTTAAATTATCTTAAATTATCTTAAATTATCTTAAATTATCTTAAATTATCTTAAATTATCTTAAATTATCTTAAATTATCTTAAATTATCTTAAATTATCTTAAATTATCTTAAATTATCTTAAATTATCTTAAATTATCTTAATTTATCTTAAATTATCTTAAATTAACTTAAAAATCATAATTTTATTAAATCTTAAAATCTTATTCTTAAGTATTATACTGAACTTAAAATTTTTTTAAATTATCTTGATTTTAACAAACCGTAAATAATCTTGAAAAACCTTGTAGAAATTTTAAGAATAAAACCCACACCAGTGGGTTTTAAAATTACACGAAATTGTTTATCCACCAATTTGTAGATTTTCGTTGGTGGGCGTAGAAAAAATATACTGCAGAACTCGAGTGTATTGTCCGTATCACACTCAGACGATTGAGCACTTCGCATGGCGCATACTGCCGTCATATACACTCTCGTTGCACAAACTACAATTGATGCGTCCTCACTAAACATTTTTTTAGTATTTTTCTGTTCTTGACTTTGTTTTTCATTTCTTTACGTACCTAATATAACTTTTTACGCCATCTTTTTTTAATTTTACTAAACTAAACATTTTTTTTTGGGTTCGTATAGATGATGAAATTTAAGAAAGTACTGTTGATATACAATAATTTTAAAAATGTTTTAATTGCACAAAAAATATCATTAAAGCGATTTATTATAAAAAAATTACTAATTTTCTCCAAATTGAACACCATCTGCAGACTGTAACCTACCATTTCCAATTAAAACGCATTAAAAGGACCAAATGCATTAAAAAATCTACTATCTAAAACGAACCACTATTATTACCAACAGATTTCATAAAAGGTACTCCTATACAATGGGTGTACAGATGGTGAGATTTGTTTTGTCGACCGACCATCCGCACAAGCTTAACCATTCGATTTGATGGGCTTAACAGATGACGTACGATGGATGGATGGGATTGGCGTTTTCGAGATAATTATAGGGGGTATCAGGTGGGCAGAACGGAATTAGAACTTCAGTAAATTGGATATTTCTTTGTTCTTCGAAAAGCCAGTTAATTTTTAAAAGTGTCAATTTCTTTATCGTTCTTATCTGAGATTGTATCGTTTTTTGGTTCGGTAGTAAATGTCGAAATGAATATTTGAAGATGAAATATGGTGCGGATGATTCATGTGCATTCTTTTGTGGTTTGTAACATGGTTTGTAAAAGATGACTCATTTGTAAAAATTGACTATTTGGTATTTTTATTTTATTATTTATAATTTCTGTTTTTATTTTGATATATATGCTAATAGATAGATAATATAATGATTAGAACAGACCTCCAATTGAAAATTAAGGCAGTGCGTAAAATTATATTCAAAATGTACAAACTGTATTAATAAGAACCCTATATGGGCCTTTTTTATTAAACATTATTCAAGATAAGCGGTTTTATAACATATCCTACAGTCTGTTCACTATACTTACGCGGGTTTCTGTTTAAAAATTTTGTGAGTATTTCCAGGTAAGTACCCGATAGTTTGACCTGTTCTTTGGGGAAATATCAACTGGTTAAATAAAATGCAAAAATAATGTATGACTTTTTAATTAAATAATAATGGAGAATCTTTTGTATAATTGAGAGCAGAATTAAACTTCTTCATTAATGGAGTCTAATGTGGCTATTATAAACCTAATAATAATTTTATATTACACTTTACACAGAAAATATGGTCTATGTATAATAAGAGGGTTATTTTGCTCAAATAAAATATTTTCTAACATAAAAATTTGTTCCATGTAGAGAATTTCAAATGAAAAATAAAAAAATTGAACTTGCCAACAAAAATGAAAATCAGTCATTATCATCCAAAATATCATAATCATCATCATCATCATCATCACTGTCATCACCATTAATTGTTATTATGATTGGACTTATTTCGTTTATTTTATTTTCACGAGTCCACTAATCTTCTATTAGTTTCTCGCACTTGGATACTCAGTTCCGCCATACTTCTGGAGTTGCAATTGAAAGTGCTTTTCGCCAAATTTCCTGAACTGCGTCGTCACTATAGCCATTAGGCCCAATATAGTTATCATAATATTGTTTTGCTATTCCCCATACATATTCGATGGGATTAAACTGGCAATGATACGGTGGCAGACGTAAAACTTGATGACCGTAACTTGCAATAATCTGATCCACAACAAAGGTTTTTGGTTTTGCGTGTATATTTGCCAAGCGTAATAATTCTAATTTTAATATATATTGAGGAAATGGTATATGTTCATTTGTCAACCATTCTTTAATTTTATCAACAGTCCGAGAATTCGTTGGACTTTTGTTTAATACTTCAGAATGGTAAGTTGCATCGTCTAAAATAATTACGCTGGGCTCACTTAAACCTGGTAGAAGTTTTTCATGCAACCATTTTACACCATTTTACAAACATTTCTGTGTTCATATTATCGTGATAGTCACTGGATTTGGATTTAGATGAAAATATTAAATCAGTACCTTCTATAAGACCCGATTTCCCTCCTGCCTGTAAAATTATGTGTCGCTTCCCTTCTCTATCGGTATGTTTGATGGACTTTACGTTATCATCTTGCCATATTCTCTTGGTTACACCCCTAAAAAATATCCATGTTTCGTCTAAATATATAAAATTCGCCCCTTTTTCTTTAAATTTAGAATATTTTCTTAAAAAGTTAATTCTCTTGTGCACGACAAAACTTCTTTTACAAATGGCCTTTCTGTTATCCTCCTTTTGAAATTTGAAACCCAAGTTATGTATCACTTGCCATAGACTTGTTCTGCCAATATCGTCAAATTTTATATCTATTAATTCCGAAAGAATTGTATTTAAGGTCATATGTTTCTTGTTGGCACTCATTCGATAAATGGTATCACGAATTTCAAATTTCTTTCCATCTGGAATATCTTTCATTTTCAATGATCGGCGAGTTTTGCGGTGATCTTCTTTCGGCAGTTCACTATTGCAATTTTGTAATACTCCTCTTAATTTGGTTTCACTAATTCCTAGAGCATCGCATACGCGTTGTTGTACAGACATTACCGATTTTAAAGGACCGCCATTTTCTTTTTCATCCGTAAAATACTTATGTACACTACAAATTAGACTATCTACATCTAACACACGTCTAGGCATTTTTAAAATTTCCACTAAATTTACAATATACATACAATGTCAACACTTGCAAAGAATCAATTCAACTGCAATATTTGTAACAAATTTAGTACCTACCCTAATGTTATTTTAATTTAAATCTGACCATTAGGGCAATTTTACCTAATTTCTTGGGAAGAGGCTTATTGGAACTGGTTGTCAATGACTAATTTGCTAAATTTTGTTGATCCGAAACCCGCGTAAGTATAGTGAATAGACTGTAATCAAGTTTCATTATTAATAATAAGGGAGCATCTGACAAAAAAAATGCAAGAAAGAAGTAAATTTATAAAATTTGATATTCGAAAATTAACCTTCTGAGTGTGATGCGTTTTTAAAATAACAAAATTTACAAATATTTTTTTGGCGAGGAAACTTTCAAAAACTGATCGGTTTCTACAACTGGGTTTCTACAACTGATCGATCTGTCCAAAAATTCTCTTGAATGAATTATTCTAGTGCGCATCTAGGTCATTTTGATTAAAGTGGCATATTACTAAAAATACATATGTAAAAGTCGAAGTAAAATTAGTAAATAAATATAATCTAATCTAATAAATGTTCAAGCCATTTTCACCCCTGTGCGGGGTATATTACTTATTACAATGTTATTATTAGAAATGATCAATAGTTA
This sequence comes from Psylliodes chrysocephalus, assembly GCA_927349885.1. Lineage (NCBI taxonomy): Eukaryota > Metazoa > Arthropoda > Insecta > Coleoptera > Chrysomelidae > Psylliodes > Psylliodes chrysocephalus. The sequence continues at coordinate 9,220,498 of OV651814.1, read as the reverse complement.
ATTTAATTTGTTATAGAAGCAGAAAACAATAATTCAATAAATTTCATTGATATGATTATATACAACTTTATTAATAATAAATTAAAAACAGAATGGCAGACAAAACCTACTTAGTCTGGACATTACTTAAAAACTATAAACAACAAAAATCAGGCTTTGTGGATAGAGCAATAAACCTATCAAACCCTGAGTACATACAAACAGCTATAAATAAAGCTAAACATGCATAACCAATATATTCCAAAAACGCATACATAAAAATATTGCGATAGGGACCGTGCGTGAAATATAGAGGCAGCACTACTGCCGAAGTTAGCCCTCTCTAGTGTTTAATTTTAGAATTAAATGGGGTAAACACTGCAAGTAAATAATAAAGGATATTTTTAAAATATTAAATATAATTAAAAATAGATACCGGCCCGTACCAAACAATCGTGTACATGATCAAAATGACGTAAAATGTGAAACATTCTTAAAATCTGGACATGTATATACATTTTAAGCAAAAAGATTTAAATGGCTAAGTGACAATAAATTGTAAAGTTGTACCTTAAACAAGTGTATCCAATGTCAAAATATCGGTATTTAGTAACACTGAATTTAAAAGTATTACAATAACATTTAAAAAATGTAAATTAATAAAAAAGATTGATAATAATAATAATAATAATAATTTTTTTTAGTTTTTATGTTATTCGAAATGTCATTCATCCACTGACGTTTATGAGACGTCCAATGATACATACTATAGATTGCTCACCCATCTATAAAAAAATTATGAAAAGCTGGTTGCAATGTGCCTTTCCTAGTGCTCACTAATGTTGCGTTTGAGAATCCACATCGGATGCATTTTTTACATCTTGAGCGTTTTTTTATCCACATCGGACACATCTGTCCCATTACATTTACGTATACTGAATCACGTGATCAAATATTTTTTACATCTCAGATGCATCCGATGTGGATTCTCAAACGCGGCATAAATAAAGCCGTTCTAGCCCAAATGTGTTTTAAAATAAAATTTCAGCTTTTTTAATCTTTAGAAAAAGAAAATAATTAAAGTTTTACTTCAAGACATGTTATTATGTCATTTGGAAAGTTGAGTTTCCATGTAGTTAAATAATATTAAGAGATCTAAACAATTTTCATAGCAGATGGATATAAATAATTTTTTCTACGTTCATGCAAAAAACAAAACTTTATTGAACTATATTTAGTGAAAAAACTGGGTCTAAAAATTTTATTGCACTCATCTGTCATTTTACTACAGCGTTTTATGATCATAACAAACATAAATATTCAAATCAACGCCAAATATTTAGTCCATTTTCATTTACTGTGTTACGTTTTAAAATCATTTGCATATTTTATATTATTTTCAATCATTTAATAAATAAATTAATAAAAAATGTATTTGATTAAAAATGTCATTACAAATTATGGACACAAACGTAAATAAATGCCTCAAACAAAGGTATACGATCACAACTACTATGATTTGGATAATACAATTGCAGTCCTCTAAAACATTTTTTGGTTTTTGCATGAACGTAGAAAAAATATTGTATGCAACTCGTGCAAAAAGTGTTTATTGCACTCGACGTGTTGTCGACAATTTCACGTCGCGTGCAATAAACACTTACTTTTTGCACTTGTTGCATAAATAACTATTAGCCTACTCTCATTTCAGAAATAATACTACCTCAAATACATAATTGTAATATGTAATACAATTTTGAAAAAGTAATGTAAACAACTTTGAGATGAGGTATAAACAACTTTGGTAAGAGTTGTAATTGGACACTTATCTATTATTCTGAATAATATTTAATGGTAATGTCACTAAAAAAATTTACAAAAAATCACTGGATTTTTAATATTTTAAAGTTTGTTGCAATCTCTTTTGACAGTAATTGCAATGTATTATTTATGATTTGTTTATTTTAATAATAAATGAAAAATGGTTAATAAATTGTAAAGAGGGACATGATATTTTTGTCAAATTGGACATTCTCATTTCATAATAAACATTCTACATTAGTTTTAATCAACAGAATAAACCATTAATTATCTGTAAAATTATATTTATATAAAATGTTCATTTAAATATGTAAAAATCTTAATGACAAGAAAACACTAAAGATTCTAATTTCTAAACGGGTTCTGTAAATGATTTCTTTACAACTAAGTGCTCAAAATTGATACAAGCTAGATAAAAATAAAACTTTGCCCAGTGAAATACGCTTTTCGTGGTCTGATTTACATATGGATAAGCAATCTTTGTAATTATGTATATCATTGGGTGTGAGACATTAATTGTTGTGCTCTGTGAAAATTTATAAAATTTCTTTACTATCGAATGAAATCCAGGTTTCCAAAGTGATGTTTGTACATCTACGGATGCAACAAGTTTTTCCGATAATGATATTACGAAAATAAATCGACTTTATTTAATTAATAATTATTAAACAATAAATGCCGTATAAAACATTAATAAATACCCCCCATAAAGTTCACATTTTTGTCACCAGTTAGCGTTAAAGTCATGACGCACGGTCCCTATAGTCTGCGTAATTTTTTTGTATTTTTGACATCATATTTATCCGAATAAATCCAACATAATAAAATCATCACAATAACTTTAAATCTTCTTGAAGGTAGAGGAATAGTTGGTATTATGTATAAGTTTCAACAAAGTCCTACCGAACTAAACCTTTAGATCTTAATTTTTCGTCATAGCAATATGTGTAATATTAAAATAAATATATTTTTAAAGATCCACGACATGAATTGAACCCCGCACAAATCTTATGGAAATTGGCTCCCGGTCAAATTGGCTGAAATTTGGATATGTTGTTTGTTTCGGCATCCTGAGCAAAAGTCTTAATGGACATAAAGCTCAATTTTGCTTATTTTGGCTCCTACGGAGATCCAAAGTTCCACGGATTGACCATTATTTACTACTTAAAAAGGCAATCTCCTCGAAAGTTTAGTATTTGCTGCATTAAAAAAGAAGTACCTTATGTTTTCGGGCTCGCTGCATTCAAATCCAATGCCAATATAATAATATTGACAGTTCACAGCTGTCAACTAGTTGTCAAACAACAAGCAATAATCAAAATTGAAAAATCCACATGTAAATATCTGTTTTTGAGGCAGCTGAGTTCAAAACTGATGTTAACAACTCGATATTGACACTTGACAGCTGTCAACTAACTGTCAAACAGTATGTGACAATCAAAATTGACAAAATTCAGGAGTAAATAGATGTCCTCGAGGTTGCTGAGTTCAAAATTGATGTCAAAAAGACGATATTGACAGTGATCAGCTGTCAACTATCTCTCAAACAGCATGTGACAATCAAAATTGATAAAATCTACTTGTAAATATATGTTTTTGAGGCAGCTGAGTTCAAAACTGATGTTAACAACTCGATATTGACAGTTGACAACTGTCAAATAACTATCAAACCACCACAATATTTATTTCTACCGTCGGCGTTAGCGTTACCCGATGTACACCACGTGGAAGTCGCGCGATCGGTTTTTGTACATCTTGGCCCTGAAAAGGGCCGATTGTTTTATTGGATCTATGATTTCACGAATTTTTTATCAACCTATTTATAATACAGGACAATATATATCGTCCTATTTTAGGAATAGTTAAAGAAAAATTATCACGAACTCCGATTTGAGTCTTTTAGAAGCATTTAGGAAAATATAAAGTAATATTACAGTTTAGTTATTGTGGACGGTTTCTTGCATCTCGAATAGTATTAACGATACTAGTTGATGGATTACGAATATTAGGTTGGTACCTTGCATTTCAAAATATTATAATCACTGAACTTTGAAAATATATACTTTTAGTTTTAAAAAAAAATATTTGTGTTTTGCAATTGAGCTGCTATCTTAGATTTGTTGAAAGCTGTCAAAACTAGCTGCCACAAAGCAACCTGACATCAAAATGGATGAAGTCCGCGTATATATTTTTGAGATCGTTAAATTCAAAACTGAAGGTAAGAAAAACGATATTTTAAAAATAAGTGAAGCTTGCTTGCTGCCACCTCATTGTTCTTCTATCTTAACACATTATCATACACAGTCAAATATTTAATTAACGATGGTACTTAACTGTCAATATCGTCTTTTTGGCATCAGATTACAATTAGGCAACCTTAAAGACATATGCTTACATCTCAATTTTATCAATTTCAATTGTTACATACTGTTTGACAGTTAGTTGACAGTTGTCAACTGTCAATATCCAGTTGTTAACATCAGTTTTGAACTTACCAACCTTAAAAATAGAGAAATATTTACATGTGGATTTTATCAATTTTTATTGACGGTGATTTAACAGCTGTAAAATGTGAATATCGATTTTTTACCATCAGTTCTGAACTCAGCAACCTCGAAGACATATATTTACACATGGATCTTATTAATTTTGATTTTCACATGCTGTTTGACAGTTAGTTGACAGCTGTTAACTGTCAATATCGTCTTTTTGACATCAGTTTTGAACTCAGCAACCTCGAAGACATCTATTTACTCCTGAATTTTGTCAATTTTGATTGTCACATGCTATTTGACAGTTAGCTGACAGCTGTTAACTGTCAATTTCGTCTTTTTGACATCAGTTTTGAACTCAGCAACCTCGAAGACATCTACTTACTTCAAAATTTTGTCAATTTTGATTGTCACATACTGTTTGACAGATAGTTGATTGCTGTCAACTGACAATATCGAGTTGTTAACATCAGTTTTGAACTTACCAACCTCAAAAACAGATATTAACATGTGGATTTTATCAATTTTGATTATTGCTTGTTGTTTGACAGCTGTCAACTGTCAATATTATTATATTGGCATTGGATTTGAATGCAGCGACCCCGAAAACATAAGAGGGTACTTCTTTTTTAACGCAGCAAATACTAAACTTTCGAGGAGATTGCCTTTTTAAGTAGAAAATAATGGTTAATCCGTGGAGCTTTGGAGCTCCGTAGGAGCCAAAATAAAAAAATTGAGCTTTGTGCACATTGAGACTTTTGCTCAGGATGCCGAAACGAACATATCCAAATTTCAGCCAATTTGACCGGGAGCCAATTTCCATAGGATTTGTGCGGAGTTCTTTAAACATCAATTATGCGGCTGTACTTGCCATCTCCGAGCAATTACTAATAGAGGGAGCGTGAAAACGAGTTTGTAGGCGATTGTTGTCTTAGCAACATCTGTAGAGAAAGTGAGTAAGCGGGCACAAGGGTGAAGGTAAACATCCTTCTTGTTCAGTGGCGTATCATTTATCTATAAAAACACACATTGTCCAAACGTTTTAATTGTAAAAAAAAAACTAAAAAATTTGCTAATTATACTATTTTTAAAATGAATACAGTCTTATATGTGTCTAATGCAAGAAAAGAAACAAAATCACTGTAAAGGTCTAATTTTTTCAATTGAAGAATAAAACCTTAAAATCAATTTTATTATAAATACAGGAGCGACTAGTTTCGGCCTTACAGGAACATCTTCAGGCCTGTAATACAATAATCTTTAATTATTATAATAGGTTGGTCACTTACGAATAATATTAAATAGTATAAACCACATAAATGGATCCATATTGTAGCGTTACAGCATTATAGAATTAAAGCTGTGAAAATAAAAGAGCAATGCAAACGTAACTAAAAATAAGAAAACTGAGTACGGAATCTACAAGAGAAGAGGTGAGAATGAGCAATTACAAATGCATTTAAATTGCTCGGGATAACAAATAAAGCTGATAATGTAGTGGTATGTATAGTCCCCGTCAAAGAAGGTCTGGATATGTTAAAGAGGACGGCGTTTTCTCTGTAAATCTGGAGAATGTAAGGATGGAGGGAAGACGAATCTTGCTGGCTCAGGTGTAGATGGCTAGAAAAAGGAGCGTGTAGATGAAAGCTCCAGTAAATATCGTCACTTTCGTCAAATTTTTATTCTCACTCACCGTTTCGGCTTTATCTTCGAAATTCATATTTAAAAGGAAATAAAAGTAATCATTCATACAAGCATATAATAAAACAACATGAATTCATTATATTTAATAAGCTAATAAACGTTTGTTTTAATGAAAAAAATATATGTGAGTATAAAAAATATATAAATAGATAAGATTGATATCAAAATCAATTTGAAAATACAACAGATAATAAAATAAAATAAATTAATACAAATACAAATAGAAAGTTAATAACATACCTTCTAAAAGTAACACATTTTAGGTAGATAAATGTTTAAAGAGTTTAATTCTGAACATAACTAATCTAACGTTTTCCCCTTTTTAATATTATGAGGGTTTTTGTATTTGAAATGAAAATTATAATTTATTTTGGTCCTAATAAAAATTTAAACATAGGTTATCAAAGAGTAAAATTCATAATAGAACTTCATAATCTTAAATCGTTATCAAAAATTATTAATGGAAAACCTTCAAACAATAATTAGATTCTTAAACAAATTTCTAGTTTTTGTTTTGCAAAAGACTGTTTTGCCTTCTTCGGTTGCCTCTGCCACTTTTCTTTTAGTAGTTTCGAGGAGAATTTTCCTATGGAAACCAGTAGAACCGTCAATTGGTTGGTAAAATTTTGATATTTTGAGTCTGGTAATTCTTGTTAAACTTTCTTCTTAGGAAGCTATAACCTTATGGAGAATAAAAATTTAATGTTAGATCCAAAGCTCTTAATTGAGAATTATATTTGCAAATTCCCTTTTAATAATATTTTCAAAAGTTCTTGGAATCATTGTTAACAGAAACCTGCAAAAAAATATATAATTTTATTCCTAAAATATAAGATATCACACAATGCACATTCATATAATATTATCATTGTGCTAGAAAAATACTAGGTAGTTACTGAGACAATTTAAAAAAAGTATTTCGAGAAACTCAACTTTTAATGTCATCATTGCACTTAACTTTTTTATTGCTAAATTATTAATAATGTCATTTTGTGTATTTCATTGTGATTTTTATAATATATATTATAAAAACCTATCGTCAATGTTAATGTGCCAAGTTTTTTTAATAATTATGTCCTTGTTATAGTAAAAACACATTTTAAAAGTTTTCTGGATTTCTGCTTTAAATTATCGTACAATTGAACTGACTAATTGTGTGTTTAAGTAAAGGTATATCTCTTTTTTGTTATAACAGTCTTTGTATATTGTTCTAACTTTTTATATAATCAGAGAAAACAGTAAGACATCTTAATATATTCTATTTTACCAACAAAAATGTAGAATAATTAATCTCACATCAAACGAAAAAAGTAATTTTAGGATGTCCTAATAGGTTTTAACTTAAAAACTAAATAAAATGTATATTGCAATTGTGTTTAAATAAATGAATGTTTTTATACCTGACTATAGCACCAGACAAACATTTTTTAAGATCATAATGATCTGCATAACTCAAAATAGTCAAAATCCACATTATTTAAGTTGTTCTAGTATTGTTTTAGCATAACGATGTTAACTCCAATAATAAATATTCACATTTTTTTGGGACGTTTTTTTAAGGAAATTAAAAAAACATGAATAATGTGATATTCTTGCTTAGTTTTGTACTATATAATATAGTTCATTAGGTAGTGATTTAGAAGCAAATTATGTTCTATTTATAGAATAAAAAATCACTCATAATATCTAAATATTTATACCTATTTATATTTTGGACAGGAAGACTATTTTATGTTTTTGGCTCTGAATACTTTTCTTAAGAATTTTAAAACCTTCCTTAGCTCTTTTGGGATATTCCATGCATATCTTAGAAGTTCATTTTGTTGTAACCTAAAACAAATTAAGTACAAAAAATTAACATTTAAACAATACACAAAATTAGTCTTTTAGATTATTTAAAAAAAGTGACAACAAAAAAATAGCTATTCCTTTTTCCTTAAACATTCTTTTTGAAAGAAACTTAAGTTTCTCTACTTACTTGCTGTTTTAGTATTTTAGTAGCAGATGAATATAGTGTAGAAGTAGTGACAGGATTGATTATTATACTTCTTTCGTCGAAATTGCATTTTTCTTTAATATTTTCCGTCTATGAGGTCTGTAATAAAAATGTTCATTAGCATAAAAAGTTATTCAGGTGGTTACTTGTTGAATTCATATAATATGAAATCATGTATTTCTTTCTCACATCAAGAAAAGGAAACCTAAAAAAATAACAATAAACTTTACAAAGATGTGATATTAAAATAATAATAATAAGTAATTAACCTTTACTATAATCATTATGAGACGGATGAAGATGAACTTAGCTGGAGTGTCTTGCTCTTAATTTGAATTTTTCGATAAGAAAATAAGAAAGTTTAATTGCAAATTAAAGGTGATTGCCTAATGCACCGCCTCTGATAATTAGGTTGTGTCTGTACTTACTTATGATATTATCTTGAAGAAGCATTTTCAACAGGCCTTTTACACATAAAGCATGTTTTTACCATATTATTAGAGATAATAAATCCTAAATATACATTTACAACCCTTACAACGTTATAAATAATAATATTTTCCGTAAAATACAAATAAGAAATTGACATGTGTCAGAAAGTGTCAGAACTGGCGCTCACAGAACACTTCTGGCGCTGTCAAACTTGGCAACGCTGATTAAATAAGCCAATTACAGAAGAGGTATTTTCCCCCTCGGGGGGAGTAGATGTTGCTAACAAAATTTAGCGCGGGGAAGGGGGGAAGACTCCCTCTAGTAGTAATTGCTCGAAGCTTGCCATTATGAATACTTGTGGTAGACATTCAGAATTAGTGAAACAACATTCCGTCAATCTTTTTTTATCAGTATACTAAACATCATTATTTACCATACCTCAAGGATATTTCGACCTGTTCAAAAGCCTTGAAAGAACCAGGCCAGCAAGAGCTTCGTTCGAGAAGAATTTACTTTGGCAATTACATCCATCTAATACGAAATAACTATACTATATACTATACTTCTGGAGAAAAATATGTACGTGTAGGTTAAATCTGTGGTATTCCTCTAGATGCACTTTTCTAAAATTAATTTAATTCAAAAAATAGCAAAGTTTCGATTATTTTGACAATTTTAAAAAAATTTTACATTCAGAAAAAACAGAATCAAATTTTTAAAAAGTTCCTGCGGAACCCAGATTTAACTTAACACGTCCATAGGTATTTTTTTTACTTTTGTGCATGTTTTTAATTGAAGCAACATCTTTATAAAAACCAATAAAAAAATGTATAAAACCGAAGAACTAAGAATATCCTCACAGACAACATATGGCGGATTTGAGTTTTTTATAACGAAAATACATCATAATTAGGTAAAAACATCAGATGGTCGGCGTAGCACGTTCTGGAACACAATTAAGTATTGTTTCAGATTATTATGGGTTATTATATGTTTCGGTTTTCGAAGATGAATATGTTTGCAGGGATTTTAACATTGTTTTGCGTGAACCAAATGACGAAGGTTTTTAGGTATAATTTTTAAGATTAAGGAGTGGTTGAAGAGTTGTTTTTTATTCTGGGAGCCAACTGACTCTCAACTCTCATGGTATAGTCACGTTTAAATCTAAAAAAACAAGTTATAATTACAAAATAAATGAATTGAGTTCATATTTAATAATGATTATTTAAGTAGGTATGCCGAAATAAAAATCGTTTTTATTTTCGTTAAATGAGTAAATTTTTATTGGTAATAAATAAACATTATTTAAATTAATTTAATGTACCTATTTGTTTAAAATACAAGCTTTTATTATTATTATTTTTCAAATTGAAATATTAGGTTTTATTTTATGTAAACGATTCCCCCCCCCCCCCCCCCCCCCTTGCAGATTGTAACCGCCCCGGCTATGTTGCCCGAAATTAACAAAAAGTCTGGTAGTGATGAATCAGACAACGTTATATGATTAGAAATATTTTATGTTCGATTTATTATTGAAAATATCGTTCTTTCGTTGAGTTCGCAGTATTATTTTAAAGTTCTTCCATTATCAATTATTGCAGAACATAAAAACTCGTTCGGAACCTTTACCGACAATTTTGTTTGATATGCCATAGGCGTAGATACCTACCTCATTTTATAAATTTATTTTATAAATACTTTTAATATATATCATATGCAAGAAAGTATTCGTTAAAAGGAAATCGAATCATTATAAATTGGACGTTATTATACGCCTTGATTTAGACATGCACTTAATTGTAGTCTTACTTGGACTCGTTAACTTGCTACAACTGAATATTAAATTATAAAACGTAAAAAAGCGAGTAAAGTGTACCTGCCTGTAAGGGCGTTTGGTTTAAATAGGGTACCATACGTGAACTGAGCCCTTTTTGTACCCCATTCGTTTTTTTTCTGGAAAACGAAATTTCAAAGCAAAAACCATAAAAGAAAATAAATTCTTTGCAAATAAAACAAAAGAAAAAAAAACAATTCAATTCAATTCTAAAGTATCTTTATAAATAATCATGGCAGTCTGAATCCTCTGAACTAGAGTCATCATTTGGTTGAATTATGATGGGTTGTAAAGAGGGTAATATCTACATACTAATCTTCTTCTTTAATAACATGTTCGACGCAGTTTTTCCAAAGCTCTCGGCGGTCTGCTGCTAGAACTTTCTTTACGAGTTCTACAACCTCTTTACTCAGTTCTGGAGACTGATTACATTTTCGTAATTCTGATTTTACGTTTGCCAATATTAACTCTATAGGGTTAAATATGCAATAGTAATAGGTAGTCTGAGAAGAGTATGACTGTTCTTTGCACAGCTTGTCAAAATAATAATTTTTTTTCAACTTCATGCCTTTAATAACAGTAAGCAATTCTTTGTTTGTTGGGCCTTTTTTACGATCACTGGCAGGAATAGGAATATTTTTTTCAGACATAAACGATAAAATTTGAGCTTTGTTACTGCTACTATTTGGTATTTTAAGGAGTTGCCGCGAGTGGTAGGATGCGTTGTCCATAACGATTACTGACTGTGGTGGAATGTTAGGTAAAAGCTGTTCATTAAACCATTTTTCAAATAATTCTGCTATCATATCTTCATGACAATCAGCTGCACAGTTTTTAATTTGTTTAGCAGATAATAATAAAGCATTAGGCACGAAACCGTCTTTGCTTCCAGCGTGTACTATTATAATACGTTTCCCTTTAGAACATGGCCCATTCAAACAGCAATTTTTACTACTGTCCACCCAACCGAAATTTACTATATCGTGACTGTCAAACCATGTTTCATCTAGATAAATTATGTGTCTATTAGAACTTCTGTACTCTTTTATCTGACGCAAATAATCTTGTCGCCATTGAACTATCCTTGACCATTCGGTGATTGCCATCCGTTTATTCAATTTTTTGTATTTAAAACCACATGCTGACAGAACTTGACGCAATGTTTCCAAACTGGTATAAGTGTATACTGGAAAATCTGCTACCTTTCGCTGTATTACTTCCAATGTCGGAACCCTGTTCTCCTTAAATAAACTATAAATTGTTCTTTGTATAAAATCTTGGGTAGCTCTGTCAACTGATTTCAGTTTTTCTTTACATGTTTTTCGGTTTTGTGAATGATCCACAGCAACCCCTTTTGTGACTACCCGATAAATGAAAAATTTATTTACTTTAGTTAATTCAGCAATTCTTATTATGATCGCATTATCAGACTGCTGAATATTTTCCTTTTTTAAACATTCGAATATATTTAAAATAACTTGTTGTGATTGTATATCTAAATCCTTATTGTTAAAGTCATACCTGTCTTTAATCTCACAACACTGTGCAATTTCATTTTCTTCATTCGCCCATGGTCTAAAGAACGCCATATTTATATTTATTAAAATATATTTAAATTAAACCAACCACACATACAAAACACACCGCACGACAGTACTCCACTGATATCGCAGACTGTCTTCCTGCCCTCCGTAAACCTTCGGCCAATACAGTGCATTTAAGTTTACGATTCGATGTTTTCATTGGTAAACAACGGAGATGATGGATTTTCACACATATATATCAAGTACACGTGGACTGACCGTTCGTTTAATATTTACCGCATTGTATAAGGGGAGTAAACATTATTTTTCGTTTCCAAATTTGGCATGAGTACCGTGCGTATATATTAAATATTGATGATTCCCCACATAAATGTGTTCTGCAATTGATAATGGAAGGACTATACCTAAAATTTAATATAGTTTAAGTTCGTGTAAAATTAAACGTAATTTTAATTATTTTCGTGGTGTGTATGCTTTTTTGTTTCATGCAATAGTGATTTATTGTTATATTTATTAGAAACAATCATTTCCATGGCTATCTCTTGATACTGAGTGTTCTTTTGTGATCGTTACCTTAGTAAGTAAGTTTTCGAATTTTAAGTGGTCATAACTTCGTTATTAATAATTATATTTTTATGAAATATCAGTCACAGCTATTAGAAAGCACTCTTAATCCAGTGGCGTAGTATTTTTTTGATAAAAAATCGCTAATAAAAATTATCCATTTTCGACTACGAAAAAGTATCATATTATACCCTAAAAATTGAAATAAACATTTTAAATTTTGTCCCAAAGTAGATCTTTTGTCACCTGAATTCAAAAAAAAATTGATTCAAATTGGTTAATAACTTCAAATTTTACATGGATGTTTCCAATCTAAATGGGTCACACTGTATATCAATTATATTTCGACAAGAAATGCAGTTAGCTCCAATTATTTTTACAATATGCATCATTTACTAATAATCTAACTATTAAAACTTTTTTTTAATGTACATGACTTTTGGTAACATATTCCTATGTTCTGATAATAATTTTTCTATGACAGTATCATATACCTCCAACATGCCTCTATAAATAGTACGTCATAGTTCAGTTTACCTCCCAGGTACTGATATCGGTAAATATTTAATAAAGTTTTCATGATATAGGTACATACCTAACATAGACACAACTATTTAGTTCCTTAAATTAATTTAGCCAAGTGCATTATTAATTTTTTATATCATCATTAAAAATTTTTTTTGTAAATGCATGCGACACCATTATTCGATTTAAATTCTCATCGCTACATCAGTCTGACCCTGTTTATCAGTACCTCTAGCAATTATAGATAAGACATATTTTTATAACTTCAAATTCATTCATAGACCAGAGGAAAGAATGTTTTGCTGCATTGGAAATTATGCGTTTACATTTCACGAAACAAAATCCTCCTTTATATTTTTCTACTTGATTAATTTATACAAAATGAAGTAAAGCTAAAACTTTGTAGTTTATATCGGATCTTTTATCATATATCTCTTTAAATTCGTTTCTTAGAACTGATATCCGCCAGACAGAAATCGATACTTCAGCTATTAATTTCTAATTATTAATTTCCCATTCTCGAATAGAGTTATACACTCCATACCATACCGCGATACACTTTCGTTATAATTACTTATTAACAATTAACAAGCAAGGCCGCCTATCAAATATGCAGCAGACAATAGATAATAATACCTACACCGTCAGCGTCAACTTAAGATTGTACATGTCAAATGAACCTCCATTGTCACTCCGCCTTTATTGACATTACAAAATTGTAATAATTGAAATTCGAAACTATAACTGTGTCACCGCTAGCATTACATTACAGTCTAAGTTTCAATTATGCATCTATTTGTATGCAACATGGAACCTGCAAGGTGGAAAATTCTACTTGACGAATAGGTAAGCATGATCCGTATCAAATATACAGGGTGGCTCACGCTCAACGGGACGGAGCTTTATGGGAAAGCGACCAAAGATATAAAAAATTCGTTTGGGAGGAATAAGTAGGTTACAGACTGCTACAATTTAAAATTTGTTAGATGTATACAGGATGTCCCACATAAGAAAAAAAAATTAGTTCATTAAAAATTATTCAAACAAGAGTAAACAATTAATTTCTGGGAGACTTTTTTTCCTTAAAAATTCAAATAAATCGAAAACTAATAATAATAGTAATAGGGAACCTTTAGTTAACTGACATTATTTTTGATGTAGTTTTTAATTCTAAAATAAAAAACAGGGTGTTCCATTAAAAATAATATAACTTTGTATATTTTCTCTTATGTGGGACATCCTGTATACATCTAACAAATTTAAAATTGTAGCCGTCTGTAACCTACGTATTCCTCCCAAACGAATTTTTTATATCTTTGGTCGTTTTCCCATAAAGCTCCGTCCCGTTGAGCGTGAGCCACCCTGTATTGTCTCGGGTATCTATATTTTGAATTGAATTATATGCTGCAATACTAATGGCGATGTTACGTAAATCTGGCGCAAAAAATAGGCGCGTGCTTCTTAATTTTTTTAAATAATAAAGAAATGTTTGTTAGAGTCAAGGCAGTTAGAAGTAAAGGGCCGTTCAAATATTACGTAAGCAGATTTATTACAATTATTTACCCCCTCATCCCCCTTGTCAGCAAAAGTAAGCAAAGCTCTTACCCCCTCCCCCCATGCTTACATAAACATTTTTCAATTATAAATGTATTTTTTTTATATTATAATAATTATAATGCTATAATTATAATTTTAAAAATAAGAAAATAGATTTAGGATACAGATTAGATTTTACTGATACAGTATTCAACATAGTAAGGGACAAAAATATTATAATCTTACGAACATAACAAACTTATTTTAAATTTTTGGTACATATATTAAATTCAAATTAATAGTCTTCAGTCCATGACATTGGATTGCTTGGATTGCTGCTCAGTGTTGCGATTCTGCTCACTTTCATCCGATTTTGGAGTGTCTACGTCATTCTCATCGAGACATTCAACATCATGGTGCTCTAAATTTTGAATAATGCACATCAGTTCATTAGCACGACGAGCAGCGACTCTTACAGGTCTAACTTTCTCTATCAGTGTGCGTGTTTACTTTTTTATGGATCTTCTCGATGTGACGATTTAGTGACTTGACGGAAGCATGATAAAGACCACACGTTTTGCATGTTCGACTTCATAGCCTCAATTTTACCGTCGGACAAAAATAATCGTAGGGCATTTTCAGGAAATCTTTGAGTGAAGCACTTAAGCGTAGAGCTAAATTGACTGGAAGATCAAGAAATTGCCCTCCTTCATCCAAAACCAAGTCGTCAACTGTTTGTTTTACTTTTACAGGTGGTGGAAGAAACCTGTTGTCTAGTAATCTGAATAGGCCACTTCTTGGACGACAGCATTTTGTATTTCTACATTTTACAATTTGAAGCAGGTATTGGCTTTCACGCACATGTTCTGAATACCATTTAATGTCTGGAAAATCAGGAAGATTTTGTTCACCTGCCCCAACATATTTTGCAGTAACATTATAGCCATTGAACTCCATACTTTAGCTAATACATTTTCTGCAAATTTGAAATTAGATCTGTCTAAATGTTCATCAATTGTAACGCCACGTTCATCCAAATGAGACCCAAAATGGTCATGAGGCAATATTAAACCAGTCCGTTCCCGACTAAGAGGAGCCATTCTGCACTCTACTCTGTTATACGCACTTTTTCTAGGAGCATTGGTAGCTAAAAACAATGCATCGAGATCATGTCGCTTAAAGTGTTGTATAGCAAACCCTATGACTTTTTGATAGAGCGGATTTTCATCTGGCCCTCCATCAACCGTCATGATTACCACTGGTTTTACTAGTCCATGGTCAGTTTTAGCTAATGGTCGAAACTCTTCAAGTTCGAGAAGCATCTCTAAATCCTGAGCATGAGTATTAGTAGTAAATGAACTATGCTTTACACTTCGAATAGTATGTTGGTCCAGAATATCCAACGGCTTGCGGTTGTCCTAGCATACTGGAAGTGATTTTGATACCAGCATAAACAGATGGTATTAATTTACGACGCTCAGGGATTACCCAATCGTGGTCAGGCAATTTGATTCTATATTCCATGTGCATTAGAAGAGGTGCTTGCTTATTTGCCGCAGTCACGCCAATAGGGACTCGAGCTTTATCATCTTGAGATATGAAAAATACTTGATCTGGTCCAAGTATGGATGCTCTGTTCTCTAAATAATGGATTGATGTTTCAGCGAACTTGCTATCTAAGTGGCTCTTGTGGTGATCAGTTTGAGCCCGAATGAGCTTAACAGGGACTGTCAATACATGTGTTCGTCCCTCTGCAGAATTAGTTTTTCTGGGAATCAAACGAAGATATGTCCCACTGCGACTAATGTCAAATCCTATTTTACGTAATTCTTGTGCGAGTTCATCAAGAGTTTTTACGCTGTGAATAGATTCCGTTCGTCTTCTATCATCTGCTGCACTCCCAAATAATATCCGCAATTGTTTTCAATGGTGATGGTTGATTGTTTTCAAGATTAGGACGTCCCACTGAATCCCTCAGAGATAGTCTTTTTTTTATTTCTGGATTTTCATGACAAATATCTTCTTTCTTTTCATACCATCCCTGTGTTTCTTCTGGGCAACTGCGTTTTGAATCTTCCTGTTTAAAGACTGTTTTGCTGTTTTTATTTCCTCGCGCAACTTAATGATCTGTTTATCAACTTCAGCACGGCTTGGCATAGTATCTCTGGCAGAATACAAAGCATTGAGATTTTTTTCGAGTAGAGCAATCTTATTTTTCATAGCTTACTGAAAAGGTTTTGCTCTCTGTTTATCTGCATTATCATTATTTTTGCATTGCTGTTGTGATTGATTACCGGGTTTTATTTTATCTTCTTCCTCTTTTTTAGTATTTGAAGCTGGCTGTATAATTTGTGTTTTTTCTGCAGGTTTACAGGTAGTCGTTGCCTAAAAATAAAAACTTTCTATGGGTTCTGCTAAAGATTCTCTTATTAAGCTACATAAATACAAAGTATGCAATAAAAAACGAACCCATCACATACAGAAAACTAACACCCAGTATTTTGTGAGTCAATCTTAAGAAATAAATTTATATAATGAATATTACCTCTATACTTTGAGATAGGCCATAATATTTTTTAATCATAAAACGTCTAAATTATTGAAAAAGAAAAACTTTTGGCTATTTCTAATATTTCTATTACTCATAGGTACCTAAAATGATTTCGTCACTCACCTTGGAACTGGCGAATGGACTTAGTATCCGTAGCCAAGGGAAACCTAAATTTTATCACACACAATCACACTCACCTTGGAAAAAAATTTAGTAGATTGGATTTATTCTTAGTCGCCGCTTGCAATTCTTCTTCAATAATAGCTAGTTCCTTGTCAGACTTTGCTTGTAATTTATAATTTCATCACACTTCGTTAACTAACTTTTGTACATTTTGTACTTTCGTACTTGTATGAGATTTTTTAAAACTTTCAAACAATTTTTGGTATAACTTGGATTTGTCTATTTGAAACGACATCTTATTTAAACATTAAACTTTGGCTAATGGAATCAACGATAACACAAATGTTAACTTGCTTTGCTATGCTTACAATACGTCTACTCGCTATAGTATCCAAACGAAACAATACACTGACAGGAAATTTAGACAAGTAAATAGCGCGCGGTAATTCCCCTACTCGGTTCTAAAGCGAGTGCCTAAACGTATGCATTTTTTGCGGGATTCCCCGAAAATGCGTTTCGTTTTCAAGCATAGACAATGTGAGGGTTGCCATTCGTGTAAAAAAGTAAATAACTACCGATGACGTAATCATCATCTAGACTCCCCTACCCCCATGTCATCCAAATAAGCAAAACATGCTTACGTAATACTTAAATGGCCCCCAATTCAGTGGGCGGCTTCAATACTTGTTATTGACATACCTAATTGAGGGTTTTGAGGATGGTGAACACCCCATAGTTACACTTTGTGACCTCAGCAAAGTGTCTCTCACATACTGCCGGTAGAAAAGCTGGAATATTACAGAGTGAGAGATGTCCCGTTAGAGTTAAATCATATCATTACCGACATCATAATTTTCTGAAGCTTTTTAATTATGGAATTTTCTACTGCACGTTGCCCTACTCTGCACCAGTTCCATTTTAGTTCCCTTTTCCCTTTATACCATTACTAACAGTATCTCGCCATGTTTTCTATGATCTACCTTTGTTACTCCTTCTCTCAACATGCAACTAGTGAGATTTTTTAAAACCTCTTCTTTTTCATCAATACCCTCATCTTCTCAGCAACTTGTATTTTCTGTTCATGAAATTTTTCACTGTCCCTCATTCCAACCCGTACATAAATGCTGGTTTGATTGCTATTTTATAGAAGTTTCCAATGAATTTAATAATTATCCGCCTTTAATATAGCTCTCTACTTTAACCACACTGTTCTTACTCTATATGTAAGGTCTTCCCATTGATTGGTTCTGCAATTTCATGACCACCAAAAAATGCATCTTATTGTTACCAACATTGTATTTTACTCAGTTATATCTCCTGTAATTTTATCTAAAACCAAACATAATAGAACTGGGCACAAGACTGAATTAATTTGTATTTCAACTTATAAATTCTTTCTAAATCTTTTGTATGCTACCTCAAAAAAATAGTTCTTTAAATTGGCCGAAGTTACCAAAATTCGCCAACTATTTGTCTACTATGCAATTCGTTTAAATGTATTTTAAATGACTTGAATGAATCCGGCATGTGCACATTAAACGAATACTGTTGTTTTTGAATTTAGATAAAACTTTTCCTATCTTGTGCATTCAGGAAGAGCTATTATTAAACGTAAAAAACGTCCACCTCCGCTTTCCGCACAGAGATATATTTCAGTGATAGAAGCGGTACAAAGTACTGTAAAACTGAACCATCGTTTTTCTAACGACTACATACGGGGGTCGTGCTGAAATTTTTGGATACTTTCAAACTTAAAATACAGTTGAAATAATTGTCATAACATTTATTTATTTATTATCACATTCTCCTGTATAAACTGAAATGTATGAAGAAGATTAGATCTGTTTTTGTATTTACAAAAATCTACCTTGTACACTTCTTCCTACGGTTGCTATATAAAAGAATAGTTTAAGAATTAGCTTTGTCCTAACTGAAGGAGTGTGGATTCTGAAAATACAGTCTGTTCGCTATACTTACGCGGGTTTCGGATTAAAAATTGTATGAGTATTTCCAGGTAAGTACCCGAAAATTTGACCTGTTCTTTGGGGAAATATCAATTGGTTAAATGAAATGAAAAATAATGTACAACTTTTTAATTAAATAATAATGGAGAATTTTTTGTAAAATTGAGAGCAGAATTAAACTTCTTCATTAATGGAGTCTAATGTGGCTATTATAAACCTAATAATAATTTTATATTACACTTCACACAGAAAATATGGTATAATAAGATGGTTATTTAGCTCAAATAAAATATTTTCTAACATAAAAATTTGTTCCATGTAAAGAATTTCAAATGAAAACTAAAAAATAAGAACTTGCGAACAAAAATGAAAATCAGTCATTATCATCCAAAATATCATAATCATCATCATCATCACTGGCATCACCATTAATTGTTATTATAATTGGACTTATTTCGTTTATTTTATTTTCACCAATCCACCAATCTTCTATTAGTTTCTCGCACTTGGATATACAGTTCCGCCACACTTCTGGAGTTGCAATTGAAAGTGCTTTTCGCCAAGTTTCCCGAACTGCGTCGTCACTATAACCATTAGGCCCAATATGGTTGTCATAATATTGTTTTGCTATTCCCCATATATATATTCGATGGGATTAAACTGGCAATGATACGGTGGCAGACGTAAAACTTGATGACCGTAACTTTCAATAATCTGATCCACAACAAAGGTTTTTGGTTTTACGTGTATATTTGCCAAGCGTAATAATTCTGATTTTAATATTTATTGAGGAAATGGTATATGTTCCTTTGTCAACCATTCTTTAATTTTACCAACAGTCCAAGAATTCGTTGGACTTTTGTTTAATACTTCAGAATGGTAAGGTGCATTGTCTAAAATAATTACGCTGGGCTAACTTAAACCTGGGAGAAGTTTTTCATGCAACCATTTTATAAACATTTATGTGTTCATATTATCGTGATAGTCACTGGATTTTGATTTATATGAAAATATTAAATCAGCACCTTCTACAAAATCCGATTTCCCTCCTGCATCTAAAATTATGTATCGCTTCCCTTCTCCATCGGTATGTTTGATGGACTTTACGTTATCATCTTGCCATATTCTCTTGGTTGCACCCCTCGAAAATATCCATGTTTCGTCTAAATATATAAAATTCGCCCCTTCTTCTTTAAATTTAGAATATTTTCTTAGAAAATTAATTCTCTTGTACACGACAGAACTTCTTTCACAAAGGGCCTTTCTGTTATCCTCCTTTTGAAATTTGAAACCTAAGTCATGTATAGACTTGTTCTGCCAATGTCGTCAAATTGTCTATCTATTAATTCCGAGAGAATTGTATTTAAGGTCACATGTTCCTTGTTGGCCCTCATTCGATAAATGGTATCACGAATTTCAAATTTCTTTCCATCTGGAATATCTTTCGTTTTCAATGATGGGCGAGTTTTGCGGTGATCTTCGTTCGGCAGTTCACTATTGTGATTTTGTAATACTCCTCTTAATTTGGTTTCACTAAATCCTAGAGCATCGCATACGCGTTGTTGTACAGACATTACCAATTTTAAAGGACCGCCATTTTCTTTTTCATCCGTAAAGTCAACACTTGCAAAGAATCAATTCAACTGCAATATTTGTAGCAAATTTAGTACCTACCCTAATGTTATTTTAATTTACATCTGACCATTAGGGCAATTTGACCTAATTTCTTGGGAAGGGCTTATCGGAACTGGTTGTCAATGACTAATTTGCATAATTTTGTTAATCCGAAACCCGCGTAAGTATAGCGAACAGACTGTACACGACCATATCACCCTGTGTCTTCCATAGTCGTTGATTTTTTGTTGGTTCAATTTGCAAGAAACAATATTTACAGGAATAAAACTTTTAAAACTCTATTACTTAAATCTTAACATTACGACAGTAAGAAAACATTTACATTAAACCCTTGTACTGTTTACGGAAACTTTACAGAAATTAAAATTATATTACTTTTCGATTTTTAACCAACTACTCCATTCTCGATAAGAGCAGTTGCTGTGCACATGTCATTTACAAAGAATATAAATTGTATCTATTAAACCAGCATCTTCTAGAATTGGTTATACAAGAAATAATTACTCTCTCAATTGTCCGGTCGGAATTTGATATCCAAACCTAAATTACTACCATATGCTTTATTGGTACAACGCTCGAATTCAGAAACTTTGAATTGTGACAATGATTTGCAACGAAATAATTTATTCCTCGAAAATGGTTTAAAGAATTTGAACACTAACCCTATTCCTATTATCAAAAACAAGTTATTTTTAGTTATGTTCAGAGCTTCGCAATTCTTTAATCCTTCCAGCCAATATCATCCAACATGCTCGAGACCAGAAGTTATAGGTTTATTAGCTATGAACAGATTTAACAAGCGTTCTTGCAACCGGGTGCATAAACAAATTCTAGTCCTAAACTTAACAATATCGGCTACTGGGTTCTTAAAAGAAACATAGTCTTGGACACAATATCTTTACAACATAAAATTGTGAAATGAATAGTCTTTTTACGTATTTTCTCTAATACTTTTTGTTGCCTGTCCTTTCAGAATTTTCCTATTATATTGTCTTAGGTCTGTCTTAGCCTTTCTATAATTTTTTTCGTTACTCTTTTGGACGATCAAAGTCGTTTAACTTTTTTTGAATTCTTAATTCTCTAAAGAAAGCTACAAAAATCTTTTTTTTCTTTGTTTAAACTGTAAAGAAAGTTCTGTTTCTAGCTTCTAGCTCTGCTGGCCTATTCTTAGTTTCTAATCCAGTCTTTCCTAATCATGTCAGGTCTATATAGGGTGACAATTTACAATTTTACATTGGCTATATCTCATGAATTAAAGATTATATCAGAAAATGCTGAAGATGAGTTCTGTATTCATTTAAGTTCCCCTTTCGTATCCTATAGTAAAATCAACCCGCTCTAATTTTCCTGCGGAGTATTGTTCGTAGAGAGGTTGCACGAACAGCGTACATGTCCCAGTTCACAGCAATTCCATTGTTCATCTTTTTATCAATAAGGCTCTTCATCATGTTAACCAATTGGTCGAGTTTATCTTCTTCTTCTTCCTCCTCTTTTACTGTATCCACCAGAAGCATGCATAGCTGCCTCATAATCTAAAGCAACGGACAAGACATCGACCAATGTTTGGCTAGACGGCGTGTTTTCTGCATTTCATGGTCACGGTCATGGTCAAGTCCATCAAGAAATGTTTGGATCATATTTTCTGGAGCTGTTGGATAAGCAAACCGTAACAAACTGGCAATATCTTCTTCGTATTCTTGAAGAGTCTTGTCTCGTTTCTTTAGCTGTGATTGATACAAATGTTCCAAGTATTCTTGGCCATATCGCATGTTTAGTCTCTTTTTGAATTGTTCAAAATCATTTGTCTCTTCCACGGGTAGGACATCAAAAACATATCTTCAAATTTACTGTCTTCTCTCGTTCAGACCATTCGTTCGCTCTGGAAAATGTTTCAAACTGAATCGGGTAATTGATCAAGACATCTTTCCATCGTAAGTTGGATGCTTCTAATTTTAACTTTGGCCATTTGTTTCACGCTCGTTGATCTGTTCTGTATGTTTTAGTTATTCTATCTGCTTTTCCATTTCTTTTATTTTCTCCTCGACGGAAGACATTATTTTCTCCTCAATAGAAGAAGTTTTATTTCTTATAGAAGATATTTTGGTTTCCAAGCCAGAAGGACTTTCATCTTCTAAAGAAGAGATATCCGAAGAAACTTTAGTTTCTAAAAAAAAGACTTCGTTTTCTAAAGAAGTAATGTCAGCAGAAACTCTAGTTTTTAAGGAGGAAATGTCAAAAGAATCTTTAGTTTCTAAGGAGGAAATATAATTTTTTATAGAGGAAACATCAGAAGAAAGATCGGTTTTCATAGAGGTCATAGAGGACATTTCGGTTTTCCATATCAGATGAAATAGAAGAAATTATAGCAGAAGATGCATCATCCGAAAATAAATACGTTTCCGGACCCAATTCTTCACTTACTATTGCATCTTTAAGACGTTCTGCCAGCTCTGCTTTCTTATCTTTCGTCTTCAAGTCGCGATCTTCTAGTTCCCTGCGTAACTCGGTTTTTTTAGCCATTTTGGTCCACTATTAGTTTACAACCCCACACCTAAAAATAGTTTATTTACACCAATTTTTAATTTATTTATTTAGACTTAAACACTATTATAATTTATTTAACAATTCACTTATACTAATTTATAACACATTTACTATATCGATGTTCTCAATACTATTACTCGACTTCGACCTTCGACTGATTGCCTTCCTGTGAAACACAGCCCATTTATTTAAAAATTGGTGTATGCGCTAGATTGTTCTCACCATTTATTAGAGACAGGCGTGTCCGGCAGTTTCTCGAATTTACTTCTAGTACATTCACGAATGAATGATTCATACCGGTTATCTGTGACCATAGGCGACCCTATAGTTGCAAAAAGTGGGTATATCCACGTCATCAAATATTCCTTGTTTTAAGGACAAGTGAAGTCAAAGCAAGGCCCAAACAAGGCAGAGTTACCAGATGGGTTGGAAATAGTTCACATTACAGTATGTGTAGATGAAACCATGGATTCTGCGGATTATTTGGATCGCTAAACAGTGGTTCCTCTAAGTTTTATTTAACAGGGTCAACACGAATTGTCAACATTTTTCCTACCTGACGCTGCACCATATGAGAAGCTTTCTTTTACAGTTAAAATATCCAAACAACTTCGATTCCAACTTATAATGCCGTGTCAATATAAATAACAGTCTATCTAGGGGCATTAGGACACGTTATTAAACAGATTTAGAACAAAATTTTAGGCATTTTGTTATTATTAACTTTAATTCATGAGATATAGCCATTGTAAATTTTTAAATTATAAAGCTTTATATAAATTTTATTCACGAAATTTTTTTATTTTTTTTAATTTCCAAATCCTAGTTTAAAGACGAATGTAACACTCTTACCACTATATAATTTAAACTACGCACCTGGTGGATTATTATTCTAATTAGACAAAGGAAAATGCAATATTACTGTTGATTTTACAACCAAATTCTATTAGAATGTTATGTCAATGTAACTTTTCAAAATTAACCTTCCAATGCTATGATTACAATTAATATAATTTTAACAATTTCAAATCTAATATTTCTTCCCCTTTGACTTGAACATCGACTACTCTAACATTTCCATCTTGACTTAAATACGTATCTAAGATTTGCCCAAAGGTCAATCGTTTCTAGGAAGTTTGTTGTCTATAACAATGACATCTTTTTTTAATTTTCTTGTCTCTTTATACCATTTTAATCTTCGAACCAAAGTTGATACGTATTCTCTATTCTCTCTTTCAGAAGGATCCGGCTCGAAGGACCATCTGTTGGTTTTACAACCTAATTATCTTTTAAATATTTTAGAATGACAAATCTATGTGACTTTTCAAAAATCCTGTGTTCAGCCTTCCTATAATATAGTTACAACTATAGTATAATTTTAACAACAATTTAAAATCTAACAATTATCAAAAGTAAGTGAGTATTGATATAGGTCTTGGAGTATTTGGATATTCCGATGATCAGCGAAAATACTTTTCTAAAGTTTGTTAAATAATAACTAGTATTAAATTTGGTTTTGAACGGAATTAAAAAAACTCATACCTCTGTTAATCATGAATTAAATCCCCTTGTAACTCGTTCTTCTTTTACAATAACACAAACAGTTAAAACTGCCCGTTCGTTCCAATTTTTTCCGCAATGGCGAGCATTTAGAATTTAGAACGACATTCGTTAAATTATTATGAAACCAAGCAATTGCCCGAACTCGAACCCTTTTTTTGGGATACAATTTTTAATCTCCCGTGTGATGCGTTGCGTAACAACGAAGGGGGAGCGAAAAGGAAAGTCAAAAAGTACACACGATTAAAATTAGCTTTGTGTATATCAGGCGCACCTCTCCGTGTAGACAAAGGCGTCCCGTGAGGGGGAAGGAAAATATTTACCTACAGTTTCTACTTTACGAAAAAAAAAATATGTTTTCATCGCCGAAGGGTGGTTGTTATATGGTTTTTATCCGTCATATATTTTTATAGGAAAAATTGGACTACTAAAATTAAAATTTGAACAAGAATAATGTCCTGACTGTAGTAGAATTTTATATAGATAAAAAATTATTTTTCTGTTACTGGAAAAAGTTTGACGTTTTTTCTCTCTTGACAGGTAACGAAATATAACGTTTTATGGAATTACATTTTTTTTTTTTTTTTTCGAGAAAAAAATGAGGTACATTTTTCCTTAGCTACGCAAATTAAAAAAAGCAAAATGTAATTAGGTATTCTCAAGGGGTTATTAAACGGAGTCATATAGCCTGTCTGGTATTAATAATATATATTTAGGATAAAATGCTCTTAATTTTTATCTCAGAATAATATCTTAGACTACTTTGACTAGACTATATCTTATAGACCGGTAGAGCTATTTGAACAGAAAAAAATTGTAATTACCTCATTAAAAGAGTTCTTTAGTGATGCCTTTCCCACATTAACTTCTCTTAAGTAACCATCCCCAACTCCATAAATGTAAAAAGCTCACATACTGTATTTATGCATGCACTTTTATTTATTATTTTTTCAGTTTGCTTCTGACAATACATTATTTTATTCTCTATCCGTCAAATTGACATTATTAGTAAAATTTTACATGTTTTAAATAGTTAAAATAAACTGAAACTAAACTGAAACTAAACTGAAACTAAACTGAAACTAAACTGAAACTAAACTGAAACTAAACTGAAACTAAACTGAAACTAAACTGAAACTAAACTGAAACTAAACTGAAACTAAACTGAAACTAAACTGAAACTAAACTGAAACTAAACTGAAACTAAACTGAAACTAAACTGAAACTAAACTGAAACTAAACTGAAACTAAACTGAAACTAAACTGAAACTAAACTGAAACTAAACTGAAACTAAACTGAAACTAAACTGAAACTAAACTGAAACTAAACTGAAACTAAACTGAAACTAAACTGAAACTAAACTGAAACTAAACTGAAACTAAACTGAAACTAAACTGAAACTAAACTGAAACTAAACTGAAACTAAACTGAAACTAAACTGAAACTAAACTGAAACTAAACTGAAACTAAACTGAAACTAAACTGAAACTAAACTGAAACTAAACTGAAACTAAACTGAAACTAAACTGAAACTAAACTGAAACTAAACTGAAACTAAACTGAAACTAAACTGAAACTAAACTGAAACTAAACTGAAACTAAACTGAAACTAAACTGAAACTAAACTGAAACTAAACTGAAACTAAACTGAAACTAAACTGAAACTAAACTGAAACTAAACTGAAACTAAACTGAAACTAAACTGAAACTAAACTGAAACTAAACTGAAACTAAACTGAAACTAAACTGAAACTAAACTGAAACTAAACTGAAACTAAACTGAAACTAAACTGAAACTAAACTGAAACTAAACTGAAACTAAACTGAAACTAAACTGAAACTAAACTGAAACTAAACTGAAACTAAACTGAAACTAAACTGAAACTAAACTGAAACTAAACTGAAACTAAACTGAAACTAAACTGAAACTAAACTGAAACTAAACTGAAACTAAACTGAAACTAAACTGAAACTAAACTGAAACTAAACTGAAACTAAACTGAAACTAAACTGAAACTAAACTGAAACTAAACTGAAACTAAACTGAAACTAAACTGAAACTAAACTGAAACTAAACTGAAACTAAACTGAAACTAAACTGAAACTAAACTGAAACTAAACTGAAACTAAACTGAAACTAAACTGAAACTAAACTGAAACTAAACTGAAACTAAACTGAAACTAAACTGAAACTAAACTGAAACTAAACTGAAACTAAACTGAAACTAAACTGAAACTAAACTGAAACTAAACTGAAACTAAACTGAAACTAAACTGAAACTAAACTGAAACTAAACTGAAACTAAACTGAAACTAAACTGAAACTAAACTGAAACTAAACTGAAACTAAACTGAAACTAAACTGAAACTAAACTGAAACTAAACTGAAACTAAACTGAAACTAAACTGAAACTAAACTGAAACTAAACTGAAACTAAACTGAAACTAAACTGAAACTAAACTGAAACTAAACTGAAACTAAACTGAAACTAAACTGAAACTAAACTGAAACTAAACAGAAACTAAACTGAAACTAAACTGAAACTAAACTGAAACTAAACTGAAACTAAACTGAAACTAAACTGAAACCAAACTGAAACTAAACTGAAACTAAACTGAAACTGATACTAAACTGAAAATAAACTGAAAATAAAATAAACTGAAAATATACTGAAAATAAACTGGATCAAATCAGAAAAAAATAAATAATAAATAAAGTGGGACAAGAAGCAATCGATAATAATATGGAAAATAAACAGGATTGTTAAAATATAACGAATGAAAACTTGACAGATCCATGAATTTAGCATCAACAAATGTAATTTTTTATAAAAAAATTGCATTTATTAGTTCATGTTTTATCCACGTTTATCCAACAAAAAAAATTATTACCGAACTAAAATTTCAAACCAAATTTAACATTAGCGTTACCATAAACACTTTTTATTAATTTTGAAGTGTCCAAAATTTCGTTTGTACACTTCCAAATTAAAAAAAAAAACAATGCGCATGTTCCTTTCGAAGAACTTTCATACATTTGATTCAAATTAAATAAAATCATCAAACCCATACATTATATGTATTAAAAACTTAAGTTTCTAGATGGATATCAAATTATGACATATTATAAAAAATCAGAAGATATTTATTCTAAATAAATAGTGAATATTTTTATGTACGCCTATGTTTGTAGCATTGGAAACCCACCTCATCTACCTTCGTTTTTTCTATCCCTCTCACTCATTTCAGAAAACAAAATACCTAAACCAATTTAATGTCGCCTACATCTCAAATAATTGAATTTCATTTACTCTTAAAGAATAAACATTCAACATTTACTCGACAGAATTATAATTAGTTGCCTGTAGATACAGAACGGTATTGGGATTTGATCACCCACCAAATGTATTAATAATAATAAATAATAATAAAATGTATTCATTGATTCTAAATATTTATATAGAGGTACAAACATTTTAACAGGCTAGTACGAAATTAATAAAAATACACTGAAAATATGAAAAACACGAAAAGAACAAGAATATGGAACATTATAGATATGTGCCTGAGGTAAAGAATAATTGTATCTCCAGTTTTTTTATTAAGTGGAATACATTCACTAAAATACAAGAAGCTTACATTATTTAGTGATATAAAATCGTATCTCTATACCTAACTACTAGCTTTTGATGTAGAACGTTTAGAGAAAATAGTGTTTTCATTTTTTAAGCAGTTGAAAAGTCGTATGTACAACTTTAGGTCTCATTTGCTCCAGATCTATAAGATTGGAGATAAGATTTTTTACCTCTATGGTACAGATACAATATCTTCTGTACTTTTATAAACATGAGATTTTAATTGAGAAATTCTTCAATGTTATAGGAAGCATTTTCTACCAAATAGGTGTAAGTAAGGTTCAAAATACTGAAAGCCTTGTTATACAGTATGTTGTACAACTTATCCGACAAATTTCAACCACATATACAGTGTTACATAAGATGTCGATTACAAAAAAAAAATGTAATAAAAGTCCAACAGAAAACGAGATAAAAAATAAAATTTATAGGTAACACTTTTTTTCTACAAATTCTTTCGTTTTGCTTAGGTTTTTACTATATTTATTTTGTTATTTTACACCTTATTTTTATATCTCGTTTTTTGTTAGACTTTTATTAAATTTTTTGTGTAATGACCTCTTTATGTAACACTGTATATGTGGTTAAAATTTGTTAGATAAGTTGTAAAACACCCTGTTTAGTAGAATACTTATATAACTGGATGAATTTTGAGTAAGGCTGGTATAAATTTAGACAATTTCTTGTATCATAGTTATGTACGTTACAATTGTGTCTAATATTTTATTTTGAATAAAAAAATATTTACAATGAGCTTCTAGTTTCAAATGAAACTTTGCAGCCATAAAAACTTATTAAAAATAGGGGATCTCGCTTTGTAGTGCAACTAGGTAATTGATTTACACCTGACATCATGTACAAGCAACACCAGCAAGCTTTTAAATAAAGCACTAGTGTGTATTTTATGTATTTATTAAAATACGTCAACTACAATTTTTAGCATGAAGCATCAACCATGGATATAACCTCTAACTACTGACAGATGACTGTCGCTATGGCTAATTTTACGTTACAGTACTTATAAACCTATTATACATTTATCATGTGGGCAATAATTTTATTAATGAAACTCCCTATATATAGTTAGTAATGGTTAACAGATTCCTGTTCTGGTATGAACAGACCCATAACCGTAAATTTAAATTTTAATTGAATTTCCCTCGTATTTATCAAACTTATAAATGGCGGTTTAAAAGCCCATCCCTAATATAGAAGTATGTCAATCAGGTACTTCTCTCTATCTCTTATAAAAGACCAAATTCCTAGTAAGTATAATTACCTATTA
Organism: Psylliodes chrysocephalus; assembly: GCA_927349885.1. Lineage (NCBI taxonomy): Eukaryota > Metazoa > Arthropoda > Insecta > Coleoptera > Chrysomelidae > Psylliodes > Psylliodes chrysocephalus. The sequence continues at coordinate 9,190,773 of OV651814.1, read as the reverse complement.
CTTATCGACCATCGCATTTCTCTCTAGGTACATTCATTCCCACAAACTAAAGTTGGAGTTAAACTAGCAATGGCGACATTTAACCTCTAAGATCTCTCCAATTTTGCGCCTGTCATACTTCTGTTATAAATTAAAACCTCTGTATGTTTCTGAGAAACGACGTTTTTTTGTAGTTAGAGTACCGCCCGATCGGTATCTTAATGACTTCATGCACATGTGCGAGATTGAAGCCGTGCTTGGCCACGCCCAACGCTGGTCACGGTTCAACACTCACAGTTAATAATCTTTACGAATAAAAATATTGAAGTTATACTAACAACCAGCGGGTAACAAATACAAAATTTTATTTTTATGCCAGGTAGGTACATATAATATTCATAAATTACCTATATTAACACTTTCACTGCCCACCGTGCGGCTACCGCGGTTGCTAAACAAATCCATGTGCCCACAACGCGATAAAATAATAATTTCGCAAAAAGTGTTGTATATTTTTATAGCTAGGTACCCACAACGCGTTTACCGGGTTTTATTTTTGTTTACCAGTTAATCAAATTCTACAGAAGTAAACCTATTTTTATACGAACAGTAAATAAGTTAAATTACATCTCCATTTTTAAAAACAAAAGTACATTGGGATCGACCTATGCGCAGGCGTAAAGAGCCGAGCCGTGAAAGTGTTAAGTATCAATTCTGAGCCTTTGTCAAATTTATATCATCTTTATTTAAAGCTTGTATTCTTGGCTCTAGCACAAAATGAAATGTCAACTTCTCTTAATTTTAGGGCTGCTTTTCTTTGGAAGCTGAACTAAAAAAAGTTTTTTAATAGATACGTCAGTAACTCTTGTAACCCACCTTGTATAAATATTAAAAAGAAAGACAACATTAAAAAAATAACATCATAGTTCATTACTCAATCCATAGTTTGCATTACCTTAATAAAATAAAAGTCATATTTCAATCACATAAAAAACAATACAAAAGTTATTTGAAGAATTGACTCATCACCAGTACACATGAAACTTTAAACTCCTAAATGCGCATAGCAACAAAAACCGTTAGAACAATAGGTTTCTCTCTAAATAATTTAAACCATATCTCTCTCTTTCTCTATCACTCTCTGCATGTATATTTCCGTTACTCTCATTAAATGAATTAGCAAGCAAAATCGTTATCTCTCCCACCAAGATCATATGAGGTTCTATCGGCCAATAGAAATTTAGCACCAACACTCACTTAACAATCGTCGAGTGCAAAGAATGCAATAGAATCATTTTTGGCGCTGAGCAGTACACTTTAATTTTCAATTTCTTTCTTGTGACACAGTAAAATGTTATGAGCCAACATTCATTCACAAAATAATAACAAAACTAGTAGATTAAGTACAGTGTTCACAAATGTTATATTTTATGTTAGATTTTATAAGATTTAAATAAACAAGTTAAAGGAAGATACATTTCAAATCCAGAAGTTATTTACTACACGAAACGCACATAGTCCATTACAGTTATTTCAGGAAGGAAACCTGGAAAGTAAGTGCAGAAAATCCACAAACTCGCAACACTAATGTAATATTATTATAAAAATAACAGGAGTTGAGCCAACCACTCCCGCCATACATATACGAAATATCCGAAATTACATTGAAAATCACCACAGTCATATCAAAATCAATGGCAATCGCTAAATAATCAATCAGAATTGTTCCGAATTCGCACGGAGTCTCCCGAATTTTCCCGAAGTCTCTGAGAAATCACTGACAATCGTTAAAAATCAGTCAGTTGACATATAACCTACTCGTTATTGTCGATATTGATACTTTGAATAGGCGATTTCATCCATTTTGTGTTAAACAATTGAACAAAAATCAAACTATATTTAATTAAGGGTAATAGGGTAAAACTAAAATTCTCCTGTGGAGGTGAGGACAGAACGTCTACCTTCCATGCGAAAGGCCCGGGTTCAAATCTGGGCTAGGGACTAATTAAATATTTTTTTTCATGTTTATTTTATTTCATAAGTTACTCAAATTCATAAATTATTTTATTAGATATTTTATCCTAATAAACTAAAATAATTTTTGAAATTTATAGATTTTGTTAAAATATTGCACCGTTATGCACTCCTGATGCACTCATATGAACTCCTGATGCACTCATATTAAACCTTTTAAGAGGTAATTTTTTGTTGGTCGTATACTAATAAAATTTAAATCAATGATCAATGCATTTAATCTATCAACAAAAATAAAATTCATTCAATAAATCAATTTCCACAACGTTTTCTTCTCGGTTTTCTCCATGTCGTATATAAAATTTAGTTTTCCTGATATGAAGCACTGATCTGTATTATATGAAGCCCTGAAAATCAATTGTTTTTTACTGTAAATCATGAAATAGGGTAGAAATAAGATAAAAAATATTCCATCGCCCCTGTTAGCGTGCCACTGGAGGAAACATTTTATAAAATATATTTTTTGCAGAAACATGCTGTTTTTAACCATGGATTCATGTTCTTCATCGTCTTTTATATTAAATGAAATTCAAATTTCAACAACTTTGTATTCTTCTTTTTTGTATGCTGTCAAATATTAAGAATTAATTATATAACATTTCTTTAGGATACATGTAGGTTAAGTTAAAGGTTAATTATTTAAAGATAAAAATAATATGTTGTTATGTTATTTAAATTTTCTTTCGCGGTCCATCTGTAGTGCATTAATATTTATGAAATAAAAAATCCCAGAATAGGTGACGAAATTAGAAGCGACTTTGAATTATTATCTTTTAATTATTTAGATTTATATATAAATCTTATCTTGAGAAAGATACCTCAACTTTCCACCTACAAAAAGATCTTCGCCGTACAAGGATTCTGATTATTTTGAGATATGTTAAATGCCACTAGAGCCCATATTTAGAAAAACTGGATAAAATGTACCGTATTAAAGATATAAATAATTTATATGTATAAGTGTTGCAAGGTGTATAACGAGTTATACGTATGACCATTTTAGTTCAAAATAGCTGTGTGAACGTTGTGTTACTGATAAAGAAGAAATAATAAATCTATTTGAAAATTAATAGTAGCACAAATTTATGAATATATATAACGAGAAAATTTTCAATTCCTAATAAGGGTAATATACTTCTACACTTTGATAATTAATACCGTGAAAACAAGGCAGTTTTTAAGAAATTTGTGTACTTAATAACATTTTTTTTAAATAGATTCCATTTTAAAACTATAAAATATTTATATATGTTAGTGTAGTTATTAATATTATTTGTAAGGAAACTAAAGAATATTATTTCTAAAGAACTTCTGACTTTAAAGTTGCCATCTAAATATCACTACAAGTAAAGCCAAAACAAAGCCGTCAATGCTCTGAAATACCTTTTACCTATCGTCAATGGGATCAACTTCGAGAGCCACTACCTGATGCTACCTTTCATTACTACCATGAAATTCCATTAAAACCCCATCCATCAATCTTAAAACGTCGACCATATGGTTAGACCCGAAACGAAATCGATTTGATGGACTTTTAAGAATTTGAAATATTTTGTTAATTATCAAGTTTTAAATTATCTTGTAGTATTTATCAGTGATTTAATATATATTTTCTGGTAATTAATTTGATAAATTTTCTTTTCAGATCACTCAAATAAAAATACAATTGACTATAAGTCCTCCAATTCGCCACCGTGTAGTAGTCCTTCCAAAGATATCAAAAATTCAGACAGGTGCGGGAGTTTGCCATATGGAGCACATACGGTAAGTAATTTGTTTATTAATTAGAAGGTAAACATATTGTTTTCCTCTCAACTTATGTTTATCGTGCTTTTTTTAAAACGTCTGAAACGTAAAGTTTTCACCAAACACTTTGTTCCAAAACATTAGTATTATTGTTATACTCAACCGTATATACATTTATGTAATACTGGTTGCATAATAGTAGATTTGGAAAGGCATAACCACCCCTACAATGATTCAGGCACATACTTTGATTTAAAGTATGTGGATTCAGGTGCAATAGCCAATTAAGTGTAATAATTTAAATATTGCGCCTAATAAAGTAAGAGGGGAACTTCCTTTTTTTTGTTAGAGCCGGAAGTTATAAAAAAGGGTGAAATTAAGTATTGTAATGTAATCGTTGGAGGTGAGTGGACGTCCATGAGACACACTTCTGCTAATTTAGATCGGTTTCCTCAATTCACTGCCTCAACAAACTCTAAATGATAAACGTTATTGATAATTGTGATATACAACGATCGAAAGGTATTTTATTGTAAAATAAATACAGTAAATAATAAAGTTGCAAATTGATTTAACTAAAACGTCCTCCCCTGACTAGAGTGTTGGAGTTGTTGATTGGAGAAATCAACGAGAAGGGCCCAACACACTTTTTAACATGGTATAAAAAAGAAAAGGTAGGCTATTAGCGGTGCCAAAAATAGGACATCTACGCGCATGATGTCACGCGTAGAGTTTTCTACCCGAACTCGGCATTTATTGGCTAGAGGACGAATTGTCATAACATAAAATTCAGAAATCTAACCCTTCTAGGACTCAGCAATAACCCCCAATTTTTTTTAAATAACCGGTATTGTCAAGTAACACATCATCAACAAAGACATTTATTTTTCTCATTACAACTCTATAATGTTTTTTTTTTATTTATAAAATAATATTTATTTAGCAATATCAATATTATCAAAAAAATACAGGTGAGATAATACGCATTTTGCGTTATGAGACCGTATAAACATGGTATGAAAAATAAATAACATATACATTTTTTGTAAGGGCAGATAGTATTTTACATTGAATTTGGCAGCCTACATATTTAATGCAGTTGACAACATCTCTGAGAGGTGCTTTTGTTATATCGCTAAACAAATATCTACTAATAATAATATAATAATAATAATAATGTTTATTTACCATATAATAGTTTTACATATTTATTTTTACATAATATATTTAGTTTGTTACAATAATAAAATAGCAGAAAAAAAAAGAAAAGTAATGTATACATTTTTAACAAATAATTATAACAGGTAAATAAACAAGAAGAAAGCTCCCCAAAGAAACCAGTGGTTGTGCACGGGGAGTAAATTCTTGTTTTTTATTTTATCGGCAGTATCACTTACCGGTATAGGGAAAAATTAAACCTTTTTTTTTTTTTTTTATTTTTAGATATAGGTATATAAAAGGTTGAAAGTAATATAAACGAATTATTTGAAAAATAAAAAAAAAACTAATCAATTGAAGTAAAATAATAAAAACTATTTTCAATAGCATAAGCGAAACAGGTTTTTATACCAAGTTTTCTTTTTGCCTCTTGTGAGAAATTTTATTTAATTTTATTATCGATTTATTATATTGGTTTTGAGACTAGACCCTTAATCAGAGCTTTCATTTAATTTAATTGATAGAGAATATGTTGTCTATAAACTCGTTGTCTGTTTGTTTCAATAAATTTTTAAATAATTTTTTAATTAATGCAACTGAATTTATTTTATATATATACAATTTATATATTTCAGGTAAGTGGTTGTATAATCTAGGGATAATATATATATGACAGTGTTGAGCATATGTCTTTCTGACAAATTCAGTATGTACAAAATCGTGAACTCTTCTTCTTGTGTTATAATTATGATTTAAAAGGTTCAAAAGTTGTTTATTATGGTAAGTAAAAAGTAATATACTAAATATATATAGTTTTTTTATTTCAAATACATCCGCTTCTTGATAGAGAATTTCAGATGAATATCGATACGGTTTTTTCAACATTATTTTTAAAAACCTTTTTTGTAATATTTCTAATTTTTGAATATGTGTGCGGTATGTTCCGCCCCATGCAACAATACTGTACCTAATACGCGATTCTATTAATGAAAAGTAAATAGTTTTTAAGTATTCGAGATTTAAGATACTACTTAGATATTTAAATTTGTATAACAAAGGTCGTAAAGTTCTACATACCGTATCTATATGTTTGTCCCATCTTAGACTACTATCTATAGTAACGCCCAAATATTTGACAGATGTTGCAATTTTTATTTTTACGTAATCGTCATAATTTGATATTTTTAGCTCTTTATAATTTGGTAAATTATTTTTATATATTGAAAAAGGTATAAAATAAGTTTTTTCTAACAATTTATGGTTAAACCAGTCTAAGATTTTACTGGTTTCTTGTTCGGCTAGTGTTTTTAATTTATCCCACGAATTACTGTGATATAGAATAACTGTATCGTCCGCGAAGCATATTATTTGACCAGTTATTTTCATTGACGCAAGATTATTAATATAAATGGAGAAGAGCAAGGGTCCCAATACAGTACCTTGGGGTACTCCATATTTAATTATTCTTTCGTTACTTAGTTCGCTCTTTATTTTCACTACTTGGGTCCTTCGATTTAAATAACTTTCAAACAATAAAAATGGGGTACCTCTTATACCCAGGTCCTCTAAGGATTGAAGTAATTGAGCATGACTTACCGTGTCAAATGCCTTTGCGAGATCAAGGAATATAGCCAGAGTAGGAGTACTCTTATCTAAAGATTTATAAATATATTCAGTAAGTTTCGTTATGGCGTCTGTAGTTGATACACCTTTTTTAAATCCATATTGATTATTTGAAAGTAAGTTATATTTATAAAGATATTTATTTAACCGTTCTGTCAAAGCCTTCTCAAATATTTTACTGAAGCTAGTTATTAAAGATATAGGTCTATAATTTTTTACATTTTTCTTGTCGCCCTTTTTAAATATTGGCACGACAACAGATTTTTTAAATTGATTAGGACATTTACCTTTTTCAAATATTTTATTAATTAAAATTGTTATCGGATCAATGATATCATCGGCTATTTTTTTTAATAAGTCCACTGTGATATTATCTATACCTGGCGCTTTATTAGGCTTTAAAGAGTTTAAAATATCAAATACCTCAATTTTTGTAACTGGTTCTAAAAAGAATGTATGGTGAAACGGAGTCGTCGGAGGGGGAAGAGTTTTTGGTTTTGATATATTTTTAGCGTACGTTATTCCTACATTAGCAAAGTATTCATTAAATGTATTGCTTATATTTTTGCTGCTAGTTATTAGACAATTTTCTTCATTTAATATACTGTTTATTTCATCTTTTATTTCATGACCTTCTATTTTTTTTAGAGTATTATAAAGACCTTTAGAATTATTTTCAAATTTTTTAATTTCAGCTTGAAAATATTTTTTCTTTACTTCAATAATTAGCCTATTTAATTTATTTCTGTAATTTGTGTACTCATTTTTTAAGGTTAGATTTTCTGGATTTTGCAAATATTTCGTATATAGTCGTTTTTTATTTTCTATAGATTTAATTAAACCATCTGTTATCCATGATTTTCTTTTAATAAGACTACTTTTTTTCCTTAGTTCCTTTGTATTTTTGTTTATCAACACAGTGAGCGAATTAATGAATTTTTCAATAAAATCATCAACATCGTCATATGTATAACAGTTATTCCAATTTACTAGTTTTAGATCTTTAGATAAATTTTTATAATCAATAATTTTAATATATTTTTTTTCAGTGTTAATTCTAACTTTTTCAAAGGAAAAACTTATGAAAGTGGCCTTGTGATCTGTAACTAAAAGGTCTAATACAGCTGGAAAAATATTTTTAGTGATATCAAGTTTCGTTTTAACAAATATGTGATCAATGCAACTTCGGGAATTACCTTGTATTCTGGTACTTTTATTTATCGTTGAGATAAAATTATATTCACTAAGTACACTTAAATATTCTGAAGACTCGGGTGTTACATTTTTTATATTAATATTCATATCTCCCAAAATTATATTATATTTACATTTCATATTTTTTATATTATCTAGATAATTATTTAAGGCAAAACAAAATTCATTCTCATTTGTTGGTGGTGGTCTATATATCACGGTTATCATTATACTACTATTATTTACATCTATAACACTAATTTGTATTGCTTTACATACATCTATATATACAATTTTCCATTTAAACTTAAGATGTTTTCTTAAATATACAACTACGCCATCATTTTGGTTTATATTACCTTCACTGTATATGAGGGTATAGTTATCTAACTGAAAATGGCTATTATCGGGAATATTTCGAGTTTCTGTTAAACAAATGCAGTCGAAATCGACAACCATTTGACTTAGGTTAATTTGTAATTGGTCAATATTTTTTCTTAAGCTTCTTATATTTTGATGTAAGATTGTAAAATTAACATTGTTATTTTCTTTATAAAAGTCTGTAATGGCGTCATTAAAAATATGAACGTTATTAATTTTGTTTGTTTTTATAGGAGGGTAGCTAACATCACGTATATAGGGGTCCATTTTCTATAAATTTTTTTTCAGTTACCTAATTACTAATTTTATGTTAAATATATATCTAATACTAAAAATAAGATTAGTGCAGGTACCTAATTTTTTGCTTTCTGTCTTGTAACAATTTTGCTACCAACACTTGATGTGGAATTCTGCCTTGGTTTGGGTTTTTTCTGTTCGTCTTTCTTTTCGGTTTTTTTCTTATCTTCCTCCGTCTCTGCATGCACTATACTGTCTTTGGATTGTTCCTCTTCACTTTTATTTTCAATTAAATTCTCTTGATCAGTATTTTTGTTTTCGGAACAGTTTTCTTTTGGGTGTTTTACAGATGTCTCGTTTTGATGGTCTTCCTTTGGAGAATTCTCTTTCTGTCCTTGTGTGTTAATAACTTGAGAACTTTGTGGCGTTTTTATTGTAAACTGAGATAAACTATCTTCAAAAAATATATTTGTGGGTAATTTTAAGGGTGTTGCTGTGTGATTTATTATTCTCGTTAACTACATTTTCACCTGCTTCAAGAATATCATCATCTCGCTCCATATTTTTTAAATCCTCAACCGTGTATTTTTCATTATTTACAATTAAATTACGGCCACGAATTTGAGCAAAATTTTGTTTACCTCTTGCTAAGTTTAAATGTTTTTTAAGTAATTTTTGATCTTGTCGATCTTCGAAGCAAAGGTCATGAACTATATAAATATTTTTGCCTTTTAATTTATTACAGTTTCTCAAAATTAGATTTTTCTTCAGAAACGACACGAATTCAACTTTGATAGCTTGCTTGTTTCCAGTTTTTATTTGGTATATATTATTTATTTCATAAACTGATACATCCACTTGAAGTACTTCGTGAAATAATTGAAGAACAACAGCTATTGGATCTTCTTTTCCACAATTTTCTAATCCATAAATTAATATATTATTTTTTCTTGTTTGCCGATCGAGATTGACACATCTATTTTGAAGTTGTTTGTATTTTTGTTCTAGATGGTGAACTGATTTGTCAAGTTTATCAGAAAGTTTCTTGTTTTCTTCTTTGATTTCCTTAGATACTGATTTTTTTATGTCTTCTCCTTCTTTCTTTATTTCCAGTAGTAGTCTTTCTAATAATATAGTATTGGATATGTCTTCTTCTAAATTACTCATTCTCCACCACTGTTCTAAATGAACAAATGTATAAAGAAATAATCTAATCGTGACCACTTTTTATTAATATCACTTCGATTATTCTCTAGCAGATTTTCACAAATGAGATCATCGGGCAATCGTAGAGGATGTGGTCTTCCGTACTTGGCAATGACCATTCAGAATGCCTATGACCAGACTCAGATTCTGTATAGTCATAGTAAAGTATTTAGGATAACTTAAAAGCTCCCTGGCTCCCTTTTAAAGGACATGTGCCGTAAAAAATTACATTTTAACCTTTAAAAAGTCACAAGGACAATTTATTTGAAAAAAGGACTCTCCTTTTCAAAAAAGGACAGGAGGCAACCCTAGTGTCAATCCAATAGAAGGGTCAGGTCCAAAGAGTATTTGGTTTGCTGCCTTCTTGGCTAAGACGGTTACCTTTTGAGGTCGCGTGGTCTTTGATCCATCTTGAGGTGATCACATTGCTGATGGATACTTCGGCCAAAGCTTCGTGACATCCTAGTACTAACCCTAAGTAAATTCGTGATCTGTTCAGGGTGGGTAGTGCTTGTCTGCTATCTGTATAGATGAGCATGTTCCTTCCATTGATATTTATTGTATCTGGTGCTTTATTTTGCTGCTATGAGAATCTCCGTGAACTCTGTTTAAACTGTACCAGCACTATTGCTCACAGCCCATTCTATGAACCGTTGGTGATGTAAATATCAAGGGGAGTGAAACTAATAAAGACTTCCATGGCTCTGGTCAGTGTGGTTTGCATATCTCCTGTTATGTTGAGACATGCTGTTCTTTGAATTTGTTCTAGTTTTCGTATAGCTGTCAATTTTTGGGTTTTCGGTACCCAGACAATTGCACCGTATGTTGGCATAGATCTTATGATGTCCGAGTAAGTCCATGCGACGATTCAGAGAGAAACGCTAGGTTCGGCGGCATTGTTTTCTGTGTAAAAGTTCCATGTTAACTTGCTGTCAAAGGTGAGAACTCGATACTTAACCTCTGTTGCAAAGTTTAGTTTTGTGTTTTTAGGTGTTCTGTATGTTGTTCTAATTCCATTTTCATCCTTTTATATTTCTGTCTTCTTGGGATTGATAGACAGTGAATGGTCCTTGCACCACTGCTCTATAATTTTGAGAGCTACTTGTATTCTTGTATGTTCTCAAAATTCCTGTTTGCTGAATGACCAGGTCATCTGCATACGCTATTGTGTAGTAATTGTTATTATTGAATTATTGAGGCGGTTTATGAGGGTATCGAGGACCATATAAGCACCTTCTATGTCTATGAAAACACCCAAGGCGGACTCCTTATTGATCTGGAATCTCTCTATCTCGCCAGCAACTAGGTGAAGGGCTGAATCATTAGATCTACATGTGGTGTATGCATGTTGATTTGGGTGTAGTGGAATTGTTGTAATCACCGCATCTTTATGTACCTTTCGCATAGTCTTACCAATGTCTTCATGGAAAACGATATCAAACTAATTGGTCAGTATGTTTTTTGGGATAGTGTAATCCATCCTTCCGGGTTTAGGTATGAATACTACTTTTACCTCTCTCCATTTTTTAGGGATATACCTCAAAAGTAGGACACCGTCAGGTCCTGGCGATTTAAATGAGGAGAAGCTGGCTATTGCCCTTCTAATTTTGTCATTGTCTAGAATGTGTTTGGCAGTTTGCCCAGTCGACCACGTCTGTGATTAGAAGTGTGTTATCAGCAGAAGTTTGATGCTTCGAGGTTGACAGTTTTCATGCCCTCCTTTTTTATTAGCGCAGTGTGGCTCTTTTGATAGAGCCTTTTGAATCCTCGATGCCTGCGGGCAATCTTCGTAGGATCGCATTGTATCTCTCTCTTCTTGTATAAATAATATATTTCTCAATTCATTTAGAATGTTTCAAAGAATATTACAGAGCTAGAAGAAATGTTTGTTTTTGTACTAATTTTTTCTCAACTATTCTATTTTGATTATTTTGCATTAAATGGATTTTTCGTTAATATAGTACTTTTTATACTGCCTTTAGTAGTATTGTGATTATTACAATACATTTAAACACATCCTGAGGCGAAGTCTAGCTACTAACACTACTTAAAAGTGATGTTATCTTAGATTATAGAAACAACAGATACATTTATTTACCTGTAATAAGATACGCCACTGGTATCAACAGACTTGTAGTTGCGTGTAACAGCAGCATTGCCAGACGAGATCTAGGATTACATTCTGTTTTCTTTCAATCCACATAAAATATGTTCTTTCTCTTTTCCAATAATTGGACCAAACAAATTATACGTTATGAATGAAATGCTTCATCTGTTTATTTTATTAAAGGATGTTACCAAGGCGATTGATTACAGTGGATCAGTGTGCACCGGGTTCGCGGTAAAAATGAATCGGACATGCGCTCAAAGTATGAATTACTAGTTCTGAATCAGTTCGAAATTCTTTTTGCTAACAAAGCTAATAGATATGCCCTCAATAATAAAACTTTTTTTTAACCGTTCCTAATATATTTCTTTTTCTAGGTACCTGTGCTACCCGTCCGAAATAACCTAAGAAGGCCGAATTCGTCAAATTTTCCACAAGCCAGTCGGTTTCACTTTAGGAAAGGCCTGGCGTCGAAATGTACGTGGAAATGTACGGCGATAGCCTTTATTATGCTGTCTGTCGTTTTAACAGCAGCTCTATCGTATATTTCAGGTAAGATATGTTGCGTTCTTTTCTGTTTACATAGATCCATACTGTAGATATTGTAATTATTTGAAATAATCGATTAACCGAAAATATTCAATCGAAAACATCGATTAATCGAAAATAATCGATTAATCGAAAATAATCGATTAACCGAAGATAATCGATTAATAGAAAATAATCGATTAATTGAAAATAATCTATTAACCGAAGATAATCGATTAATCGAAAATAATCGATTAATCGAAAATATTTAAAAATAATCGAAAATAGTCGATTAATCGAAAATAATCGAAAATAATCGAAAATAATCAAAAATAATCGATTAATCGGTTATCTATTTTTAAAAAATAAATCGATTATTCTATTATTTTGCCCACCCCTAATCACAATAGTTTGTTCCAAATTTTCTGTTTCATTACCTACGAAGAATATTTTTTTTTATGTTCTCAAAGATAAAACAATGGCATTACAATTAAGCATTCCAAACAAAATGGCTACCAGTGGGTTTTGACAGGTTATGATAAAAAAAATTATGGCAACCCTGCAGGCCTGGTGATTTGAAAAGGTCAATGATATAGATAGTTACCTAGATTGATCATCCATATTTTTCAAAACAAACTTGAAGTAAAAATGTAGGTAATTATTTTTTTACTATATTCAAAGGTTGAATATTGGTTTGTAAACATATTTTTGCAAAATCGATTCTGAATAATGAGCACTTGCGTGGCAATATGGCCGCTAGCAAACGATCCGTTTGAGCAATCTATATATGTATCATTGACCCTGTCGATGACAACAGGTTCACAGAGTTGCCATATCTAAAATGTCAGTTGTCAGCAGTTTAACAGGTCGTTGGAATGCTTAATACCTTTCTAATGACTTTTCAAAATGTCATTTAATTTTATCCCTATCTTTTTTTTTTAATTTTCACCTTTGTATGTTTATTTATCGCGACATATCGTACTTAGCAGTTTTCATATACTTATACCATAAAAAAATAGACAATACAAAAATTTTCTTACATTTTTTATTAAAAACTAGCTCGTTGCCCAACAACGGGCGAACACTAAGGATTTTGTTAAAAATTGGTAAAATAATAAAATCTAAAATATTTTGACAGTTTTGTCATTTCCGCTTAAATCACAGAACTGAAATTAGAAGAATGGATTTGACAGTTTACAAAAACGTTTCTATAAGGGGAATAAAATTGAGTTTTTTTTTTGAGTTTGCGCAGTAGGTGTCAAACAAGGTCATAATTTGAAAAAAATATATATAACAATGTTTTCAGAAAAAAAATTAACGACGGGTTGTACAATACGCGGTTAATCGTCCCAAAAATTTTTTTAAATGAATAAAATTAACATTTATTTTTAAATCACTCTCACAAATTACAATTGACATGACCTGGCTTAAATTCGTGTTCTATCGATGTCTCACTTGAAATAAAAAAGTTGACACCTACTTCCGGTATAGTAAGTTGTCAAAATATTTTATATGTATATTATTTTTACCATTTCCGATAGCTATGTTTTACCAATTTTTAACAAAATACGTTCATTCGTTTGTCAGATACACGTTTTTATTAAACATAAGAGATAAACGTATTTTACACTATTAAAGAATCAATTAATTTTAAATTTAGGACTTTTAAATTTGTATATAGTTACATCTACGCAATCTTACAAAATATCAATAAACTAGACAAAAGATTTTTATGGACCATAAATTTTTATAGAATCGCCATCCCAACATTTTACTGATTGTCACAAATGACATAAAAAAGAAATACAACATTTCTACACTTTCGAAAAACCATAACTTGTCTTCGAGATTCATTCACATTTTTTGTCCTCGTATAAATTATATTTCGAATTCATAAGCGACACAATTGTAAATGGTATTCTTGAATTAGCGACCGTCTCGAAATCATTGTATACCTGACAATGTATCTGCACAAAAAAATATCTCAGTATCATTCAAAATGCCAGACTGAGTCCCTTTTTAACCCGACAAATCGGATTTCCAATTATGTTCCACCCGAGCGTTGTTAATACAGACTATACCCCTCTCAACATTTCCTATACCTGATGGTTTAGAAAGACCTGACGACGGACGGCCGACGTCAATAACGTCGGCACTCATAGGCAGACCATGATAAAGATCCTTTCTTAGTAACACTCCACGTGGACATTTTTGCTTTCAAAGAATAATTTATTTTGTTCTTTCAAACATACATTATTAATGCATTTTATTTAGTTTACTACCTACTCTTAACCTATTTTTGTAGCTCATTTAGCTTTTTATCTAACAAAATATTATAATTTTTAATATAATTTATTGATTGCCAATAAGAACTTCGGATTCCTTTTTCTTAACTTTTTATTATGAACATTATTTCGTCAACCATATTCTACATTTTATGAAAGATGACAATTGACAATTTGACAGATGGTACAAAGGGGTATTTTAGCGTTACATACTAACAATAATATACTAGGAACATTATAACACTCTAAATGATCTTTAAAAATAATTGTATATGATGGTTATACTCCTTATACGCTTTAATTTGTTTTTTTTTTTTTTAGCCTCCAGTTTACTCAACCTGTCATATCAAACGACGAAACCTTGCGAGGTACTCGTAGGCGAGAATACTCAAATCGTACCAGCTTCGAAAACGGCTCCGGCATCCGAAACGAACCTCTCGACTCCGACTCGACCGAAAACTTCCAGCACGGGAGGTAAATACCCACAGCTTGTACATTCCAGAAAACGTAGAAATGTTTTAGATCCACAGCATGCTTTTATGTTAAAGATTGAATCTACCACCAGTTCTAGTAGCACGAGTAGTAGTGATAGTACTGCTAGTACGGATTTGCATGACGGTACTAGCATTTCATTGCATGATTTTATGTCTTCAACTTCGTCTAGCAGTGAAGGATCTTCTGAAAGTACGTCTGAAACCCTAACTAATGAAGAAACAACACAAACGACTTTAGAAGAAATAGCTTATACATCTACTGACTATTCGCTTTCCACTGAAAGTACTGCATCTATAAGTACTATTGAGGAGCTTCCTGAACAATCTACTGAAGAAAATTTAAATTATGATTTAGCATCGAGTAATGAAGAAGATGTTTCATTATTTAATCTAAATTCTGAAGAATACGATGATTTTTTGAAAATTCAACGCGATCAACCTGATGATGATGATGATGATGATGATAGCGTAGAAATTGTTAAATTAGACCATGGTTTATTATCTACAACACAAAAATCGAAATCAGTATATAATTCCAACCTTAAAACAGAAGAGACGAAACCAGTTAAATCTCAAGATGCCTCTAAGGAACTCACTGACGCTAATCTATCAATGTTGCCAGTAGCTGAGGATAAAAACCTAAAACACATACGTTTTAATGATGAAACTGTGATGTATAATAATTTTACTAACAATAAAGTGAATCTTGATACTAACAAGACTGTTGTTAAGGTTATAGACCTTCCTCAAAGCATGTCTCATTCGAAAAAGTTTTTTGTAAATTTAACTATAGCAACTGATGATACTAACAATCCTTATTCTGAACAATCTGTATATGTGCTTTCGGTAGCTGTGCCTATCCAAGAAAATTTCCATCCAGCTGTCGAAGTTAGCAATAAAGAAAAAATTAAAGAACCTATAAGGAATTCAGATAAGTCTGCTTTGCATCATATTTTAGACTCTGATAAAGACAGTTCAGGCGGAACTTGTGAATGTTCTTGTCCATCTTTAGATTCCACTGAAATTTCAGATAATTCTTCAGAAGATTCCGATGGACATATTGTAATCCAACCTCTTAATATTTCGACTACTGCGCCTCCTGGCATCTCCAGTGATTACAGTAATTCCACTGAAGTTTCCTCTTCCGCAACCGATTTTTCTTCAACTTCAGAAAGTTGGATGACTAATTGCCCCGAAGTTACTACAAAGTTACCCCCGCCACCTACGATCTTGATATTAGAAGGTAGGAATCCGGCGTTATTGCTTAGCAAAAATAACATGCTAAGCATATAGAAAAGTGTTACTCAGCAGATATTATTCATGCTCAGCTGGTTATTCCTAAATTTATTGTGCTAAACTGTTATTTAGTTTAAACAAATATTATTGAATTAATTTAATAGGTCACTAGAAGAATTTTGTAACACAATAATGAAGCTTCTTAGTACTACAATAACCTTTGCTTATTTGGTTTTACTAAGGCTCACCAAAGGCCAAAAAAGAGCAATTGGATTGCTGATTTGCTAAATGAGAAGATTGCTGGACTGAAATCTGGAGGTATTCGTTAATCTCTTTTTTCGCTTTGTCGTTGCACATTAGCTGTAGCATTAGCGTGTCATTTCCCCCACTCCTCCATTGTTCCCATTTTATTTCTACCAATAAGAATGGAGATATGTGTTAAAGTTCTTTTGGCTTCGCCATTACGTGCGATTTTTCTCTTCGGCGTTAATCTACATGTAATTTTCCCCACGCTTCCGTTTTTCCCGTTTGGATCCGATTAATAGCAACGGACATATGCGTTAATGCTCTTTTGGCATTGCCACTGCGAGTAATTTTTTTTATAACCTTAATCTAGATGTAATTTTCCACACTTCTCCATTTTTCCCGTTTGAATCTAACACATAGCAACGAAGATACGTTAATGATATTTTAACGTTTGCCTATACTCGTTCACGTAAACTATGGGTGCCATCTTGGATCGCTTAGCCGAGTCGCAAACCACTTATCCAACTTTAAATTCTCAACACTAACAGATGGTACTATCTCGTTGCAGCTTTTGGTACAAGTGCGCCGAAACCCTATATCTTCACTTCTTTTGGTGTTAACTCTTTTATGGGTCTACCAATACCAGCAGAAACAATATTGATCAAACATTATTCGATAGCTCAGTGCATTGACTGACGGTCAACGCCTCTGTTTAAATCCCAAAGCTGACCAACGTGAATTCTTCATTAATTTGCATGGTTCCTTGTTGGATTTGATTAGTTACCATGTCTATGATGATGGGTGGAGTGTTCTGGGTTTTCCTTATTTCTAATTCAAATGACACAAGCCCTGCTTCTGGGATTAAAGTTCACTCGTAATGGGATGAATAGAAAGAGTATTATTATATCAATGTTGCATGTCTAATCGTGTCAATGATTTACTAATTATGTACTCTGCGTTAAAGTAACCAATAAACTTGAATGACTAGATGGAATCCATATTTAACTAGTCATTACTGACGCATCCTTTAGAAGAGGATGTAAATAAGAAGGCAAGTCATTCTTAGTCTCACTCCCCTTGATGTTTACATCAAAGAGGTTGCTCTGATGACAATGACACGATTCCGCACGGTTGGAACAGAACTTGATGTAAGATCTGGTGAGGAGAGACCTTTTGACCGGAGGCACTTGATACGTTCCTATTGCTTCAAGCGAATATAGACTCCACCTCATCGAGATATATCTTCTAAAAGCCATAAAAAGTTAGAACAAAAGTGGCAGGTACGATTCATACCTACACCGACGGTTTTAAAACCAAACAAGGTTCAGAATGTGGCATATACTCCCTTCTATTGGACTGACAACATTGGTAGTGACAGACCTATTTAAAGAACATTCCCTTGTGAAATTCAAGGAAAGATGGAATAAAACAAGAAGCTGTAGAATTGCCAGGGAGCCTTTAAGTTATCCTGACAACACTACAGAAAACAAATACTTAACTGTGACTAGACAGAATCTACGCCTGATCACATACATTCTGACTGGCCATTGCCAAGTACGGAAGTCAGCTTAGTCAGCTTCTGGAGTTAAAATTCCTTCGAAAGGGAGACAATTAATAATAATAATAATAATAATAATAATAATAATACTCTCCCTAATTCACCCCCTTACGAGTGAATTTCAACCCCTGAAGTCGACTGAACGTCTTGTGTAGGGGAAGGGACGGCTGTTATTATTATTTGCCGTGGCGCTCCGGGGCGACTTAAGGATGATTGATGGTGCCATTTGACTTACAGGTGAGGAAAACCCGGAAAACCTCACCCACCATCATAATTATTAAAGTTTTAGCAAATCTACGATTGGTTTGGCATAATGAAGAAATATATGGGCCACAAATGACATTATTTTCTAAAATAATATAAACATAATTGTTTTACAAAATTTTTCTAGTGATGTATTCATTAAAAACATTTCCTGGGCATCATTTTTTTATTAAATGAATTCAAATTGAATAAATCTGCGCTGACATTTTTTTATTTTAATATCCACTAAGCAAAGGCTAAATTTTAATTGCCTATTAATTAACAAATGGGCTTAAAATCCATTACAAGAACATTCAATAACACAATTATTATTAGTAATTCATTATACTGGTTATTCCATAGATTTCGTCTATTATTTCATTATTGACTAACAGACCCACTAACTTTATACAGGGTGAATCTTTTAACAATGATTTAATCTATCCAGATTATCAAAGAGATTTTATATTTTTATGATCCAGGGCTATTACTGTCTACCAATATTCAAAAATATGACGTATAGAATTTAAAATATATTTTGAAATTTATACAGTTACGTCCTTAAGTAATGGATATATTCATTTTTTACGTAATTTAAAATTTATGATTAAGATCCAGAAACTCGAGAATTTTTAATTCTAAAATGATATCGTTTGAGTATAATTGTATACCTTCCTCTGCAACCCGTTTGGAGTGACAGCAGCCATTTTAAACATTTTAAACAGAAATAAGAGGCGTGTAATAGCTCAATTAAAATGGGTTTTAATTTTCTATCCAATAATATAAGGTTTTTTGACTTTCTCTACATTTTTTGTTATAATCTCTATTTTGTAGACAATCAAATGTTCTTATTCTAAAACGTTTCCATGAGATTCCATGTCTTCGACTCGAGATAACTTTCAAAATATTCGTGGGTTCGTAAAAAGTTCCGGTAATAATTTAGGCACTAGTTGTATTATAAGTGATATTTTTTCTGATATAGCTTTCGTTTTTAGGGTATTTTGCCACCTGCATATAATTGATAGATCAAACGAACTTACCTGAAGTTCGATCTCAATTATATGAAACGCCTTGTTCGAGATGATCATAGGTAGCACCCCCCTTTTACCGCTCTGTGGTCACGTATTTTAAAGTCTAAATACCCTCAAAAGTATTTAGAAAGCTCCAAAATAACTAGTTCCAAAATAACTGGTTGTCCTTTCCACCTCTGCTCCCGTCCCGTGGTAGTCAGATACACTGTTGCGTCATTCTTTTAAAGCGGTAATTATGTTTGAATCTGGTATAGATGATCTTGGGTATAGGAGTGTGGGTGGGTTCGATCATCTCGAACAAGGCGTTTCATATAATTGAGATCGAACTTCACTTCAGGTAAGTTCGTTTGATCTATCAATTATATTCCACGCCTTGTTCTCAACGATCATAGGTAGATGTTTAAAGAAAAGATTAAACACAATTACCGAAAACATTTTTAATTCTAAACCCAACGATTGAATCATTATTCGAACTGTTTGGGTATATGCTAAGTAGGTACTCTACTAGCATTATTTTATGGACGCAAGAGTGTATCTGACTACCACGGGACGGGAGCAGAGGTGGGAAGGACAACCAGTTATTTTGGAAACAGTTATTTTGGAGCCTTCTAA
This sequence comes from Psylliodes chrysocephalus, assembly GCA_927349885.1. Taxonomy (NCBI): domain Eukaryota; kingdom Metazoa; phylum Arthropoda; class Insecta; order Coleoptera; family Chrysomelidae; genus Psylliodes; species Psylliodes chrysocephalus. The sequence continues at coordinate 9,170,875 of OV651814.1, read as the reverse complement.
ATACTTTTGAGGGAATTTAGACTTTAAAAAACGTGGCCACAGAGCGGAAAAATGAGGGTACCTACCTACCTACCTACCTTGTTGAAGTCTTTTGGTTTTTCTGTTACAATACATGATGATACTAGATTTACAGCTTCATCTTCAAATTGTATAGACAACATAATTACAAATTTGGCAAACGAATTGTTTACTTCTGGTGTATTTAAACCCTCCTTTACAGACCACGGTGTCCAATACATTTCTGTGAGTTACAATAATAGTCTAACAAAAAATAAAAATCAAACATGTCTTAAAAGGTGTATTACAGATAATAGAATAAAGATGTTTAAACAGTCTCTATGTAGTATAGATTGGAGTATTTTTTTGTAATAAAGGTAATGATGTAATTTTTTTGTCAACTTTTCTTATCAATACTTACCATAACTTAAGTATGAAATATTTTCCCTTGAGACAATGTAAGAATAATTTAAGAAATTCACCAGTAATATGGTTTAACATCAGTCTAAAATCTCTAAGAAACGATCTCTCAACCATCAAACTAATAACAGACATTACAAAAGATCCAAATGACATAAAAACATACAAGAAACTCAAAAGCGAGTACAATGAAAAATTGAAATCAACAAAAAAACTGGCCTATGATGAATATATTACTCGAGCAAAAAATAAAGCCAAGGCATGTTGGCAAATGATCAATTTCGAAAGAAACAATTTAAAAAGAAATCTTGTAACTCCTGATTTAACACCAAATGAAATAAATAAATTTTTTTAATGCAACTGCTGCAAATATCATAAGATCTCTTCCTAATGTTTCGAATGCCCAACTTCTGAGTTTTAAACATTTACTTATGCCCTGTAGCTCATTTTTCTTCCGCCCTGTTCTTGAGGCAATTACTTCTCTAAAAAATTCTAAATGTGTTGACACTCACGAACTCAATCGTAAAATTTTAAAAGAGACTTGCAATATTATAATAAAACCGTTTACTGAACTGATTAATTTAATTTTATCCACTGGTATATTTTCTGAAGTACTTAAATACTCTAAAGTATTACCAATTTTCAAAAAAGGTGATGTCTCGAAAATTGATAACTATCGTCCCATAAGTATTGTTTCAATATTTAATAAAGTTATTGAAAAAATTATTAAAAAATAATTATGTGAGTATTTTGAATTAAACAACCTCTTCAGCAACTCCCAATATGGTTTTAGACGCTCTCGCTCTACTATACACAGGCTGTTCTCAATGTTGTGAATGATGTAGTTGAGGAACTTGAGCAGGGAAATCACGCAGCAGTAATGTTGTGCGATCTGTCAAAGGCTTTCGACTGCGTCTCTCATGATATTCTTCTGGAAAAGTTAAGCTTGCACTAATAAATTCATATATCAGTAACAGACAACAAGCTTTGATGAGTAATGGTGTTGTCTGAATTTCAGGCTGTAAGGCAAGGGGTTCCACAAGGTTCTGTCCTGGGTCCCCTTTTATTCATTGTTTATGTTAACGATCTAAGCCGTTTTATGCTACCTAATAAATCAGTTTTATTTGCTGATGATACAACACTCATCTTAACAGACAAAAATAATAAAAATTTAATTTCTTCGTTTGATGAAATTGCGGACAAAGCAAACACATGGTTCTCAACCAACAAATTAAAAGTTAACAGTGAAAAAACTGAAAATATGCAGATATCTGCCAATAATCAAATTATCTCAAAATGTGAATCAAAAAACGTAAAATTACTTGGTATTACATTGGATAACAAACTCAATTGGTCGGCCCACATTAATCAGTTAAAGAAAAAACTTTCTAGTTCTTTCTTTATTCTTCGGCAGTTGAAAAAACTTACCAACTTAAATACCCTCAAAACTACGTATTTCTCTCTCTTTCACTCGCATGTCAGCTATGGTGTACCACTTTGGGGAAACTCTTCTCAATCTATTCAAATCTTCCGGATGCAAAAAAAGCTATCAGAAATATGGCTAACATTGGATTCAGAGAACATTGTCAACCACATTTTATTAAATTTAAAATTATGCAACTACTTACCTACTTTATATCTACATCCAACACTTGTTGAAATTCATAGGAAACAGTCCGATATTCATAATTACAACACACGTAATTCACATTGTATTAGAAATACTCGTTTTAGGTTGTCTATCTGAAATAAATTCCCTAAATTATAACTTATTTAACACATTACCGCAGAACTTTAAAAATTTAAGTAATAATGCTTTTAAAAAAACATTAAAAAAAATACCTATTGAGACATTGTTTTTACTCTGTCAATGATTATGTAGCTCATTTTCGGTCTGTATGAGACATCTCACTATCACTCTGCCTCATCACCATTTTAACCTTGATAAGTACCTAATAATTATTGTTTTTATTTACATTGTTCAAATTCTGGTACTCTAATAATTATTGTTTTATTTGTTTTATTTATATTGTTCAAATTCTGTTACCACCTATGACTTGCTATAAACATAATGACTTACGTAAAATAGTTAATAAAATTATTCTATTCTATCATTGAGAACAAGGCGTGGAATATAATTATTAAAGGCAATATATTTAAATTGAATAGTTATAACACAAAATCAATTAGAAAAGTCAAATTTGGCAGATAGTTGTTTATACCAACTCATAGTTTTAGGATGCATTTCAAATATATTTTAAAATTTACTTATTTTTTGATGGAGAATATTCAAAATTTAAAAACCTTAAATTTCTGGATAAATAATTAAAAACCCTCCATTTAAAAGGGGTTGCTGTCACTCCAAGGGGTTGAAGGGGGAGGTATAAAATGATATGCTTAAAAAAATGTTTTTTTAGGATTTAAAATTGACGTATTTCAGGATTTTACTCATAGTCTGTAAATTTCGTAAAAAATTAATTTATCCCTTACTTATGGACCGCGCTGTATATTCGTAGTTATGAGAATATATATCAAACAGTTTTAAATGACCTTATTACTTTTTGACCTGGTAAGCAGTAACGCCGTAATAATACACTAAATAAAGAACAAAATGAAGTCAATCTATATTTTAGAAGAAAAAAATTCACCCTGTCACGTAAATTACTTGCACGCCTATGCTTTGCATCTCGCTAACACAACTAGACAGAAATCCAACTGTTTATTGAATTATTATTGCATGCTTTTATTGTTCGCCTATTCCGTTAAAGCAATTGTATCAGCTTCTGCATCTAGCTTGTAAATTTCAGCTGATCTCTTTTGTGTATATACAAATTTTATGTGTTTATCTTGTAATTTTCTAGCGAATTTATACTAAATTGGTATTCTAGATAAATTCCAGTTTGTTTGTAAAAACATTTCTGATTTAATTTGGTTTTATTTTATTTTTTTTAAATAGCATTATAAAGTTTGCATGTTACTGGTTTTGCTGGTTTAAAAAATGTAGGTATTTATTTTAAGCTTTATATTATTTTTTTCTGTAGTTCAACATTTATTCGAAATATGTTTTCTAATGTAACTGTTTTTGAAATGGCTTTAACAAATATTCAATGGGACATTCATTTAATTAATTCTTATAATCTTAAACTGATAAAACATTTTAAGTACGCCTTATAATTTTTGGACAACGATATTTAAAAAAGTATTCTTTTTAAAAATTTTAAACTTTGGCAACATAAATTAGGCAATAATATCTAGAATATGCATATATTTTAAAATTTTAATTCCTTCCGAGAAAAAGGGCTTTAAATTTTGAAATATAATGAAAATAAATAAGATTTTGTTAAATAGATATATAATTAACTACTAACACAACTGCTTATTTAAATAATATTAACAATATACAGTATTATGCAAAAGAGATACCAATATTATTTCGAAACTCACTGACTTCTGTAGAAATACTGAAACCTGTCAAGAGGTCATCTTTGTGAGCATGATGCCGTCATCTATTATTTGTTTTATATATTGCACCCACATTGGAACAAAAGTGATAAATTATATTGGAAAAAATAGGCGATGCCAATAAGATCGTTTAGAAAAATATATCGTACTGATTTTAATCATATATTTGGAATCAATATTTTTCGAATTAAAATTAAATACCTTCGATTGTTGATTGGTAGACCGTAATTTTGGTTGACTACTGTAAGGTAACGTGAACTTTAAGAAAAATAAATAAAGTTTATTAGTTGTATTTTGAAAATATTACAAAGTTAACAAAATAAACCAGAAAATATTGATGAACTGTGAGAATCTAATAACTCACAAGTTATTGAAAAGTTTTGGGAAGAGTTCACTGCCTATCACTATTAAAATACCTTTCAAATGATGTATCGCATGTATCACACTATTTAAAATAATTATCGATGACGTTATCACACTCACACAGACGACATCACAAATAAAAGGAATATCAAACGTAACGCACATTTGAAAATAAAAATGAACGGGTTTCAAACATTTTTCACAATTTATTAATTTCATTTGCATCATACTGTATTATTAATAAACTCTATTCCTTCTCACCTGCACATAATTTAGAATTTTTGTACTAAATACTATTTTATCTTTTTTTTGTTAATCCAGGGGCTCGTACATTTCCTGCTCAATCATTCCCCCCCGACGGTACGACGTTTTCCCAAATCTCCTTAGGTCAACGATTATCTAAAGAGATACCCGCCTATGGATACTGGAACATGCAATTTTATCAATCGGAAGCAGCCTACGTCCAGTTCGATTACAGTATTCCTAGGGGTGCCAGTATAGGAGTTTACGCCAGAAGAAACGCCTTACCAACCCACACGCAATACCATATTTTGGAAGTACTTAGCGGGTTTAAGGCTAGAACTACCAGGGCATCACATGTAAGTATTATTACTATTTTTTTTTGTTCATAAACTCGGGTATAATTCATTTTTTCTACGTTCATGCAAAAAACAAAACTTTATTGAACTATATTTAGTGAAAAAAACTAGTTCTTTATTGCACTCATCTGTCATTTTACTACAGCGTTTTATGATCATGACAAACATAAATATTCAAATCGACGCCAAATATTTAGTCCATTTTCATTTTCTGTGAGATTGGATTACGTTTTAAAAACAATTGCATATTTTATATTATTTTCAATCATTTAATAAATAAATTAATAAAAAATTTATTTTCTTAACATAGTTATAGTACTTTTTCAATGTTAATCGATGCTAATTATTAGTTATTAAATATTTTGCTATTAAATTACGCTTTTTATTCTTCTGCACTTAGTGTCGCCTAAATAAAACATTTTTTGGTTTTTGCATAAACGTAGAAAAAATATTGTATGCCACTCGTGCAAAAAGTGTTTATTGCACTCGACGTGTTGTCCAACTCGGCCTGACGGCCTCGAAAATTTCACGTCGCGTGCAATAAACACTTACTTTTTTCGCTTGTTGCATAAATAACTATTAATGGTAAACTGAATCCAAAATTATTATTTTTATGTCATACTAGTTCATTTTTGTGTCTTTATTTCTTACTTACTGTTTGATATATTATCGGCGAAGGAAAAAGTTCTGGGTAACTCTTTATTGGTCATAAAAATACATAAAAATGCATAAAAATACATAAAAATACATAAAAATACATAAAAATACATAAAAATACATAAAAATACATAAAAATACATAAAAATACATAAAAATACATAAAAATACATAAAAATACATAAAAATACATAAAAATACATAAAAATACATAAAAATACATAAAAATACATAAAAATACATAAAAATACATAAAAATACATAAAAATACATAAAAATACATAAAAATACATAAAAATACATAAAAATACATAAAAATACATAAAAATACATAAAAATACATAAAAATACATAAAAATACATAAAAATACATAAAAATACATAAAAATACATAAAAATACATAAAAATACATAAAAATACATAAAAATACATAAAAATACATAAAAATACATAAAAATACATAAAAATACATAAAAATACATAAAAATACATAAAAATACATAAAAATACATAAAAATACATAAAAATACATAAAAATACATAAAAATACATAAAAATACATAAAAATACATAAAAATACATAAAAATACATAAAAATACATAAAAATACATAAAAATACATAAAAATACATAAAAATACATAAAAATACATAAAAATACATAAAAATACATAAAAATACATAAAAATACATAAAAATACATAAAAATACATAAAAATACATAAAAATACATAAAAATACATAAAAATACATAAAAATACATAAAAATACATAAAAATACATAAAAATACATAAAAATACATAAAAATACATAAAAATACATAAAAATACATAAAAATACATAAAAATACATAAAAATACATAAAAATACATAAAAATACATAAAAATACATAAAAATACATAAAAATACATAAAAATACATAAAAATACATAAAAATACATAAAAATACATAAAAATACATAAAAATACATAAAAATACATAAAAATACATAAAAATACATAAAAATACATAAAAATACATAAAAATACATAAAAATACATAAAAATACATAAAAATACATAAAAATACATAAAAATACATAAAAATACATAAAAATACATAAAAATTCATAAAAATACATAAAAATACATAAAAATACATAAAAATACATAAAAATACATAAAAATACATAAAAATACATAAAAAAATACATAAAAAAATACTTAAAAAAATACATAAAAAACAAAAAAATACATGAAAAAAATACATAAAAATGCATAAAAATGCATAAAAAATACGTAAAAATACATAAAAATTCGTAGGTAAAAGGAATTGCCTAGCGGTGAGTTTTATCGATAAAGAGAAGCTCCGAGTGAGTGACAGGTGATATCACGTTCAGTGTCGCATGACCCTTGCCGCGCTGTCATCCTGACAACTGACAGTTCACTAGACTGGCAAAAGCCAACATAAGAGTTACCAATTACATTATTTGTTTGTTATATGAGGAAAAATGCCTTACAGGGTGAAATTGAAAAACTTTCAATTAAAACTTGTGTATTTCTTAGCAATCGACAGTAAAAAAGGAAGTAACGCACTACATGGAACAAGGCCACTGGTTCTTATCTTTGTACAATGACGATGGCGATCCGCAAGAAATCACTTTCGTGGCTGTAGTGGCAGATGACATGACCCATAACTGTCCTAACGGATGTAGCGGCAAAGGAGAATGTCTTATGGGACATTGTCAATGCAATCCTGGATTTGGAGGGGACGATTGTAGTGAGAGTAAGTCAAAATTGTTTATGACATTCTAAAATGTGTATGAATAATATAGAGATAGATAGAGCGATATTACAAAAGTTAGTAATTTTGATCAAGTGATAAATTACTGTAATAAATCACTATAATAAATCAAGCTTTTCAATCACAATATAAACATCAATAAGACATGTCTGTGTACGGATACATGTAAATATTAGGTATTCCAAACAAAATGGCTGTCGTGGGAAGGTTTGGTATATCTAAAAGGTTGCGACATACAATGTATTTTATCTATAACATCTGATATCATGAATAATGGATTAAATATAAATATTTTATTTAAAAACTGTTTATACGTTTTTCATAAATTGGCAGGCTTGGCTACAACTATTTGGAATAAAAATATCGTGCAAGATGGAAGTCTATGTCGCAACCCCCTTAGATATATGAGCCCTGCCCACTGACAGCTATTGATTGACAGATCGTTGGTTTGCCTAATTGAATGTATCATATTAGAGTTGTACCTTAAAAAAAGCGTTTAGCCTCTAGTACTGCTCGCGAGTAACTCAGATGACATAAAAAAGCAAGTAAATTTGATTATACAGTAATAAAAAAAGGTACTAAAGTACTACAAATTTTCTATATCTTAATCAATTTTGAATGTTGATCTAATACCTCAATTTTACTTTATCATAAAAACACGCTACTAATACTTAGATTCGTATGCCAAAATACACAAATCAAGCTAGATAAAGTTGAATAAAATTATTGCAGTCTCTGTAAAACAGCCGACGAAAAGCCACAGAGTTCTTGTTACAGTTTTAAAACACGATAAATCGACACTAGATAGTTTAACCACTGTTTTTATTGCGTTCCTCGTAAATACATACACACATAACAACTATAATAAAATTAATTTACAGTTCTTATTCCTTCCAAACATTTGTATAAATTAAATAGAAATGCATAGTTTTAAACACCAAGAGTTTAATAATCCAGTAATAAGAAGTTGAGTTCAGACATATTTTTAGAATCTGGCTCGAAGGACCAAAAATATGTTTGAACTCTAACTTATTATTACTGGTAAACTGGTTCAAACTGTGTAAGATAATGAATGGGTTAGAATTAAACATTGTTTGGAAGGAATTACAATTGTGAATTTATTTTATTATGGATACTATGTTGGATGACGTATGCGCAAAACAACTAACAAAATGTCGGTTTATTAGGTTTTTAAACTACAGTAGTAAACATCTAGCTGGACGCGTTTTATTTTTTTGGTCATACGAACTTGCTTGTGCATCTGCATGCCTCACGAATGTCTTTTCTGCAACTAGGTGTATGCCCGGTGCTGTGCAGCCAGCGCGGGGAATATATTAACGGAGAATGTCAATGCAACCCCGGATGGAAAGGAAAGGAATGTCAACTAAGGCATGACGAATGCGAAGTACCCGATTGCAACGGACACGGCCACTGTGCTAACGGAAAATGCAACTGTATACGAGGGTATAAAGGAAAGTTTTGCGAAGAAGGTGAGAAGTTAACTTGCACTTTACTAACATGCACTTAAATGTATGTTTTAACATTCTTTGCTAGTCTCTATTATTTCTATTAATAATAACAATTTTGCTTGGTATATAAAACAACTGAATTACGCACTATTAACTTCTAATAAAAATTAAAAATATTGTATTTTTCTCAAATTCATCCTTAAAGTAAGTAATGTTATTGAATATCAAATTATAAAAACAATTTAATTATTACACTTTCATCTTGAAATAAATTTTATAGGAATTCAAACTATTTTGACATTGGTGCGTTTAAAGTTTATTAACAAACTTGTTTTATTTTGTAGCCGACTGTCCCCATCCTACTTGTTCTTCCCACGGATACTGCGTAGAAGGCACTTGCATCTGTAAAAAAGGATGGAAAGGTCTCGATTGTTCTTTAATGGACAAAGACGCTCTTCAATGTCTTCCAGACTGTTCTGGGCATGGAACGTTCGATTTGGAATCTCAAACGTGCACTTGTGAACCACGGTGGTCAGGCGACGATTGCTCAAGAGGTAAGTAATTCATTTTTAAAATTTATATTCAGATAAATAAGCCATCTTCTTTTTAAATAGGGTTTTTAATTAGTATCTACTATTGAACCACCCTGTATAAGGTGTGACTTATATCATTAAAAAGCATTTTGAACTAACTTTCCAATTATGTATGACAAGGGGGTTGCTATTTATTTTCATATACCTACATATTTTTAACCATAAATAAATACTTAATACGCCTCTGTGCAAGTGCGAACCCTTGGTAACAAACAATTTTAAACTAGTTACACTAGAGGTAATCAATATGAGTAAAATTTTTGTGGCGCCAATTTTCACATAGTTACGTCACTTTATATAAATACTCCCACGTTTAACAAAATTATTGGTCCAATCCCAGACAGAGGCGTGACTTAACAAATCGCGTTACTGACACCACTAGAAAATCATTTTTTAAATTCATTCTTTCTTCGTCTTCTTTAGAATTGTGCGACTTGGATTGCGGCATACACGGTCATTGTGTCAGCGAAGCCTGTCAATGCGACCCGGGCTGGTCAGGGGAGTACTGCAGTCTCAAACAGTGCGATCCGCGGTGTAACGATCATGGACAGTGCAAAAATGGAACGTGTCTCTGCGTGACAGGTTGGAACGGAAAACATTGCACCATCGAAGGCTGCCCTAACAGTTGTTCGGGGCATGGCCAGTGCAGATTTAGCAGCGAAGGTAGTTGGGAGTGTAGATGCGACAACGGTTGGGATGGTACGGACTGTAATATTTTGTTGGAGCAGAACTGCAACGATGGAAGAGATAATGATAAAGGTATTTCACAATTTAAACCTATTTCTACTTACTTATTTCTACTTATTTCTACTTATTTCTAATTATTTCTACTTATTTCTACTTATTTCTACTTATTTCTACTTATTTCTACTTATTTCTACTTATTTCTACTTATTTCTACTTATTTCTACTTATTTCTACTTATTTCTACTTATTTCTACTTATTTCTACTTATTTCTACTTATTTCTACTTATTTCTACTTATTTCTACTTATTTCTACTTATTTCTACTTATTTCTACTTATTTCTACTTATTTCTACTTATTTCTACTTATTTCTACTTATTTCTACTTATTTCTACTTATTTCTACTTATTTCTACTTATTTCTACTTATTTCTACTTATTTCTACTTATTTCTACTTATTTCTACTTATTTCTACTTATTTCTACTTATTTCTACTTATTTCTACTTATTTCTACTTATTTCTACTTATTTCTACTTATTTCTACTTATTTCTACTTATTTCTACTTATTTCTACTTATTTCTACTTATTTCTACTTATTTCTACTTATTTCTACTTATTTCTACTTATTTCTACTTATTTCTACTTATTTCTACTTATTTCTACTTATTTCTACTTATTTCTACTTATTTCTACTTATTTCTACTTATTTCTACTTATTTCTACTTATTTCTACTTATTTCTACTTATTTCTACTTATTTCTACTTATTTCTACTTATTTTAACTTACTTGTTTCAAATTGACTTTTTTAAATTGAATTAAAGACGTTATTAAATTATTGTACTTTTCTAGACGGACTTGTAGACTGTGAGGATCCGGAATGTTGTATGAACCCTTCTTGCAAAAACAGCCAACTATGTGTATCTTCTCCAAAACCAATCGACATTTTGTTAAGAAAACAGCCTCCGGCGATAACAGCATCGTTCTTCGAAAGAATGAAGTTTTTAATCGATGAAGGAAGCTTACAAAACTATGCTCGTCAAGAAACATTTAATGAAAGGTGAGTAATTTCAAAAATATTGATATTTTCTTTAATAACATTAACTATCTTACTTGTGTCACCAGAATTGATAGAAATGTTTAATATGACAAGCGACAAGTGACATTACTCATGGTTTAATCATTGATATGGCAACCTGAGGATGCGATTACACATGACTTGTCCTCAGGTTGCCATATTAAAGCCTCGTTCAGTCACTGCAGATCATCCGCGCGGACTCAGCTGTGTCTGAACGAATTCTAATGTGTTAAACAAACTACAACGGATTTGACACTTGACAAATATACCTCAAATGTATTTTCTATATTTTTACTCATCAATTCTGGACGACCGTCTTTTTACTTGTTATTTGTTTAAATATTTATAGCTGCTTTGTTGTGCCCCAGTTGAAACACTCCTATTTGTGTGATTTTTTTCTTCAGTCTATCACTTTTATGAATGGTGACTTGCTTGTTTAAACCTCTTTTTCTAGATGTTATATATTATGCTCTAGTGTTGAATAACAAGATAAATTTTAAAAAGCGTATTCTCGTAACACTAAACATCATAATATTTAATAGCAATGATTTTCCATTAAAATATTGAACTATTTATGTAAAATATTATGGGAAAACATTGTAGCTTCTAAAAAAAAGGGTGTGTGCTTAAAACCACACCTCAGAAGTGAAAACTCATTTGGCATAAATATTACACTGAAAGTTTATTTAGGTTAGATCAAATATATTATTAAATATACTCGAAGAAAAGACAAAGTTAATCAAAAAGTCATTGTCAGTAATAGAAATACGATGTAAATATCGACACAATGCCCGACGCGTTTTCCTGGACTGTAACTATATAGCTACTATGTCACGCATTATGCTATAACGTCCATTCGGGTAATCTCGACTTTAGAAGTCGAGTTCTACCGAACGAGTATAACTAAAATCTACTTGAGTCGAGTGTGGCCGAATGAGCGTTACATAGCCTAGCTGGACGGCTCAGTCTCATTCAGAACTCAGAAAAAAGTTGCGCAAGGCGCGCCAAAATAAGTTTTCACTTCACAAAAACCGTCGGTAACTACCCAATCTTCATACTAACTTATCAATTTGGCTTTTTCTTTGATTCTTGCTGCTCAGTATGTTTTGGAATAACTTCAATACGAGGTAAGGCTAGCAGCCGTATTTGATTAAGAATTATTTAGATTTAGCTTTAGATGTTTAATTAAAACCACTTGTATCGTTTTTTTTTATCTATTTTAGTTATTGCTCGTTTTTGTATGCTAAAACTCCACTTGTGTTTGTGTATTTTACGTTTGCTTCAAATTTTATGTTCATTATTGTTGTTTTTGTTTATGGTACAGTGTTTGAAGATGAATATAGGCTATTACCTCAGAATTCTTTCGGACTACAACGATTTTGATGAAAATTAAGCTTACATATTACCTTCTTGAAATGTTATATGTTCCTGATGTGCGCTTTTTATTTTTAGGGTATGATAACCACTCCTTTTGACGATAAGTGTGCTTGGATTAAAATAATGTTTATCTTTTATAATATTGAACATAATTTATGATCCATTGTGATGTTTCAGTCCTTAAAAACCACTCCTTATGACGAACTTGACAAAAAGTAATTTTCAACAGTTTAAAATTTTTTATTAGTGCATTTATACCTAATTAACTGAAATATCCTTACAAAAGAGCTTGTCTGGTTAAGAGCGCCGTTTTAACTGAATCCCAAGTAGTCTAAAAAAGCTTACGTATTCCTGGTACCCGTTTAGACTTAGTCTATCAAAGTACTATAAGTTGCGCGTTTGGTTTTTATCAATTATTTCCTTAATTTTAATATCCAATCGCTCCAAAACCTACTTTACAGGTAATTTTAAGTGATACCAAGTCTGTAAACTTGAACTTTCTTGAGCCTTTCACTTTGGAGATTTTTGAGTTTAAAGGGCTCGGGGAAGGTGGTACTTGCACTCAAATTCAAACTAAAAAGGGAGATAATACAAGTGATTTTTATCCTCTAGAAAAGAAAAAGATAAACCTAAATTTTTCAACTCTTGTATGTTTGGCTTATCTTCTTTAGTTTTTGAGTTATTATGAAAACAAAAGATTTTTCGAAAATTAAATCAAACTTATATTCCAATCTAAGCATTATAAACCTTTCAAACTTCTAGAACATATTTTTAGTTCCTAATTAAAGTTAATTTTAAAACATCGGGCACCACGGGAATTCTATAGTTTGTTCCTCCAGCGCAAACACATTTTTGGCGGTTGATGGTGACTGATGTAAAACTAACCAGAAAACCTATGGCGGTCACTTATTACCGCATAAAAATGTTTACTAGCAATAAGTTTAGTATGCGTTCAGATTACTCAAAATGAGACAATCACTAGAGATCACTATTGACTGATAAGCTAGTTCAGCCGCGATCACTAGCCCTTTCAGGACGGATACTGCTTATTAATACTTTACACATATATATGTCGTTAAATTACTATATAATGATTAATGAAAAATTCATATTTTTATTACCCATCGCTCCACACTATAGTTTTTTCAAAAAGAACGAAAAACATACTAAATTAAATATTTACCACGTGGTTTTTAAAGATACTACTCATACAGTTGGTTAACGCTCATATGCGTCACTACATCCTACTGTCTAAAGGAATATTGACACACTGATGCGTGATCCGGCTTTTGGAAATATATGTCACATGACTTGGGAGGGTATATAAGCATGTAAAGCATACATGCGTCAGCCGGCCGTGCAGAGTATTATATAACGACGCACATGTGCGTTACCTATCCTTGATGCTGTAGCGCTTAACGTGTTAAATAAATTAAGTACAACTTTAATTTTAGCGTATAACTAACTCATTGTCTTTTTTCCGAAAAAAACGAGAGTATACTTTCATGATAACTGTCAGTTTTCATATTGACAACTTCAAAACAAGCTGAATTTAAAGGTCTTTTCAAGCACTTTACAGCCTCCGATAAGTTATCTTCTAAAAATTTGTCGTGTTTCCGTTACTTAACGTTGAAATGTTTTAATTCAATTTTTGGCGAACATTCACTTTCAACGTGTCCTGATTCTGTTTTGCATCCACAGAAATAAATCATATAAATGAATTCGTTTTTAAAAAATTTTTCGTTTTCTATAATTTTTTAATCAAAACGTAAGGTTTTTGATTTATTCGTAAAAAAATCATTGGCAAAAATCGACTTAGGAGGAAATATTTGCATGTGACGCATATATGCGTCAGGCGACCATGTAGAATGACGCACATGTGCGTTACCCGTCTTGAAAGGGCTACTGACCACTGTGGCGCTTAGGTATAATTTTAATTATCACAGATAAGCCATTGGCTTCGTCGCTGAGTTTTTTCTGGAGAAATCTTTATTTTCATAACTCGTGTTAGTTTACATAATGACGACGCCTTCAACAGACGCACTTTAAAAAGCACTGATGAGCTTTCTTCTAAAAATTTGTTGTTTCCGTTTTTTAACGTTGAAATATTTGAATTCACTTTTTGGCGAACAGTCACTTTTAACGAGGCATAACTCTGTTCCTATTGCATCTATAGAAATAAAACAAATATAAATAGACTCGTTTTTTAAAAAGCTTCCATTTCTTTTTATTATTTGTTTATCGAACTTAAGGTCTTTGAGTTATTCGTGAAAAAACACTGTCAAAAATCGACTTGGGAAGGGATGTAAGCATGCGACGCATATATGCGTCAGCCCGCCATGTGGAATATTTTGTAATGACGCACATGTGCGTTACCCGTCCTGAAAGGGCCACTGACCACTGTGGCGCTTAAGTATAATTTTAATTTCTACGGCTAAGCCATTGGCTTTATTTTTATGATACCTCGTGTTAGTTTACATACTGATGACGACTTCAAAAGAAGCTGATTTTAAAGGCCTTTTCAAGTACTTTAAAAAGCACTGATGAACTTTACTCTAAAAAATTTATCGTGTTTTTGACGAATATAAATAGACTTGTTTTTAAAAAGTTTCATTTGTTTTTTATTTTTTTTTATCAAACGTAAGGTCTTTGAGTTATTCGTGAAAAATCACTTTTAAAAATTGAGTGGGGAGGGGCTATAGGCATGTGACGCGTATACGTGTAAGTCGGCCGTGTGGAATGTTTTGTAATGACGCATATACGCGTAAGCCGGTCGTGTGGAATGTTTTGTAATAACGCTTATGTGCGTTACCCGTCCTAAAAGGGCTAGTGATTGTTGTGGCCCTTAACGTGTTAAATGAATTACTTGTAATTTTAATTTCTACGGATAAGCCATTGGCTTCTTCGTTGAGTTTTTTTTTTTGTGAAAAAAAACAAGAGATTTACTTTATTTTTATCGTAATTCTATCATTTTTTGTACTGAAAACTTCAAAAGAAGCTAATTTAAAAAGCTATAAAGCTTTATAGCTCTAAAAATTTGTCATGTTTCCGTTATTTTACGTTACAATGTTTTAATTCAGTTTTTGACGAACAGTCACTTTCAACAAGACATAACTCGGTTCCTATTGCATCTTTAGAAATAAAACAAATATTAATCGATTCGTTTTTTAAAAAGTTTTCATTTGTTTCTTATATTTTTTTAATAAAACGTAAGGTTTTGAATTATTTGTGAAAAATCACTGTAAAACATACATGTTTTGAATGTTCAATTGCGAATAGCTCTATTAACAAAACTCCACCGAACATGTTTGTCTTAAAACACTTCAATTTATCATTATTTGTAGTTTTCTAAATTAATTTTCATCCCCAAGTAAGGGTGGCATCCACCCTATGGTGAAAGCGCACGTTGGCACTCTATAGCTTCTCTTTATTGAGCTATTCCTTACTTACTCTCCAAATTGCACGTCAATCGGTTTAATCCGAAAGAATTCGGAACGAAAAACCATGAAACACTGGACTATTAGCAATTTCCTAAAATAATAAATAATTTATTTTATAGCCGTTCGGGAGTCGTTCGCGGCCGAGTCCAAACACAGATGGGAACTGGACTAATGGGTGTCCGAGTCAGTACAAGCACTCCTTTGGAAGGTTTTACGCTCACAAGAGATGACGGTTGGTTCGATCTGCTGGTCAACGGTGGAGGCGCAGTTACTTTACACTTTGGTAGATCACCTTTCAGTCCGCAGAGCCGTATAGTTTTCGTCCCATGGAACGAAGTAGTTATAATAGAAAACGTTGTAATGACCACTAGTGAAGATAGACCGATTACTTTGATGCCGCAGCCTTGCACATCGCATGACTTCGATACAATGAAGCCTGTAGTATTAGCAACGTGGAAGCATGGATTTCAAGGCGCTTGTCCGGATAAGAGCGCCATTTTAGCTGAATCCCAAGTAGTCCAAGAAAGCTTACGTATTCCCGGTACCGGTTTAGACTTAGTTTATCAAAGCTCTAGAGCCGCTGGATACTTATCAACCATCCAATTACAACTTACACCGGAAGTTATACCTGCAGATTTAAAGCTTATTCATTTAAGAATAACGATTGAAGGTATCCTTTTCGAGAAAGTTTTCGAAGCAGATCCGGTCATCAAATTCACTTATGCTTGGAACAGACTCAATGTCTATAGACAAAGAGTTTATGGAGTCACTAATGCAATCGTCAAAGTTGGTTATGAATACAACAACTGTAAAGATATAATTTGGGATGTTCAAACGACAAAATTAAGCGGACACGACATGAGTATATCGGAAGTAGGAGGCTGGAATTTGGATATACATCATAGATACAACTTTCACGAAGGTAATAATTTTTAGTTTGTACTTTGTGATAATTTAAATCTAACACACGATCATTCTTAGGTATTCTTCAAAAAGGTGACGGATCAAACATTTATCTCAAGCATAAACCGCGCGTTATATTGACGACTATGGGCGATGGACATCAACGTCCGCTAGAATGCACGGATTGCGAAGGACAAGCCTATAAACAACGTCTTTTAGCTCCAGTAGCTCTAGCTAGTGCTCCAGATGGTTCGCTGTTCATTGGTGATTTCAATCTAGTTAGAAAAATGCAAACGGATGGAACAGTCAGAACCATAGTCAGACTAAAGTAAGTTATTCTTAATAACATTTATATTTTCTTATTTATTTGTTTCTACCAAATAGTTGTAATCATAAAGGTTTATATTGTACTATTAAGGCCCAAACTATTATAAATCATCTTAAAAGTGTTCAGTATTTTTTTTTGTGTGTCATCGGCTTCAACTGCTAAGGTTATTTCGCCTCGTGTTCTGCGTAGGCTTTGTTACTGTTTCCCAGCGCCACTTTAGGAACAGCACTGTTATTTAGAACCCAACAGTGAATGGTCGAGTGGGGAATCCTACCAAGGCATCAGAATTAATTTTAAATAATTAAATTAAATGAAAAAATCTCGGGTAACGGAGGGATTTGAACCTGGGACCCTTGGATCCACAGGCAGAGACTCTACCACTGAGCCACCCTCCCCCTTACTCATATTATTACTTTTTATTTTGTTCCCATATATTTGATACTTGTGGATTTTTTTTAATTTCTTGCCCTTTCTTTTTTTATCTCATTTTTTACTTCTATTGTCTTTCATATTCTCTTTACTATCCTCTTTTATTTGACGTATTTCTTCAATAACTTCTGTTTCTATTATTTTTCTAATTTTCTGTTCCAA
Organism: Psylliodes chrysocephalus; assembly: GCA_927349885.1. Lineage (NCBI taxonomy): Eukaryota > Metazoa > Arthropoda > Insecta > Coleoptera > Chrysomelidae > Psylliodes > Psylliodes chrysocephalus. The sequence continues at coordinate 9,153,127 of OV651814.1, read as the reverse complement.
TAATTTTTCTACTTCTGGTATTTTTAAGTCCTCTTTTATGTTTTCTATATCTATTTGTTCTATTTTCTTCTTTGTTTCTTTTTTTATATTAATTTATTTCTTGTTTAATTGTCAATTTTAAATCTTCTTTATTTTAGTTTATATCTTCTTTTATTTCTAGCTTTTTTTGATGTTGTCTTGATGATGGTGGGTGAGGTTTTCCGGGTTTTCCTCACCTGTAAGTCAAATGGCACCATCAATCATCTTTAAGTCGCCCCGGAGCGCCACGGCAAATAATAATAATAGCCGTCCCTTTCCCCGGACAAGCTCAGCTTTTGGGGTTAAAATTCACTCGTAAGGGGGTGAATTAGGGAGAGTATTATTATTATTATTATTATTATTATTATTATTATTATTATTATTATTATTATTATTATTATTATTATTATTATTATTATTATTATTATTAATTATTATTATTATTATTATTATTATTATCTACTACTTCTTTATATCCATCAATCAACATTTATAACATTGCTTGCACTGACATTTCTTTTATTTTCTTTACGGTTTTATTTTCTATTTCTAACACTTTTTTATTTATTTCTTTATTTTGTTCGTCTTTTCGACTGATTCTTTTTTCTCTGCTTAAATTATTTTTATTATATAATTTTCACTTCCGTTTTTACTTTATCTTGTTTGTTTATAAGAAAATATTAACAAACTCCTATTATAGTTTGCACAGTACTGGTTTATTACACACCACTGAGTTTATTTTTAACACACCTTATCAGTTTGACAGATCGACAGTTTTTAATGCCCCACGTTGTGCGCCTTTATGTAATTTTATACAAAATATATTTTATAACATTGTAATATTTATATGCCCATTAATAGCGTCAATGATTTTTATATTTTACAAAGTGATTTTAATGCACTGCATGATTGGTCTGTGACGAACTGTGTCACTTTTGGTAGAGGTCATGACATGATTGCTCAAGTTAATGAGAAAAAGGTTTAGGATCAACATATATTGTTCCTCGTGCCTCGTATCACTCATGCAATAAATAAAGCTCTTAAAACTGGGTTTTGTCTTAATAAACTCGAACAACCTCTCATTTAATTTCATTATTCAACTTATGTTAGGTCAATATTGGAATATGAGTTGCCAGTTTGGTCTTCATTTTATGATATTTACATTAGGTCATTAGAATCTGTTCAACCCAAATTTCTGAGATACTATGCATTCAAATTAGGTTTAGTATTTGGCAACTATGATTATAATGTTTTATTAAAGTATTTTCATGATATTTATTGTTCTGAACGTTTAGAATCAATTCAAAATGATTTATTCTTCATTCCATTTCACAGAACTAATTATAGTCTTCTAACAAGAATGCAAAGAAGTGTAAATTCATTAAATTTTGATATTCTGGGAAAGTCTTTCAATAGTTTTAGAAAAGCTGCAATAAATAGACTCTTTTGATATGTTCATTCATTCATTCATTCATTCATTCCTATTGATTTTTATTGATATTTAATATTTTATAAAAAAAAATATTATTTAACATTTAACCGACTGATTTTACTTTTAATTAAAATATAATCATTGTAAATAACACACTTTAAAGTACACGACAACTAACTGACAATAGTTACATAAAATGATTTTTGTCAGAATCACTAAAACAAATACATGGTTGCTAGATTTCAAGCTAATACGTAACACTGACAAGTGTATTCTTGTGTATTTTTTATTGTAATGTGGATTTCCCGTATATTCAATAAATAAATGACATATTTTTATTATTTTCAGTGCTACCAGGGTATCCTACCGTTACCACATGTCTCTCAGTCCATTAGACGGCACTCTGTACATTTCCGATCCGGAGTCTCATCAAATTATAAAAATTAGAAGCACAGACGACTCTTCCGATCCCGATCATAATTGGGAAACAGTTGTGGGATCCGGAGAAAGATGCCTACCAGGAGACGAAGCTCATTGTGGAGACGGCGCTTTAGCTAGAGACGCCAAATTAGCCTATCCAAAAGGAGTAGCAGTGTCCAATGACAACGTACTCTATTTCGCTGACGGTACTAATATCAGAATGGTAGACAGAGATGGAATAGTAACTACAGTTATAGGAAATCATATGCATAAATCGCACTGGAAACCTCTACCTTGCGAAGGCACGTTGAACTTAGAAGAAGTCCACTTGAGATGGCCCACTGAATTATCTATAAATCCACTTGATAATACTCTTCATATTATAGACGATCATATGATTCTGCAACTAACTTTAGATGGAAGAGTAAAAGTTATAGCTGGTAGGCCACTTCACTGCGCTTCTCCAGTAACCGGTTACGATATAGAACTAGCTACACATGCTACACTCGTTATGCCTCAAAGCATAGCATTCAGTTCTTCCGGAGAGCTCTACATAGCCGAAAGCGATTCGCAAAGAATTAACAGAGTTCGGGTCATCGGAACTGATGGAAAAATATCCCCGTACGCTGGAGCTGAATCTAAATGTAATTGTTTAGAAAGAGGATGCGATTGTTTCGAAGCTGATCATTTCCTCGCGGCAAACGCCAAATTCAATACCATTTCTTCAGTAACTGTTACTCCAGATGGACATGTTCATATCGGAGATCAAGCTAACTACAGAATAAGATCGGTTATGGCGAGCATTCCCGACGCTAGTACATCTAGGGAATACGAAATTTACTCTCCGGAAACGCAAGAGATTTATATCTTTAACAGATTCGGTCAACATGTTGCTACCAAAAATATTTTGACAGGAGAATCTAGTTACGTCTTCACTTACAACGTTAACACCAGCAACGGCAAGCTTAGTACAGTCACAGACGCGGCTGGTAACAAAGTTTTCCTTCTAAGAGATTATTCTAGTCAAGTAAATTCGATAGAAAACACCAAAGGTCAAAAATGTCGATTAAGAATGTCAAGAATGAGATTACTATACGAACTCAGCACTCCAGACAACTACAACGTTACTTTCGACTATCACGGAGCTACTGGCTTGCTAAAAACTAAACTAGACAGTAGCGGTAGAAGTTACGTATATAATTATGATGAATTCGGTCGACTAGTATCGGCAGTAACTCCCACGGGTAAAATTATAAGTCTTTCATTCGATCTGAGCTTGAAAGGAGCCACTGTTAAAGTGAGCCAAAACAACAAACCACCAGTTTCGATGCTAATCAAAGGTTCCAGCGTGTCTACCAAAGTAGATGAAATCGAAAATAGAATTATCTTACTACCAGATGGCAGCGTAACTAGTATGTCATCATGGTCTCATAGTATATCAACAGAAACAGTTCCTTATAACATTTTAGCCGATAAAGATCTCCTACTAGGCGAAAGCTACCCAGTCCCAGCCAAGCAAAGAATGGAAATTGGTGGTGATCTCGCGAATAGATTCGAATGGAGGTATTTCGTAAGACCCAACTCTTCCAAAGGCAACAAAAATCTATCACCTAGAATTTTAACTAAAGTAGGTAAAAAGCTACGAGTAAACGGAGAAAACCTTCTAACTATGGAGTACGATCGCGAAACGGCTTCGGTATCAGTTTTTATGGATGACAAAGTCGAATTGCTGAACGTTACTTACGACAGATCGGCGAGGCCTGTCAAATTGGGACCCAGAAACGGCATATTTGCTGAAGTCGAACTCGAATATGATAGATTCAGTAGGCTGACGAGCTGGAAGTGGGGAGACTTGAGCGAGAACTATGGTTTCGATAGAGCTGGAAGATTGAATGAAATTAAATATGGGGATGGTTCGTCTCTTGTTTACGCTTTCAAGGATATGTTTAGTAGTTTGGTAAGTTTGTTTTTTGTTTAATGAATGTTATCTATTTGAAATATTATTTTTTAAAAAGTAATATTTTTGAATACCGTAAAACGGCGTTACTTGATAACACTTTTTGGAAATTGTATTCTGCTGACAAAAGATGTAATATTTTTTGACTTTCCTATCTGTATACAAATAAAGAAAGTATAGGAATCATGATTTATTGTCGACCTAGAGTTTTCGAAGGATTTTTACGTTTTAGGATCCCCTGAATCCGTTTTGAGTATTTTCGTGATATTTACGCTTGGAGAAGAAAATTCGCCAAATAAAACTTCTTATATCATTCTCTATAATTTTTGTCTTACACATGATTTACCTAAAATGGACCGTATTCAAGATATTTGATGAAAAGTGCAAAAGCGATTAAATAGAAAAAATTCAATTTTAAACTTAAACTTTAATCCGTCTTGCGGTAAGTTGATTAGATTTTGGGCAAGTTCAGAACATCTGAGGAGGGTACTTTATAGAAGCGGGGTTTCCGAATTCTGCCACAAACTTTAGGTAAAGAAAAATTGATATCCGAACTTTGCCACGGACTACAGTTTTAAAGATTAGGTTCCTAAATCATTAGAGGGTCTCTCCGATATGATTAAGATCTTATCAATGTAGGTATCCAAGACATTGCTGATATAGTTTACTATTTGTGGTACTTACATAGCGACATACATACATGAATAAAAATATTAAATAATATAAAAAAACAGCTTATTATGAAAATATTCGAATTTATTAAAAAAAAAACATTGTAAAATTAGTATAAAAAACCACAAGAATACAAAATTGCAATACACAGTTAATTGAAAATTTGAAATATAATAAAAGCTTTACAGGTAACATGAAATTAGATATTGGGAAGATTTTTAAATGGACATTTTTTTAGTTTTTTTCTGATTATTGTTAGCTGACCGCATTTTTGAGTAAATCTCTACTTGGAAATCTAAGAATATACGTGTAAAATGCATTATATTGGGGTGTGCTTTATAAAAGGAGCTATTAAAATGCGAATGAAAACTTTCACATGCGTTAGTAGTCCTCTTAAAAAAATCTGCAATATTTGCCCAAATTTGGTTGGAGTATTGATAAGTTGTTGACATATTATGTTTGTTTTAAATAATTGCGGAATTTAATTACTCTTTTATCATTTGGTAGCAAATAGTGCAATTCTTCATTAAAAAAATCTACAACTTCCTCAGAACTGAGGTACATCATACCAAAATGAAGTTTTAAATATCTACCAATCACAGAGTTTTCCTCTTTATATTCCGGAACTAAATTATTTTCTTGAATTTTCCGAAACCATGCTTGGCAGAGATGAAATTTGAAACCCAAAAGAGTAAGATCTCTCCCAAAATATTTATATATTGCGTTGTGAATGCTTAATTCAAAATCTACCACAATCTCTATTGGTTTAAAATTTAAACCAAAAACTTTACACTTATTACTTGAAAGGAGGAATACATTGTAATATGTTTCACTTGATTTATCAGGTAATAAACTAAAAACAACCGGTACATAATAACCGTTTTTAAAACTATGAATCGTAAACATTTGGTAAAAGAAATTTGTACAAAATTTGAATGTTCCGTCCATCAAAATACACTCTGACCGACACAAAAATGTTAAATTTAAATAACAGGAAAACACAATAATTTTTTTTACCTTATCTGCCTCCATTAGAAATTCTTCCCCGCGATTTGTATTCAGATGTAACTCGAGAACAGTATTGAACACCTCTTCTTGGTTTTTAGGTAATATTGGCAAGATTCTTCTTCTTGTCGCATGCATATTTTTTCTTATTTGATTGATATCTTCTGAGTTTATTTTCTCTGCAAAATTATTTGATTGCAACTCTCGAATTATTATTTTGCTGGTTTCTCAGCTGGATCACAAAAGTTTTAACACTACTGCTCACTGCATTTCTTGCAAGATTCATTGCAACACCATGATAGTGTTCTGCTTTGACCTCTATTATTACGTCTTCATTGGAAACGTGGGAGTACACTCTAGCTGTACATTTTGCGTTACAGCATTTCCATCGAATCTTTCCACATTTGCTATTAGCTTTGGAAAACTTAAAATTATATAACACAATTAATTTATTTCCTCTTTCACTAAACATGGTAGCCGCACTGTTATTCATTTTAACTCAACTAAGGTAGATAATAAACTGTTTAATAAAACCTTTATTAAGAAACAAGTAACCTTCTAAATATTTCCCTAAATATTAAAACCGAGCAGTAGTCAAAATATTCCAAGAATTCCATCAATTTTGTTTTGAGAAAATATATTAATAATTACTTATTTAATTTTTGTACCTCTTCTGAAAGGTGTATAGGTATGAAAAAATATTAAAATTCTTAATCCCTAATACGGATAAAACTTAATGCCCCTTAATGGTCATGGCAGAGTTCGGACTATTCACTAATCCCTAAGTTGTTAAAATACAGGTAAAATTTTAATTTGTGGCAAAATTCGGATGCGCCCTATAGAAGATCGTTCTTTTTTTAGTTTAAAGAATATCTCTGTTATTTACGATTGGACAAAAAAATTCTTCAAATAAAAGTTGTTTACGATATCATTCTCTATAATTTTTGTTCCATACATAATTTCTCTAAAATGGACCGTAATGGAATAATTTGAGAAAAAGTGTAAAATATTAACTTTTTAATATTTTTGTTGGTAAAATTTATAAATTGGCAAAACCAAATAGTTTAGTACCATTTTCTCATCTGTTTGTGAAACGATTTTATTTTTTTAATTTTTGTTTAGTAGCTATTAACGAACTTTAGTGTTATCAAAAAATACTATTTTTTTTCCTTTCGATATAAAAAATCAATTATTATTAAATGATTGACTAACAAAAATATTACATGGACAGATAGAGGATCGCGAAGAACAAAAAACAAAATTACTTCTCACCCAACCCCTCCAGCTTCCTCCCCTCTTCCTCTGCCACGCTTAAATAGTAAGAAATAAAAAAATAGCGGGGCCTTATGCCCTGTTTGCAACGATTTCAAAAACCACCCAACTTGCTTCTTGCCCCTACTTCTTCGCCCACTCCATGGGATGTCGATATATAGAATCGCTAGACTTGGGATAATGAACTTCGGTTACGATGAATTGGACTTTGGGGGGAAACAAATTTCACTCCCTCACACCTTCTACCCCTGTCCCCCTCCCTTCTATATAAAAAAGTTAAACCCTAAAGTCGCACACTTTTGGGTTCTGGAGATTTTTGATCCACCTCCTATTCTACTATTTTATTAAAAGTAATTTTCTATTTGTTAAATATATTAGCATTATCATAAATCATTGATTTAAGTTTTCTCAAAAAATATGAAGTTAATTAAAAAACAAAAACAGTAAAAAGTTTTAAAATAAAATTTTGCATAAAATGAAATGAAAATTTCAAAAATCGGCCAATGGACAAAAAAGTTCTGTACAGTTATAAGGGCGGATTACCCCAAAACCGCCAAATAATACTATGTTAAATATTCGTCTACTATTGAAATTTTTGTTTATCATATTTTGGACTTGAAGTTGGTTAGGGTTATATTTTTGATGTGAAAAATCAAAATTTTCTTATTAATTTTAAGATGATGTAAAAATGACGCCTCACATATACTCAGTCCCTTTTTTACTCATGTGATTGTCGCACTCGCCACCGGCTCGTGCGACAACATTCACATTCGTCCAAAAAGCGTAACTTTACACACTTGTTGTATAAATAACTATTTAATGCAAAATTTAAACTTTTTTATTATTTTACACAACACAACGAAGTTTAATTAAAAAAATATTTTGAAAAATTAACAATTCGAATAAATAAATTCGAAAATATTTCATAGCACTAATAATATATACTAATTGTTGTTGCAGCCTCTCAAAGTCAGTACACCAAGAGGATCAGACTATCTTCTCCAATACGATGACTCTGGAGCCCTACAATCTTTAACCACACCGAGAGGTCACATTCATACATTCTCCTTACAAACCTCACTGGGTTTCTTCAAGTACCAATACTTCTCCCCGATGAACAGACATCCTTACGAAATAATCTACAACGACAACGGACAAATCTTAGCAAAAATATTCCCACACCAATCAGGAAGAGTTTCTTACGTCTACGACGATGCTGGTAGATTAGAAACTACTCTTGCAGGAATGAGCTCCACCCACTACGTTTACCACGACCTTCTAGATCTCGTAAAGAGCGTAGAAATTGTAGAACCAAACTTCGAACTCAAACAGGAATACAAATACCACGCTGGAATACTTAAAGACGAAAAAATTAAGTTTAACAGTAAGAGTGGTTTGGATAACGCTCATTATAAATACCAATATGATGGTAATGCAAGACTTTCCACTATCGATGTTGATATTAATGGTAAAGAGCTTCCACAATTAAGGTTAAAATACAACCAGAATCTTGGTATATTAGAAGGAATTAGTGATTTAAGAGTCTATAGAAATACCTTTAATAGATCGGTGATGCAAGACACCACCAAACAATTCTTTACAATTACAGACTTTGATGATCACGGTAGAGTCAAAACAATACTGATTAATATTAAATCGTTTGATGTATTTAGACTTGAAGTAGAATATGACTCTAGAAATAGAATAAAATTGCAAAAACTTATGGTCGGAAGATCTCAATTTATGGACAGATTCTCCTACAATTCCGATGGCCATGTTCTAGAAGTTATTGGTAGCAGTAACTGGAAATACGTGTACGATGAAAATGGTAATATTATTGGAGTAATTAAAGAAAAAGAGAAGATTTCATTGGGTTATGACAGCGGCGATAGAGTTGTCCAATACGGAGATGTAGAGTTCTACAGCTACGATACTAGAGGCTTCGTAGTAAGAAGAGGAGAACAGAAATATAGATACAACTCTAAAGGACAGTTAATACATGTATTTGAACGAGATAAGTTCCAAATATGGTACTTTTACGATGATAGAGATCGACTCATTTCTTGGAACGACGATAAAGGAAATGTGACCCAATATTTATACACGAATCCCAGCACTCCGGATCTTCTAACACACGTCCATTTCCCCAAAACCGGAAGAACTTTCAGATTCTTATACGATTCTAGAAATGTAATCATCACAGTTGAAACTTCAGAACAAAGATTCTACGTAGCTTCAGATCAAAATGGTTCTCCGATAGCTCTATTCGATATTAACGGGAACCTTATCAAAGAAATCAGAAGAACTCCGTTTGGAAACATAATTTTGGATACGAATCCCGACTTCTATCTCCCAGTAGATTTCCATGGTGGAATTTTAGATCCTAATACGAAAATGGTATTCATTAACAAGAGGGTGTACGATCCAGTGGTTGGGCAATGGATGACTCCGGCTTGGGAACGACTGGCTATAAAGTTGTCAATTCCGACTGATGTGTTCATTTATAGATTCCATAATAACGATCCGATCAATTCTAAATTAACTCTGGACTACATGACTAGCTTCAATAGTTGGTTGAAGTTATATGGATATGATATTGAGAAGATGTTGGGTTCGAGATATATAAGTAGTTTAATATACAGGCCCAAGGCTCTTTTGACTGCTCCTCAACTAGCTCCCGATTTTGGAATTATGAGTGGCCTGCAATGTATAGTTGATAAGGTAAAACATTTTTTTATTATTAGGTATGCAATATTTATTATTTATTACACAATCGAATGCGGTTTTAAAGATAACAGGATCAAAAAACCGAAATTTTGGATTTAAATGATCGAATAAAAGCAAGGGACCGATAAGAGTTGCAAACATAATCGATTATTCGGTTATTTTTTATGAAAATCGATTTATCGGTTATAATTAGTCGATTATTTTCGATTAATCGAATAGTTTCTATAAATTGTTTTAGTTTTTTCAAAGGTAATAGAATACTCGATTTTAAAGGAAATACAATTAAAAATAATCAATTATTTTAAATAATTGATAATCCGATTATTGTTTTTTAGAAAAATCGATTTATCGTTTAATCAGTTTTTTAATTAATCGATTATTTTTTATATATAATATAATTATTATTTGAATAATTTGTTTTAAAGGAAATACGAAAAAAATAGATTATTTGAAAATAATCAGTTGATCGAATATAATCGATTATTTTAAATAATTGATATTTCGGTTATTTTTTAGAATTATCAATTTATCGGTTAATCGATCTTTTAATCATTGATTATTTTCGATTAATCGAAAAATTATCAAATAATTTATTTTAAAAGAAATATCAAAAAACAGATTATTTGAAAATAGTCGATTGGTCGAAAATAATCGCTTATTTAAAATAATCGATAATTCTGATTTTTTTTAATCGATTTAATTAGTCGATTATTTTTTATTAAACGATTATTTACGATTTTTCAAAGATAATAATCGATATTATAGGAAATACGAAAAAAATTGTTTAAAATTAATCGATTGATCGAAAATAATTGATTATTTAAATAATCGATAATTCTGTTTTTTTTTAAACATCAATTTGTAACTTAATCAGCTTTTTAATTAATCGATTATTTTCCATTATTCGATTATTTTCGAATTTTTTTTTAATAATTTGTTTTAAAGAAAATACACTATTTGAAAATAATCGATTGATCAAATATTACCGGTTATTTTAAATAATCGATATTTCGCTTATTTTTTTAAGTTTTATCAATTTATCGTTAATCAGCTGTCTAATTAATCGATATCTTCGATTATGCGATTATTTTTGATTTTAAGGGAAATAAGAAAAAATTAGATTATTTGATAATAATCGATTGCTCGAAAATAATCCGTTATTTGAAACTAGTCGATAATTTGGTTTTTTTTAATCGATTTATCGTTTTATCGGTTGATTTATCGTTTAATCGGTTTTTTAATTAATCGATTATTTTCGATTTTTCAAAGATTATCGAATGATCGATATTTCCAAGAAAATACGAAAAAAAAATTATTTAAAATATTCGATAATTCTGCTTTTTTTAATCAATTTAATTAGTCGATTATTTTTGATTAAACGATTATTTACGATTTTTCAAAGATAATCTAATAATCAATTTTATAGGAAATACGAAAAAATTGTTTAAAAATAATCGATTAATCGAAAATTATTGATTATTTAAAATAATCGATAATTCTGTTGTTTGTTTTTTTTTTAATCAATTTTTAGCTTAATCGGCTTTTTAATTAATCGATTATTTTCCATTATTCAATTATTTTCGATTTTTTTTAATAATTTATTTTAAAGGAAATACAAAAAATACACTATTTGAAAATAATCGATTGATCGAATATAACCGGTTATTTTAAATAATCGATATTTCACTTTTTTCGATTTTTCTAAGATAATCGAATAATCAATTTTAAAGGAAATACGAAAGAAAAAATAGATTATTTAAAAATAATCAATTGGTTGGAAATAATCGATAATTCGGTTATTTTTTTAAATCGATTTGTGTTTTAATCGGTTTTTTAATTCATTGATTATTTTCGAATAATCGATTTTTCAAAGATTATCGAATAAACGATTTCTAAGAAAATACGAAAAAAAAGTAGAATATTTAAAATATTCGATAATCAGATTTTTTTTCTAAACACCGATTTATCGGTCAATCGATTATTTTCGATTGTTCAACGATAATCGATAGTTCGAAAATACCAATTATTTAAAATAATCGATAATTCCTTTTTTCTTCTGAAAAATTGATTTTTCGCTTAATCGCCTTTTTAATTAATCGATAAATCGATTTTTCAAAGATTATCGAATAATCGATTTCCAAGAAAATACGAAAAAAGATTATTTAAAATATTCGATAATTCGAATATTTTTTCTAAACACCGATTTATCGGTTAATCGATTATTTTCAATTTTTCAACGATAATTAATTTTAATGGAAATACGAAAAAAAATTTTTTTTGAAAATAATCGATTGTTTGAAAATATCAATTATTTAAAATAATCGATATTTTCTTTTTTATTCGGAAAAATCGATTTTTCGCTTGATCGCCTTTTTAATTAATCGATTGTTTTCCATTAATCGATTATTTTCGATTTTTCAAAGGTATTTATTTTAAATTAATCGTATATAATCGGTTATTTTAAATAATCTATATTTCGATAATTATTTTAGAATTATCGATTTATCGGTTAATCGGCTTTTTAAATCTCCTTACAGTTTCCCCACTCCGTTAACCTTTCTTTAAAAATTGGCAACATTCGCGCATGTTAAACATCGGTGAATGTTACATCTCTGGTCTCTTTAATTTAAGGTTTAGTTATAAAAATATTTAGTTCAAGATAAGGTACGCCTGTTAGAGTTCTCAAGAACCCCTAATATTTATTTCTTAAAAATTCTCATTTTTAAACATTTTCGAGAGCCCCCGTAGTTCAAAATATATCATTTTTTACTGAAATTCGAATCAAACTTTTGAACGCTTAATTTCATTTAAATTATCTGGTCATTTTTGCAAATATCAATAGGACATTTTTTTTCATTTTGTAAACACTGGCTACTCCCACTCTGAACTAGACCGAGCGTAAAGTATAAAGCTGTAATCCCCGCCATTAATACCGTCGATATTTTTTTTTATCTTCACCATCTGTGAAATTTTTTTATTATCATCCTTTACCATTGTCTAAAAGGTCTTTAGCCAATAACGTTTTATTCTTCTGCGTTTCATACGATCAGTGTATAGATTATCGATCAATGTGGTTGCATGATTTTCATTCATAGTTTATGATATTTTCTGTAATTGTTTCAATCAACTAATGATGTTCTTTTTCAATATTATTAATTTGTAAATGCTCTACGCCTTTTGAGGGTTGTTACGTGCCCGGGTTCTGTCTGCATTTCTATTTGGTGGGTTTTAAAATATGGACCTTTTATTTCTTTAATTAGCTTTCCAGAGTGAATATTCCGGGCTTTTGGTATTAGTTAGTTTACTTTGGTAGTTACCAATTGACTATTATTTGATTGTAATGAATCCAATGTTCATTAACTTTTTAAAATTTCCTTTAATTTTCTAAACACCAATTTTTGATCGAATGATTGATGTTTAGAAAATTAAATGATTTTTCAAATGAGATTCATTACATCCCCTCCATACTTCGGTAAGAAAAATAAGAATAAACAACGTTTAAGCTTATTTTTCTTTTCAATTTTTCTGATGATGCAATTTTAAAAATAATTTTACATGTAAATGTCTTCATTTGTTTTCGAGCTTACATTCGGACATAATTTTCGGTAGCACTGGATTCAGACGCTACAGCATCACGGTTGCACTCCAATTGTCTCGTTTTAATCACAGAGTTGCATTGTTTAACGCTATTTTATCAACGAGGGCTTTGATTTCTTGCTAGTTTCTTTTTTCTTAAATTTTTTCTCTATTTTCTTTCGGGTATTTATTTCCTTTTACCCTCTAATTAATTACTAGTGTTTTCTCCCGTGCTACTAGTTGAATATCTTTAACTAATAATTCAACCGCGTTGTCTAATTGCTCTTTAGTTCTTAGTGGTACTGAGAGGTTAATTTTTTCATCAAGTTTCAATTTAAAGCTTTTCCAATCTGTTGGTTTAATCACTAATCTAAGAGAGGTTTCTTTTTGAATAAAATTTTCTTTCCTAGGTTTGTTTATGTTAATTAAGGTCTAAATCTCTTCATTGATGGTTGGAATGCCAAGAGTGTGGTTACTTACAAACCATGGAGTATTAAATATCGTTCGAAGTATGTAAGATTGGAACGTTTTATATTATTTTGGTATTTGTTGGTTTGCTACAACCTCATAGCTCTATACCATATGTTTAGGGCTTCAGTATGGCTTTATATAGAAGTACTTTGAATAATATTACCGCTGAGTGTGAGAGGAATGAACTAGTGGTCAGAATTCAAATTTCTTCAACAAATATTTCGAGTTATGAAGAAATCAATTAAGACTGGTATTTTTTTTTTATTTAGATGCTACAATGTCGGGTTGCCAGTAGATAAAATTTCACATTTTAGCTGTTTGGTTGCATCTAGAAACTGTTTTCCATTTGTAGTTGTTAATCTGGACCCCAGTGAGTATGTTTGGCATTGAAGTTACCTTCGACGATTAATATGTATCCAAAATTTCTCAATTCTAAGGGCATATCTTGGTGAGCAGTATACTGCACAGACAATGACCTCATATGTTTGATATGTGTGTGTTGGCATCTGATTCCAAGTCTATTTGCCTTATATTGTTTATCTTATTATTACAACTCACATTATGTTTTGTTATTTATTTTTACAGCGGTAGATTCAATCTCTTTTGTTGTATACTCCGTTTCTTAATAATATATAACTGATTCCTCTATAAAAAAATTGAAACACTTATATTTTTCTCTCTTTATTTCAGATAAACGAGAAGTTCATGGACCTCAGCTTCGTTCCGAAACCACTTCTTAAGATGGAGCCCAAAACGAAAAACCTGCTTCCTCGCGTGGCCTACAGGCGGTCAGTCTTCGGCGAAGGCGTCCTAATCTCCCGCGTGGGTTCGCGAGCCTTAGTTAGCGTAGTAGAAGGCGTAAATGGTGTAGTGCAAGACGTAGTGACTTCAGTGTTTAACAATTCATTCTTCTTAAATCTCCAATTTAGTATTCACGATCAGGACGTTTTTTATTTCGTAAAAGACAATGTACTTAAAATTCGTGATGACTTAGAAGAGCTTCGTAGACTCGGTGGAATGTTCAATGTATCGACGCATGAAATAACTGAGCACGGCTCGACGACTACTATTAAAGAATTGCGATTGCACAATCCCGATGCAGTAGTTATTATTAAATATGGCGCGGATCCTGATGTGGAAACGCACAAAATACTCAGGCACGCGCACAAACGGGCCGTAGAGAGAGCCTGGGAAATAGAAAAACAGTTGGTAGCGGCAGGCTTCCAAGGGAGGGGCGATTGGACTGAAGAAGAGAAAGAAGAATTAATTTCTCATGGAGACGTTGATGGATACGAAGGGGTAGACATCCACAGTATCCACAAATATCCTCAATTAGCTGACGATCCTGGGAACGTTGCTTTTCAGCGAGATACTAAACGTAAAAGACGGAAGAGTGGTGTCAGGAGAAGTAGGATACATAGACATTCGTGATTAAATAAAAAACAAGGTGATATTAAGTAAAAAAAAAAAAGATTGAGATCAGAAATATTTTTATGTGCCATACTCCTAATGACATCAGAAATCAAACTAGTCGTTTTACTTGCAGTCATTTACAATTTACAGAGACGTATTTTTTAAAAATAACTTTAAAAACGTGACATTAATAATGTCCACTATAAAATTTGGATCATCGGGATTTTGTACATGAATTTCTTAATTTCATTCATGAAAAATTGGTTGCATGTCCTCATACACTTAGTGGTCTATACGAAGGTTGTCTTTTCAATTTTGCGTACAGAGCTTAAATTAAAAAAAAATAAGTTATATATTTATCTCAAAATAAACGAATCTATTTACACAATTCAACATATGGCGACCATGACAGGACTGACTCTGCTGTGTTTTTTGGTACATCAAAACTATTTTAGAACAGCTTCATCTTCTCATTAAACTCGACTTATATTCCAAAAAAACCTAACAACACAGACAAATGATTAAAATCGTTAAAACCTTAATTTCCAACTCGAGCTTTTGTCTTTCCTAAACTTTCAACAGCTCATCTAGCAGTGAAGATTCCGAGAATGGGTGGAGATTAGCTGTGTACTTATTTCTAGTAACGCCAAGAGTTTTTAAAGATCTCGGTTCATACAAAGTTGCCAAAGACATTCCTGGTTTAACTTACACTGACTGTTGAAGCACTAATTGTTACATACACCTCAATAAGAAGTTCATCGTTAGCAAAACGTGTTTTCAAGACCATTACTACCTATTTTGTAATTTGGACAAGAAGGAAAGCTTTCGACAAGATCTTTTAGTGACTGGTTCGAATTAATTATTGGAAATTGTCTTCTATATCTTCCTCTTCATCTATCTTTTTAAATTGCCTCCAAAATCCGGTGTGGTAGAACTTCTGCTATTTTACATACATATTAGTTTTGTAGTGAATGTCATCAAAGTCATTCTCGATTTCTTGCTCGGTCATTGTTGAATGCAGGTGCTCTTTAAGACATTGTAAAATGGAAAATTGATCAAGAATCTCCCTTACTAATGTGTTTCTATTGCCAACTTTTCATCCAGTTTTAGTAAAAGTTTTCTCTCAAACAAAAGATAAAGCCACAAATCAGTGCAGAAAAACAATCTAAAAGAAAGACTGAAGAAAAGAAAACCAAAGAATATCCGACAAACATGTTAAAGAAAATTTACAACTGGGAAAGGAAAATATAGAAAAAGATGAGAAAAAGCAAGTTTTAATCAGGGACCCGGACCGAAAACCGTACCGGAACCAAAATGTTTTAGATGGACCGGAACCGAACCGATAATATATTAAAAATATTTTTTATGGACCGGACCGTACCGATCCGAAATAAAAATGAATTTTTTCGTTTTTTTCGGTTTATTTTTCGGTTCTTGTGTCTTTTTCATATGCTTTTTTGTTGGCTGGAATATCTGATTCACGTGACCAGTAAGACTCACTGAATCACTGAACACTGAACCCCATAGTTTTTATGACTGAAAGTAGCTGAATAATAAAACCACACACCACACCACACATCGGAAAAAGACAAATAAAGTGAAAATAGGTAACGTCAATATTAATTCAGCTACTACAAACTACAATTAATAGACTTAGGCTAGTAGGACATTGTACCACCTCGGAACACCTTCACCGGATAGGAGTGTATAACTCCCCTAATTGTGAGTGCGGACAAGTAGAGAGGCAGACGCGTGAAAACGCAACTTGTTCCAAAAAAATTTTTTAAATGGGATACCCTGTATATTTTTACATTTTTATAATCCTCTCGATGAGTTGATTTCAACGATGTATCATACTTGATGTCTAATCTGGATAATAAAGGATCTACAGCCACATGAAAAATCACATTTTTGGAAATTGGAAATCTCATCTGACTTTTGAGTAAAAAAAAATGTGATTTTTCAGGTGGCTGTAGATGTTTATTATCCAGATTAGACATCAAGTGTGATCCATCGTTGAAATCAGCTCGTTGAGAGGATTATAAAAATGTAAAAATATACAAGGTATCCCCGAAAATCTGCACGCTACTGTACATTTGATAGAATTTTAACAAACAAGTATTACAAATTAAAAATTTAAAAAAAACCGACTTCAAAAACGTGCAGATGCCACATCTTAACTCTATTCAGTAGTAAAATAATATTTAATCTTTTTCCAATGGTATATAATTAATTCCATAAGTGGTATCCCATTGTATATTGTACAAATATATTTTAAATTTCCTCTTTGTCTCTATATGCAAAACTAAAAAGACATCCCTCGTAAAAATATGATATAGTGCGGGCACTTTCGTAACGAATACTAAGACTAAAATTGTACGTGTACCAATAACTATTCCGTGTTCCAAATTTTTGTGAAAAAAATGTAAAAATTTAGAGTCTGTCCAGTTAAATTTTTTTAGAAATTGTGTTGTGTAAAAGCAATCAAAAAAGGCCTATATGTTAAACGAACCGATGCGTTTTTTTCCTACAGGGTAGATCAGTTTACTCTAGAGGATTTAAAAAAGATACTACAAGACTCTCTCAAATATAGTTTAATATATTTAAGGTAAAAGAAAACCTGTAAATATATCAGAAGCTTTTTATATGAGAAATAATAGTTAATTGCTATGACAAGTATTGATTAGATTTTTATGCTGCAGATTCTTATGAGCGTTTTCGATAAAGACAATTTCGTTAGTAAACATAAGTATTTAGGTTTTCCGACATTTTTATATTGAATAACATTGAAATTTAAAGCAACGCTGACATTAGTAGATGAGTTGTAAGGACACTATATTTTTTGTAACATAACCTTAAAAACAACATGTCAGTCGAGTTTTCATATTCAATGGTTGGAGGGATGTTGAAGAAACCTCTGAAGATTCGAAAATAAAGAAGATAATTCGTAGAAGTGACGTTAGACCAGAGGCTTCTTCAACGTCTTTCCTGGTCCTACACGTCACTCCCCCAAGTTGTATTCGAGTTTCCAGGGGTTTGTTTAACGTTTTCTCTGATCCTATGTCACTCCTTCTTCAGTTTCGAGTGCCAAGAGGCTTTTTTAATGTCCCTTCAACCGTGGAATACGATAACTCGATGGAAATGTCTTTTTTTGAGGTTATATTACAAAAAATATCTACTATTTGAAATAAAATTAATAAAGGTTATTTATGGGTACCGACGAATTTGTCTTGAATAAAAACATTAAGAAAATGTAGCACTCGACTGATATATTTATCCATTTCACAATGATTATAGGTACATATTATGAAGCATAGTCCATAGATGTATATATTAATTTATGATTGATTTTTTTCTAATTCTATTGGTGCTTATTATATCTCATCCACACGAATCCATGACATGTTAGATTTCTCTATAAATAGCCCGCAAATATTCCATAGTACGGGCAATATTATCATTAGAATAGCGTACTCTGAGCAGGAGCAAATTAAATATCTATATTTTTTTTTTTTTTTCAAATTTATGGAGGGCTGTAGTCTCTATGAATTCGCTCCTTAGGACTTTTTGTACTTATTGCCTAATAGGAACTTTTAAACTCGAATTGTATTTTGACCGAAACACATTTTTTCCGAAAACTTCATAAAAAAATGTGAAGCAAATGTATTTTAAATAAATCACACAGTTGTCTCTGACAAAGAAGTACAAACGAACTAATGTCCTGGTAAAGTGACAGTTAATCTTATCCTCATGTTAGAACAACACTTTTGTTCTTTCATTATGGTTATCTTTAGGAATGTGTTACATAAACTACTAATTAGAGATGTTGGGCGCCAAATGTGTAACAAGTTTGACTCAATTTAAAAACAATTCTATTGATGTATACGATTTAAGTTACTGTGTTTTGTTTGACGTGTTTACGGACCAAAATCTACTTTAAGTTACATCAAAATATTAAAATAAAATTCACAGATAAATTAAATAAAAATCGTAAATTTTCTAAAAACTTAGAAAACTGAACTCTGTTTTAGTAAGTCTCTGTTACCTCAAAATTACCATGCTCTAACTGTCAGATAGTAAACATCAACTATATTTGCCTATTTAGATTTAAACTTCTGTCTAAAAAATCTAAAATAAGCTATTAACCTCAAAACTTCTTCTATTTTTGTTGAAATCTGAACTAAACTCAAAAAACCAACAGTGTGATGTTGTACAGTCACTTGTTAAAGTATCAGAGGGTTAAAATTGGTATTGATAATAGGAAAGTACATGTAAAATGAAGTTAAAATGTATATTACCAGGAGATTAATAATTTGACCTTTAAAAGCTTGAAATTAATCTCAACGATCCAACATTTGAAGGGATATACAGTGTGTCCAAAAAATAAAAAAAAATGACATATTCCAAATGTTAAATTATCTTCTATTTTCGAGTTACCCATCGAACTTTATTATTTATCATGGCGGCCATCTTGAATGTTTACATAATATTATTACCCTCTAAATTACCTTTTAGACGAGGTGCCACACCATACACATTTTTAATAAATACTTTTAATAAAAAAGTAATATTTTCCTTAATTTGGCAACGCCGCATCCATTTAATATAGCATGTGGTACACGAATTAATTTATGAAAATATTATTTGAGGTAAATAATACTGAAAAAAACACATTCCAATTTGTTTTTTACGTGTCTTTTAGTTCAACCCCCCAATTGTTTAAATATTATTAGCATTTATCTATAGATTTTTTGGTCCTTTTAATTTGATCAAAAATATTAAATTTTATCGCAGCCTTGCCAAATCTATTTACAACTACATGCCTAAAAATTCGTTAATTATCTTTAACTAGGAAAATAAAAATTACTCATTAGTATAAAAAATATTATCAGGAAATAAACCAATGCATTTTTGTGTACCACATGTCTATTTTAGATGAATGCGATGTTGCCAAATTAAAAAAAATATATTAATTTCTTCTTAATTTAAAGGTATTTCTTAAAAATTTGGATAACATGTGGCACATTGTTTAAAATATAATTTGGGGATAAATACTATAATTTAAT
This sequence comes from Psylliodes chrysocephalus, assembly GCA_927349885.1. Classification (NCBI taxonomy): domain Eukaryota; kingdom Metazoa; phylum Arthropoda; class Insecta; order Coleoptera; family Chrysomelidae; genus Psylliodes; species Psylliodes chrysocephalus. The sequence goes on along the minus strand of OV651814.1, from coordinate 9,133,098 downwards.
ATCATAGATGACAGCTATAAAACTAACAAAGTTACGGTAGCTAATTCGAAAACAAAAGAGATATTTCGTAAAAACATTCTCCATTAAAAAGTGTTTCAAGACATTTTGGAATAAAAAAAAAAACATGCATTATTAATTTATTTGAACACACTATATATCTTCAGCGATACACATTGCTTTATTAACATTCATTGATTGATTGAATGTGTATAAATATAAAAAAAGTGGCTCACTGCCTTTTGATAATTTTTTTAAGAAGTTTTTCTGGAAAAACTGTAAGGTCTTAGTCTGCTATAGATGAAAATATTCAATGTGTTTAGGTACGGCTGTTGTAATGATAAAGTAACTCTTTTTCTACAAAACTTTTGTACTCTATGAATAATACTCCGCCTATTTTGTATTTTGTTTATTTGGAACGAGTTTTGGACGTTCTTGAATAATTGAATAGGGCGCTAAGATTTAGCCAAAAATGTGGAAAAGTGATATTTTTTCTAATGTGACTAAAAAAGAAAGCAATACTTTGTATCTCAAATATCTTTAATTATTACTAAATTATTAAATTATGTGCAATTGTTGTGTAGCTGTTAAGTGACAGCTAGCACGCGTAATGCATTTGAACATACTGATGACCATTATTCGTAAAATATTGATACTAATATTTTATGTGTGTATATATAAATTTATTGTGTATATTGTTTTTATATGTAAATATATTATGTTTTATTCAGTAATATAATCGTTTATTAAAAACAGAAGTATTTAATGACACCGAATTTTATTTTAACCCAAAATTTCCTATGTAGAATCCGATTACAATAAGAACACCTATGAAGACTAGAGGTAAGGAGGCGAATTGGCATGCTCAAAATACGGTCCCAAAAATCACACGTCAATTGAGCTTTTATAATTAACCGCATGGGCGCTGGTACGGTTTACGTAGTTCAAAATACATGGCTTCTTATGGGAATTATACATAATTTTGTCTAAATAATAAAATTAAACTTGTTTACAGCTAAATAAAGCACAGAACATACTATTGTATTTATTTCTAAATAAGTCTTGCATGTTTTAATTGATAAATTATTTAATTTTATCTATATAAAATATAATTTTGGTATGTATGACCAAATTCGAAAAGGTTTCTTAATTGCTGAAATTTGATAAGTACAATTTTGTGGCAATTTTTTTTTGAATTGAACCAATATATTTTTAAGAGTAAAATAAAACAGAGTTAACAGATTTTTTATTGTTGTAATACAAGTATAAAGGGAGATTTGGGAATGTACATGGTATTACTTCATCCTTTAATTTCAGCTGTCCCCTTTTTATTTTGCTAACAGTACCATTAGTTAAAATAGTCTCATCAAATTTTAAAATGTCATCTTCTAAAAAGTGTAGCTCGCAAACAGAATCATAACTAGACAGTACTTTATCAGCCCTAGGAATCACAAGCTGCCATTGTTCTAAACGTTTACGATCCTATAAAAAATATTGGCAATGTCTAGTTCAATAAAGAAAAATAACAGTAGTAACTCTTCATCTAACATCAAAAAACATAAAAAAAGCAAAGTTAAATTTAATGTGTAATTATTGTTGTTTGTAAGTCAGGATTTATGATGACTTTATTATTTTTTGAATTTTATAATTACATAAACTACATAAGATATTTATTTTACTTACACTATGAGCTTTAAAAAGACTTGGATTTTTATCTCCTTGTGATTTCTTTAATTTTATATGGGATTTATATCCCGTTTTGCAACCCGGCACGAATAAAATCCTGCTTTGTCGTTTTTTGTTACTTAATAGGTCTTTTCCTTTGCATCGAAAGTGTAGCACTGAGCTACACCACTTCTGAAAATGTCGTTCCATTTATACAAATTGTATGGATGGAACGATATTTTCAGAAGTGATGTATCTCAGTGCTACACTTTCGATGCAAAGGAAAAGACCTATTGTTACGAACACAAGGGGAATGACATATGACACTAGTGATAGTTTGCACTTGAATACGTGTGTGTCTATGGACTGTAAAAAAATAATTTTAATCAAATAGAAAATAGTTATAACAAAAACAAACAAGAAATATCACGTATAAAACTGATTAATCACCGATCAGAAAATTGACATTTGACATATTCCTACAGATACCCGTTGATCTCCATCGGCCAACTCGGAGAAGAGTACGTGATCTGTGGCAAGCCGAACACAAAAGAGTACGCTCTGAGTGCCAAGACGACACAATCGAGGCATACCGAGTGCACTCTGAGTACAGCGAACGCCAAACCGAACTCAGCCAAAGTATGTGATGGAGGTAGATTCAAACTATGAGAGATGTCATATGTCAACGTGAAAAAGGTATTTTTATAGCTAGTGAGGACTCACTGATGGTTTTTTCGATTCATTACGAGAAAATTCAAATTCTCCTAATAATTTTAATGCATACTGGCTTTAAAAGAATTGTTTTCACTTTGACATATGACATTTCTGCTGAAAATTTTCAGAGAATACTATTTATCTCGTTTGAAAATAGCCCACTGATACGTGTAGCTTGGCATAAAATTTTGATGTTCGCGCAACGCCTGATGCGCACCTTAGACTCTGCAAGACAACCCTGTGACTAAAGTGGTATTTGCATAGGTGGACTAGCATTTCCTGTCTCCATTGACGTAGTGACAGAAGAGGGTAGAAAAAAGAATATTCGATGGCTCATTTGCATCATAGAACAGAAGTAAAAGTTGGAAATGCTTTTGTCAGTTCTCCCACTTTATACCTCCGAGCAATTACTACTAGAGGGAGTCTTCCCCCCTTCCCCGCGCTAAATTTTGTTAGCAACATCTACTCCCCCCGAGGGGGAAAATACCTCTTCTGTAATTGGCTTATTTAATCAGCGTTGCCAAGTTTGACAGCGCCAGTTCTGAGTGTTCTGACCACATACTTTGATTTTCTGACACTTTCTGACACATGTCAATTTCTTATTTGTATTTTACGAAAAATATTATTATTTATAACGTTGTAAGGGTTGTAAATGTATATTTAAGACTTATTATCTCTAATAATATGGTGAAAACATGCTTTATGTGTAAAAGGCCTGTTGAAAATGCTTCTTTAAGATAATATCATAAGTAAGTACAGACACAACCTAATTATCAGAGGCGGTGCATTAGGCAATCACCTTTAATTTGCAATTAAATTTTCTTATTTTTTTATCGAAAAATTAAAATTAAGAGCAAGTAAACTCCAGCTAAGTTCGTCTTCATCCATCTCATAATTATTATAGTAAAGGTTAATTACTTATTATTATTTTAATATCACATCTTTGCAAAGTTTATTGTTATTTTTTTTTAGGTTTACTTTTCTTGATATGAGAAAGAAATACATGGTTCCAAAATATAGGAATTCAACCAGTGACCACCTGAATAACTTTTTATGATAATGAACATTTTTATTACAGACCTCAGGGGAGGAAAATATTAAAGAAAAATGCAATTTAGACGAAAGAAGTATAATAATCAATCCTGTCACTACTTCTACACTATATTCATCTGCTACTAAAATACTAAAACAGCAAGTAAGTAGAGAAACTTAAGTTTCTTTCAAAAAGAATGTTTAAGAAAAAAGGCATAGCCATTTTTTTGTTGACACTTTTTTTTAACTAATCTAAAAGACTAACTTTGTGTATTGTTTTAATTTTCATTTTTGTACTTAATTTGTTTTAGGTTTAAACAAAATGAACTTCTAAGATATGCATGGAATATCCCAAAAGAGCTAAGGAAGGTTTAAAAATTCTTAAGAAAACTATTCAGAGCCAAAAACATAAAATAGGCTTCCTGTCCAAAATATAAATAGGTATAAATATTTAGATATGAGTGATTTTTTATTCTATAAATAGAACATAATTTGCTTCTAAATCACTACCTAATGAACTATATTATATAGTACAAAACTAAACAAGAATATCACATTATTCATGTTTTTTTTTTAATTTCCTTAAGAGGGTTCTATACCCATCAGCTCCGTCAATTTCATACATAACCTCAAAATCCTCGTCCCTTACGTCTTCGCCATAACCCCCCCCCTTTAAAGAAATTGTTAGGCAGCCTGAAATACATTTCTGTGCATTTGTGGTTGCATAGTCTACCAATTCTCGTATAAGAACATCTAGACGTACCATTTTCGGCCGTTGATGACTAACAAAAATTAGATTTCTATATATAATCGGTTTTTATTTAATAAGTTTAACACGGTTTCTAGTTTTTTGAGCTTATTTTAATTATAATGACTTTTTATGAACACTTTATTCTATAGCCTTCACACATTCATAAATAGAAAAGCGTATAAATATATGTAGGTAAATATATTATTTGTTTTAGTTTTTATTTTGGAAATGTAAGAGATACTGTATTGAACAGTCTTCGTCCAATGATAACCTAATTATGCGGCCTCTAAACGCTCAATATATATAATCGTACAAGTTTAAGACTTGTACAACACAAAACGTGACGTAATCCAACCAATCTTTTGCTGTTTTTTTTATTTGTACTCGACCCATAATAAAAACCACTTCTTTGTCGATTTATTAAAGTCACAGTGATTATTCTCACACAATTAGATATTCCAAAGACCTGTCATACAATAGTTGTCAGTTGGAAGGGCTCATAAATCTAAGGGGATTGCGACATAGCCTTTAATCTTGGACGCTATTTCTATTTGAAATAGTAATCGCCAAGCCTGCCAATTTATAGAAAATGCATAAACGGTTTCTATAAAAATAATATTTTCATTGTGCTTGACATAAAATATTTAAATTTAATTCATTAATTTTGATTTCACGTATTGTAAATAGACTACATCGTATGTCGCAACCCTTTAGAGATTCCAAACCTTAGAACCGCGCTTTATTTGTTTGGAATGCCTAATTTACTAATAAACATGTATTTGTTATTTGATTCGCATTCGCAATGACATTGACAACCACAGACAGATCACTTAAAATTACAACGTTGCCAAGGGTGGCATTCTTTCCTTTTATTTGCACATTACAGAATAGAAAACTATTTGTTTATAAATGGGGTTTTAAACTTGGGTTTCATAATGAGCTCAAAGCCTTTTATAAAACGCCATTAGCGCCCTTGATTTTTGCTATAGGAATGTCTTTTGCTCCACTATTTAAGCAAAATCGGTACCTATTAATTTTTTCCGACTGTAAGATTTTCGGAGCTGAACTTAGGATAATTTTTTTAGAAAGTGTGTTGTTATAATTTCAGACCAAAATCGACAAGCTCGTTTCATAATTTCGCGCTCGGATTTTGTATTTATTCTGTAACACTACCTATTTTATAGCAATTTTATGCCCACCCTATTTATTTTTCTGTGAATTTTGTTTTGTTTCGTAATAGAAACAACTTTCATTAGGAATAAATTTTTTGTAGAAATGTATTTTAAAAACGGACTATTTCCAACGCTACTATGAGCTTTGTCTGTGGATTCACAAACTATCTGTAGAGACGGCAACACCGAACCTAAAAGCTCGAACTGAATTCAAAATTCGCCAAATATACACAATATTTATTGTTTTCCCACGATACACATACTAGCCACTAACGGTATATTGACTTTCGATTCAAATTTCGTCCAAACCGCGCAGTGACGTAATTCGGGATGACATTCAAGTTATTTTGACACTTTTTGATGGAATAGTGTAAAATAATTTAATAATTTATTTGTTTTTGTGTTAGTAGTGACTATATTTTCTTATATATAATAGGGAAGAACTGAATTAATATTTAAATGCCCGGGCTGCGCGGTGGAGACTTGCAAAATCCATAATGCGAAATTAAAAAATAGTGTACTGTAAGATATTTTCGAATGCCACAAAATGTGGATAAATTCTTATCATAGAAAGGACAAACTTAATTTAAACAATAATGGTTAGTAAAATGCACAAGTGTAATAGGTTTAGAGACAGTGAAAAGTTGCTAAAATATTATTTTAGCATGAAGTTGCCCTATCTACTTTGAGGAAAGTAGTAAACATAAACGCAAGAGAAGAAAACTGAATTCCACCAGGTGCATGGGGCTTTATTAAGCAAAGAAAATAGGTATTTTAAAATTTTAGCAGATAAAGCAGTAGTTTCCTGTCCCAATACAACGGTCCCTTTTCAAGAAATACTATGCAAGAGCAGGACAGGAACATATATAAGAATAAGATACATGAATAGAAAAATTGGTTTTGAATATTTTCAAAGTAAACTTGGCAAAAAAATGTTTAAATTTACCAAATAAAAAATTATTTTTTGTGTACTTGCTTTTTATTTGTTTGTTTCTGCATACTAAGAAAATAAATGTAAAAGTAACTACCACTCCCAGAAAGTACAAATTTCAGTCAAACTTATATTTTTAGTCCATATTTTTTATTTATCTTATCCAGGTTATGGATTTTGTCACAAAATACGTAGAATTTATGAAAAAAATTAATATTTTTATTAGTATTATTTACCTTAAACCTTCATATTTGTAAACGAATATATTACAAAATAACCAATAAAGCTTAAGTTACTGCATAAAATCAAAAACCGGCGATATATCGAATTTCAAACACTATTTCCCATTTAATACTAACAATTCTGTCCCACGTGACGTCACCGTCAGTCAGCTGCATGCGCAGGAACACACCGTTATTCTGTGTATCGTGTTGTTTGCGATCGGAAAGTAACTCTGTAATATTTATTGGTTTAGGCAACTGAACATACTTTTCGCGACTGGTGCGCCATCTGGCATAGAAAATATTGATTATCATGGTATCCAAACGTAAAAGAGGACCGTTGGGGGCAGCACCTCCCGGTGCCCTCTGAAATTTTTATGCAATGTTCAATTTTAGAAAAAACTACTTACTTTTTTTAAAAATGGTAAATACACAAGTTGTTCAGTGGCAAATGAAGAATAGCGGATGATAACATTTATACGTATATGACTTGTTTTATATTTTTTTCATTTTATTTTTTTTATGTTTATAAAAAAAAGTTATCATGCGCCAATCTACGATGCATAAGAAGCACGGATACAAAAAAGATTTTTTTTTTGGTGAGTATTAAGCCCGCAATTTGAACATTAACATTTCCAATATGGTGGACGGGTATAGAACCCTCTTAAAAAACGTCCCAAAAAAATGTGAATATTTATTATTGGAGTTTACATCGTTATGCTAAAACAATACTAGAACAACTTAAATAATGTGGATTTTGACTATTTTGAGTTATGCAGATCATTATGATCTAAAAAAATGTTTGTCTGGTACTATAGCCAGGTATAAAAACATTCATTTATTTAAACACAGTTGCAATATACATTTTATTTAGTTTTTAAGTTAAAACCTATTAGGACATCCTAAAATTACTTTTTTCGTTTGATGTGAAATTAATTATTCTACATTTTTGTTGGTGAAATAGGATATATTAAGATGTCTTACTGTTTTCTCTAATTATCTAAAAAGTTAGAACAATATACAAAGACTGTTATAACAAAAAAGAGATACACCTTTACTTAAACACACAATTAGTCAGTTCAATTGTACGATAATGTAAAGCAGAAATCCAGAAAACTTTAAAAATGTGTTTAAATATGTTTTTACTATAACAAGGATATAATTATTAAAAAAACTTGGCACATTAACATTGACGATAGATTTTTATAATATACGAGTTTATTATACAAATCACAACGAACTACACAAAATGACATTATTAATAATTTAGCAATAAAATAGTTAAGTATAATGATGACATTAAAAGTTGAGTTTCTCGAAATACTTTTTTTAAATTGTCTCAGTACCTACCTAGTATTTTTCTAGCACAATGATATTATATGAATGTGCATTGTGTGATATTTTATATTTTAGGAATAAAATGATATATTTTTTTGGAGGTTTCTGTTAACAACGATTCCAAGAACATTTGAAAATATTATTAAAACGGCCTTTGCAAATTAAATTCTCAATTAAGAGCTTGTGATCTAACATTAAATTTTTATTCTCCATAAGGTTACAGCTTCCTAAGAAGAAAGTTTAACAAGACTTACCAGACCCAAAATATCAAAATGTTACCAACCAATTGATGGTTCTACTGGTTTCCATAGGAAAATTCTCCTCGAAACTACTAAAAGAAAAGTGGCAGAGGCAACCGAAGAAGGCAAAAAAGTCTTTTGCAAAAGAAAAACTAGAAATTTGTTTGAGAATCTAATTATTGTTTGAAGTTTTACCATTAATAATTTTTGATAACGATTTAAGATTATGAAGTTCTATATGTATTTTACTCTTTGATAACCTATGTTTAAATTTTTATTAGAACCAAAATAAATTATAATTTAACTTTCTATTTGTACTTGTATTAATTTATTTCATTTTATTATCTGTTGTATTTTCAGATTGATTTTGATATTAATCTTATCTATTTATATATTTTTATGTTCCCATATGTTTTTTTCATTGAAAAAACGTTTATTAGCTTATTAAATATAATGAATTCATGTTGTTTTATTATATGCTTGCATTATTACTTTTATTTCCTTTTAAAAATGAATTTCGAAGATAAAGTCGAAATGGTGAGTGAGAATAAAACATTAGACGAAAGTGACGATATTTACTGGAGCTTTCATCTACACGCTCCTTTTTCTAGCCATCTACACCTGAGCCAGCAAAATTCGTCTTCCCTTCATCCTTACATTCTCCAGATTTACAGAGAAAACGCCGTCCTCTTTAACATATCCAAACCTTCTTTGACGGGGACTACACCACTACATTATCAGCTTTATTAGTTATCCCGATCAATTTAAATGCATTCGTAATTGCTCATTCTCACCTCTTTTCTTGTATATTCCGTACTTAGTTTTCTTATTTTTAGTTACGTTTGCACTGCTCTTTTATTTTCACAGCTTTAATTCTATAATGCTGTAACGCTACAATATGGATCCATTTTTGTGGTTTATATACTATTTAATGTTATTTGTAAGTGACCAACCTATTATAATAATTAAAGATTAATGTATTACATGCCCGAAGATGTTCCTGTAAGGCCGAAACTAGTCGCTACTGTATTTATTTATAATAAAATTGATTTTAAGGTTTTATTCTTCAATTAAAAAAATTAGACCTTTACAGTGATTTTGTTTCATTTCCTGCATTAGACATATATAAGACGGTATTTATTTTAAAAATAGTAAAATTAACAAATTTTTTAGTTTTTTTTACAATTAAAACGTTTGGACAATGTGTGTTTTTATAGATAAATGATACGCCATTGAACAAGAAGGATGTTTACCTTCCCCCTTGTGCCCGCTTCCTCACCTTCTCTACAGATGTTGCTAACACAACAATCGCCTACAAACTCGTTTTCACTCTCCCTCTATTAGTAATTGCTCGGAGCTTTATACACATAAATTGACAGGTTGGCAGCGGATCTCACCGAAGTGGACGCGATACATTGGCGTACAAAATTATTTTATAGATGTTAATAACAATTTCGAGTAAATAGTTTAATAAATTGTGAATAGCTGTTGAAAGTTTGTAAAATTATAATTTGAATATTATAATACATGTTTAATAATTATATATAATCCATAAATACATGCGATTGTCCGGTTCCGCCGATAACAATTTAAAATTACTTATTCTATGAAACGACACTGGCAGGTAAACATTACTGTGAAATTCTCGGAGCCGCCCGACGTGGTTTGACGTTTACCCCCTCTCTACCTTCTCGAATACGGTCGACTTTAGAGCGTATGACCAAGAGTACCTTTTTTGTGTAGAAAACATTGGCGGTACAAATGGGCGTCTCAAAACCGTACTTTTTCCAGTGGCGTAGAAATTTTTTTTTTCAATTTCAACACACCCTGTATCGAAAATGGTGCATTTTAGAGGGTAAGTTAATAGAAACGTTTTTTCATATTTTTGGACGTCCTGAAGTCCTGCGCATATATTATGAAACACCCTGTATGCTGGCCTTTTAATTCTAAAAGTTAAATGACCATCATTTATTAAAATTGTAGGGTAATAGTTATTGGGCCTTTTATTCCTCCACACAAAATGTTTGTTGAGTTTAAATTGAATATTTGATGCAACATTATAAGCGACGAACTACTATATAGCCGTAATTTTCTTCCTCCAAATTTAAATGGAGATTCGATCTTCATTTTTCAATAATAATAGTAATTTATTAAATTTATAAAAAAATAACAAAACTATCAGAAAAACTAATCACAGAATATCAAAACGAAAGATGAACAATGGAAAGGTGAACAAGTTTCTTAATATTAATAGTAGTTTTTCTCTACAAGAACTACTAAACGACGTGTCGTATTGAGACGCCTATCTTCGTTCTACAGACTGCGATTCTTCTGTAATTCTACTAGACACATAACGTAACGGTTTTTTCAATAGCCTCTATCTTGAAAACGAATGCAGTTACGAAATTTTTTACTGAGAACAACCAACTTGTTAAAATGTTTTACCTTTCCGCACTGGGCTACCATTTTTTGAAACATCATGTATAAATTGCATTAAAAATGTATGAAAAGCGTATTTCTCATCTATAAAATTGTTATTAATGATAAAAAATTCTTTTAGTTTATTAAAACAATCGATAACTTAAATCACTGAAAATGTTGCCTTGAGAAGGGGACGTTTTTTATTGGAAAATTTTAGTTACTATTTTACTAATAAAGCTAGTTAATGTATCTTAAGCGTTTTATTTAAATGTAAATATCTCTGAATGAAATTTATTAGACTAGTCAATGTTTAAGGCCTCGTCACTTCAACCTTTGTATGCTTTCAGTTGATGTTTGTGTAAAGAGATCTATTGTTTCTATCAGTGTTGACAGTCTCCATTAGATAGATAGATAGATAGAAATGATAAAATCTGAGGATACTTATTACATATCAATTTTTTTTTTTTTTATATATATATATTGGTGACATACATTTTTCCATATTTTTAAAAATAAGTCCTATATTTTAACATCCCCGTATTTGGTAAAAATTTTAAAAATATTACTTTAAGTAGTAAGGAAGAATAAATTGGATTTTTTTATTGTCGAGTTTCAGAAATATTAATTCCTCCCGATTTTAAAACGAGTACACGAACTGGCTAAAACGGACCTGCAAAATCACTTTGTATGCAATCTCACCACTAGTTCTGTGACTTTTGTTAATAAAGGATTGTTGTGTCATTTTAAATATACAGTTCACTGATTATGGATCAGTTATAGATGAAAAAAATGTTCAGCATCAGTTCTGTATTAGTTCTAGATAGTTTATCCAAAATTTTCACAAAGAACTGGTGAGATTGCGCACAAAGTGATTTTGTAGGTTCGTTTTAGCCAATTCATATTTGTTTTTGTACAAAAACATCAATTTCGGCCCTGAATTTTACAAAGATTTAATGGGTTTTGCTGTATTTAATATTTTGATAACTTTACAAGTAAATTGTTGGGACACATATACTCCCAAGTAGCTCCTAACTAAAGTAAAATAAATTTGGTAGACATAAAAAATGCAGCAGTATATTTTTAACAATTTTTTTATTAAATCTTAATTAAAATCACTTACAAAGCAAGGACAGTAGCCTTAAGAGCTTTACGTTCCTTAGCTTTAACTTGCGCTGCAATTCTGTCCAAATCTCGCCTGCCTTGTTGGGTGAGTTTCCTACCACCATCAGCAGATTTTTCAATCAATTTAACTCCTTCTAAGCTCTGGAGGGCTTTGCGACCAATGCTACCTGCAGCCCTAAGAAAAAAATCATTAATATGTTAGAGGTTACAATTCTTCCTGTTTTTAAAAATGATAATTTGAATTTATATAGAAATAGGTCTGAAATTATCACACCCATATTACTAATACTGATAGACCGTTAGATAGTGACCAATTTGGGGCCCCATTTTCGTATACAAGCCTCGAAGAGGGTTGAAACGTACATCGATGTTGAGTAGAATAAAAGAAAATTTATGAGTGGCTCTTGGGGATAACACATGGAAAATTCGATTTGCCTTACCAGAAAAATTTTCTAACACCAAAATGCACTTATACATTCGGATCATTCAAACCAATATGTTTTTCAGACTAGTGACAATGTACATTTTCATACAGTCAATGGGCTTGTGTGGAAAAATCGGGTAAACTCTCAATTTTTCCTTAGAAGATTACGCCCTTATTTCAACCCTTTAACCACTTTGGTTTTCCGAAGCCTAGTTCTATTAATTAATCATATAGTGAACATAGTTTGCATGAAAATATGGGCAAAAAATAACCTTTCATTTTTGTTAGGGAAACCCGAATTTTCCATGTGTTATCCCACGGAGCCCGACTCGTAAATTTCCTTTCATTATACTTAAAATCGATGTACTTTTCAACCCTTTTCGAGGCTTGCATGCGAAAATGGGGCACCTAAACCTGTCACTATCTGACAGTCTAGGACTTGTTGTTATGTCCTAATTTAGGAACATTTTTTGTGAACCGTTCATTATTATGTTTCCCAAAGGACATAATTTTACAGTTTTTGAAATACATATGTATTATATGTGTAACAGCATAATGGAATAAATTTTGTAACTCAATTACTGTGTATATTTATAAAAAAATCCCGAAATATGCCATTTTTAGATTATACTATCTTCGAGTCACAGTTGCAACCCCCAAATTTTTAAATAGAAAGTACAGGCTTGTGATACTTCAATTGGAAAGTATCATCTCTATTAAAAAATTCTGCAGTTTTAAAATTTATTGAAATAATTAATTAATACATAGTTTAGTTTTTAATATGTAAAAAAAAAAACAATCTTAATGTAGAAGAAGCTTAAAATCGTGAATAAAATTATTTTCGAATGTTAATCAACATCTGAGACATGAGAAACAAAACAAAATCAGCTAAATCGCAACATAAAAAGTATATCTAATGGCATAAGATCAGGTGATTGGAAATATTTGGTCAATGTACTGTGGGACTTTAAAGAAATTAATAAAAAAACGGAACCTATGGCACAGGTACAGGTCAAGAGCTGAGGAAGATTATGCTGCATATAGAAATCAGAACAATAAACTTAAAAATGTTATGACTGTATCCAGAAAAGATTATGAACATAACCTCTTAAAAGGTGGTGAAAAATAAATTTTACTCCTATGTTAAAAGAATACACCACTGAGATAATGCTAAGAAACCCAACAACAAATTTAGCAATCACAGAACCAGCTGAGATAGCAGAATAGCTCATACAACAGAACCTGATACAGAATCACCACAAATAACTGCAACAGAAAGAGTTGAAAATAGCATAGTAAATATTGAATTTACCCCAGAAAAAGTGAATTTTGCAATAGTCTTAAACAAGATTTAAGTCCTGGAATAGATGAAATTTTTCCCATTTTTTTTTAATGTTCTTATAGTCTTCTTAATCTCCTCACGACTCTATGCGAAAACAGGAACTGACAGTGGACTGGAAACAGGCTATAGTCATTCCTACTTATAAGAAAGGTGACAAAGAATCCTCTAAGTTACCATCCAGTCAGTCTTAGTAGCTGTATTGGTAAAGCAATGAAAAAGATTATTACAAAAGAAGTAACCGAGTTCATGATGGAACACAAAGTTTTACCCAGCAATCAGCATGGATTTACGCCCAAAAGTTCTGTTGTTACAAATCTTTTAAGTGCAGTTAACCAGTGGACAGCTTGGAATGACAACAACCAGCTAATTGATGTGATATATATCTTGATTATGAGAAAGCTTTTGATAAAGTTCCACATAGAAGGCTTCTTAGCAAACTGGAACACTTTGGAATAAGAGGCAATCTATTACTGTGGATTAAGAATTTCTTATTCAACCGGCAGTTCTGCTGTCAAACAACCATCCAGTACCACTAGGTTTGGTTCTGAGTCCCCCATTTTTTATTTTATACACCAGCAATATATGCAAAATCATCGAGTACTAAGCCAACTTTTATGCACGACAGAAAGATCTACTGCAAGCCACTGGAAAGCTCTCACAAACTGAAACAAGACGGAAATAAAATAGGAATCTGGTCTCAACAATGGCTACTACCCCTTAACATAAATAAGTGTACAGTACTGCACATTGGCCCAAATAATCTCCATAATATTGACCATAGATACAAACACAATAACTCCAGTCAAAACACAAAAGGCTATTGGATAGACTTAAAATATATTGCTAATATATTTTATTTATTTAGGGGCAACCCCATTTGAGAAATAAATTACAATTTTAAATTATAATTCAAATAAGGTTGAATAAAATATTTACAATAAACATTAAAAATTAAAGACCAAAGATTAAAGATCAGTACTAAGTAATTGTTTTATAAATTTATGAAAAGGGGTGTTAAATTAAATTAATATTCAAAAAACTAAATGTATGATATTAGGCGTAAAAAATAGGTATAGGGAAGATAGTTTAAATATAACATTAGATAATGAAAAGTTAGAAATAGTAAAAAAATTTGTTTATTTAGGAGTAACCATTGACAATAGTTTAAAATTTAAGGATCATGCAAATCAAGTTATTAAAACTGTAGCCTTTAAAATTAATTATTTAAGACGATGTTCGCCACATCTTAGCCAATGGTCAAAATTAACAATTTTCAACACTGTTATGTTGCCACATTTCAATTATTGTCCTACAATTTTGTATTTACTTAACAAAAATGAAATAAGTCGTCTCCAAAAAATGCAAAACAGTGCCATGAGAATAATATTAAAATGTTCGAAGTACACTCCTATAAACAGTATGTTAAATGCACTAAATTGGCTTCCAATAACAAAATTATTACTATATTACACATTAATTTTTATTTTTAAAGTCAAAATTGGACATGCACCAGTGTATATGCAGGATAGGCTCTCTAATAGTATGGATGTACATAATTATAACACAAGAAATAAGGATAATTTCAGAATTCAAAGATATAGAAAAAACAGTACATATAACTCTGTATTTCACAAAGGTATAAATTCTTTTAATAATTTACCAGAATATATCAAAAAAAGTTTGTCAGTAAATATTTTCAAAAGAGAATTAAAAAACTATCTCATGTCAGAATAAGATCAGTGTGATACATATATTAGTGTAAATTTGTTTACTTCTAAATTTAATTTTCATTTATGTGTAATGTATTTTTTATAAAAAAACTCCATGTTGTACTATTTATTACTTTATATACTGTATATGTGAAAAGAATTAGTTTGTAAAAATTATTATTGTACTATTTTTTTTTATTACTATGTATGCTGTATATGTAAATAGAATTAGTTTTTTGACTAAATAAAGAAATATATATATATATATATATATATATATAAATATCTCAAGATCGTTAAGTGTTGGCTAATCTTAACATTCTTGGAATACAGCTGGTATAAGTGGGTTTAAATGTTAACCCTACAAAACAAAAGTATTGTGATCGGCTAGCCAAACTACAACTAATAATTTTGAAGGATAGAAGAACTAGAGGAGACTTGATTGAAACTTACAAGACCAGCAGATATTACACCTGTGATAACATTTTCCAGGCCAGCACATCAAGAACTTTGGGAGGTTACTCGAAAAAATTATATAAAGAAAAGTGTAATAAACTGCAAAAAAAAATTCATTACAAATAGAACTAACTGTATATCTGTGGAATAATCTCCAGGAACATATGATCTCAGCCCAGAACATAAACTAGTTCAAGGTGAGAGTGGATAAAGAACTCGAAGAAGGACGAAACAATTGTATATATTATAGTTTATAGTATATTAAGTTTTAACTGTCATGTAGTAATTTAGAATAATTTATGTCACTAACTAAAAGAGCAGCTTTATCGACTATGTTGCTTGTCTGTTCTTAACAGTAGTAATAATAACAACAGGGTCTAAAATTGAGCACTTTGGTACTCACACTGTCACATTTGCTGCTTCCAATGTATTACAACTTGTTCATGATTATTTAAATATGACTACCACTATTAGGCAAGCCCCTTATACATATTCAGTACAGTTTATCTACTAGCAGTTGATAGTTAATTAAGTCAGATGGCATATATTAGCAATTTATGTAAAAAGTGGACTTTGGTACAATTATGAATATTGACATATCTTCTTGATTAGATTAATTAAATATAGGTGTGTTCTTTTATTCAACAATTCTTCTTCTTGTTTTTCTGATGTCATATCACTGATTAATTTCTGATGGAAGATATTTGCACTGAAAATATAAAGGACATTTCGCAAACTTGACATTTGACATTGCATTAAAATAAAAATCCCATTATAATTTAAATAGTAATTTAACTCATATGCAGACGTTTTATATTTTAGGTTAACTTGTAACTAAACAATCATATTCAAACATTTAAAGAAAGTGATTAACTACCACCTCCATTTATTCATCCATAGGCTTTTAAAGCTGTTGGATTCATTATCTCATTGGTGAAATCATTGCAGAAAAAAGGAATGTTTGACACATTACAATCATCTTTCCATTGCTTAATTTACGAACAGTTTGCTACAAGCGTTGGATACATTGCTGAATAAAAGAACACACCTTATTTTATCAATGCGAAAACTCAACAATTTAAATTCAAACAAATGCACATATTGAGCAGTAAAATATAGAGTAAATAATGCATTTTAAACCAAATAGAATCAATATTTTCAAAATAATTGTAAACCACATGAAAGGAGTAAAAAATAAACTATTAAAATTCAATAAAAGAGCTCCTTGTGAGAACTTTTAGAAAACAAAAAGGATAAAATTACCTGCAGAAGTGAGAAGGTTTGGTACCATTCCTTTTACGGGAGCCAAAAATTTTGGTTATTGAACCTACTCCTACGGGAGAGCGGATGTAGATGTGCCTGACAATAGCAGAGCACCTAATGTAGTACCAATCAGGATCGTAAGGTGCTAATTCCTTAGCACGGGAGGTTTTTACAATATCTACCCATTCTGGTACACGGAGTTTACCAGATCTAAAAAAAACGTTATGGGTTATTTAACCACACTTTTTCATAAATTTAAGACTTACTTTTTGAGGAAGGAGGCAAAAGCCTTGACAAATTTGTGTTGGTCCACGTCTTTTAGTGTTACCGATGGCATTTTTACCTGAAACAATAACGAATAGTTTATATTTTTAATTTCTCATACGAACACCATGTGGGTTATTAAGTAGTTAAAAACATTTTATTATAAAACATCAAATATTAACATTTAATAATAACCTAAATGAATTTATCAAAAATAATAGTTTAGAAATGCATTTATTTTTAATTAATACCTTAGTTTAATAATTATTTTAATAATTTTTTAGTGTAATAAACACTCTTGCTAACCTGTCGCTGTCACACGTCGGCGGAAAAGGAAACAAAACTGACAAATGACAGTTAATTGACACACTGATAATTTTCTGCAGGACTACCACATTAACAAAATGTCGATTTATGACGTCTTCGCAGAACCTCACATACTGGGGTGCGTTCAGAAATAGAGAGCGTCAAATTTTCAATCGTCCGGACAAAATTCGTTGGAACGTTTATTTTTGCCTGATAAATACGAACGGTAAGTGCAGAATATTGTCAAATCAAGTTTTTTGTTATGTCTTTTCTGTTATCTGATATTGTAGGAATGATCAAAAATTAGTAAACAGGTAACATCATTGACGTCCACATACTTTTTTATGTAAAAATTCATTACCTTTAATCTGTGTAATACAATATTATTTTCTATAATAAAATTACCTTAGTTTCCGACAACTAGACGATAATTGATGGAATTAATTCTCTCACTCATACTTATATCTTTTTTACTCAAAAAGTAAAAATAGGAAATTAAATACTAGGTGGTTCGTTTAGGTTAATTAGGGTTATGACATACTGCGGAAGTCAGGCGGAAGTCGAGTAAAAATTACCTTACTCAACACGATGGGTAAAATTTCTTCATCCCGACGCATTTTTCTTTTAAATAGGAACGGCTGGGATAATTCGTCCACTTAAAACGTTCCGTATTTAGGAACGCTTTTTAGAATTTAGACAACGTCCGGACGCATTTATTTAAACAATATATAAAAGGTCTGTGCATTTACCCTACATTTCTGAACGCACCCCAGTGTGTAACAGCTGTAATAAACTCAGTAGCTTAATTACTGTGCATATTTATAAAAAATCTCGATACACATCAATTTTATGTTATAAAATGACATCCTGCAACTTGAAAATTTCACCCTTACCTTCAACCCCCTTTGAATGACAGTTGCAACCCTCAAATTTGTAAAGAGACTTGATACCTCATTTTAAAGGTCTTTTCATTCCCCATTTAAAAATACTGTGATTTTCTAATTTATTACAAAAATTAACTGTAAAAAATGAATAAATTACTAATAGTTTCTGGTTGCGTCTGTTGTAATATCAAAATTATAAGTTTTTATTGTATCGAGAATAGTTTATTTTTCTTCTTATTTGTGTGAAGATTTAGGATATATTTAAAGCGAATCCGTCTCTTATTATTTTCATTAAAAAATGTTTAGTTTGGGGTAAGGCAATTAATGGTTTGAATATAAAATAAAACAGTGTTATTGATCTTAAAATTTAATTTTATTGGTAAACATTGATCATTTTGTATTTTTTTTTTTGTGCAAACAATGACTAGATAAATAAAGCAAAAATGTTTGTAATTAAAATATTTTGCAATAGATAGGTGCCAAGTTCTTCCATATTTTGAAAACTTAATTTTATATTGAAAACAGTTGGCTTTAAAGTAAAAATGTGTACCACCCGGTAATCATTATATAAAAAAGTCTTCTATTATATAAAAATGTGCAATGGAAGATTTTAATATTTATGTGGCAAGTAGTGTGGTTTTTATGGCCCTGAGTGAGAGGTTAAAAAATAGGTAACTAATATACCAAGCCATGAAATGTGCTATCAGCTGACATTGAATTGAAATGAAAAATAAAAAAGTTACTATACGACAGTAAATCAAATAATGAATCTTCTTTTGTAGCTGATAGCACATAAATATATATAATATACATAGAATTAATGTCATAATAAAAATATATATTTTCTAAAATAATCACTGTAAAATAGAAAAGTATTAAAAAACATTTGTAATTGCCCTTAGTACTATCTAACTTAAATAAAACAATAATACTTTTTACTATCACAAATTACAGGCATTTTCAAATATTTATTAATACTTTCTACATTTTTAATTTTTTGGCAATTTATTGAAGAACCGGCAACACAGTGATTTCTGTTTAATTTTAGCAATATTTTTTTATTAAAGAATACAAAAACTTATCACATAAACACAACCAAACTTGTATGTAGTCACCCAGTATTTTACAAAAAAATTCAATTGCAAATAAAATAATTGTTCAGATACACTCTGCAGCACTGCACCTTGGAACACTGAAAGCGGTTACTTCACCCCCTTGTGATATATAAATCCAAGCATTTAACTCATCAAGCCATTAGTCTTATTAGTTAAAAATAGAAATAGTTCCATTTTCATCGTTTTAGAGCCTTCCACACCTTCCACAAGAAAGGAGCTGTCATACGCGGCTTTCGCTAAGAAGCTAAGCCGTCATGCGCCGCCATGTCAGCATTTAAAAAAAACAATAATAATTAATTTTTTTTAGCAAAATAAAAATGTACATTGTCAATAATGTTATTATTACTGAATAGGTATGTATTGTGTAAAAAAAAAAACTATTTTAAACATTCATTAATAAAGCAATTTTCAGTAATAGATGAATTTAAGTGCAGTCACACTTTCCAGCAAACAGTACATAATAATGTTGTTTTTTTGACAGAGAAAAATTGTTTGGTTCGTGATTAGGAATCGACTACGTGTTAAAGAATTGTTTAGTAGAAGACAATTTGGAGTTCCACAACTGTTAAAAACATAAATAGTTTTAACTGTAAATCTGAATACGCCTCTGTGCAAGCACGCGCACTCGGATAAAAATAGAATCTTATAAAAATTATTGTGTTCACAACAACGGCAGTTACATCACCAAAGAAGTTGAATGTAGATTTTTTTTATATTTTATTCCCTTATCTGTCCGTCAAAAGATTTGTATTTTGTGTTAAAATTAATATATTTTATTTATACTTTTCTCCAAGAATCAGCTGTTTTCAAGACTTCAGAGGTTATCAGTTAAATTACAATGTAAATGAAAATATGATTCAAACACCAGCGGTTACTTACAAATCAACATTTTCTCTTTAACAGCTATCCAGACAAAACAAAATCTATTGATTAATTTGAAGTTTGAAGCTTCAAAACTAGACGATGGAAAAATGTCAAAAGGTCTTATTTTCGGAAAAAACACGGATTGGCGAAATAATCGATTAATATTCGATTATTATATTTTTTAAATCTATAATCGATTATTTTCAATTAATCGATTATTTTCGATTAATCTATTATTCTCGACTAATTGATTAATCGATCATTTTCGATTAATTGATTATTTTCAACAATCGATTATTTTCGATTAATCGATTATTTTCGATTAATCGATTATTTTCGACAATCGATTATTTTCGATGAATCGATTATTTTCGATGAATCGATTATTTTCGATTAATCGATTATTTCCGATTAATCGATTATTTTCGATAAATCGATTATTTTCGATTATTCTATTATTTTCGATTAATCAATTATTTTCGATTAATCAATTATTTTCGATCAATCGATTTATTTGGTTAACCATTATTTTAGATTAATCGATTACTTTTGATTAATCGATTATTTTCGAATAATCGATTATTTTACCATTATTGTACGATTATTTTCAATTAATCGATTTATCGATTATTTTCGATTAATCGATTATTTTCGATTAATCGATTATTTTCGATTAATCGACTATTTTTGAATAATTGATTATTTTACCATGATTGTACGATTATTTTAGATTAATCGATTACTTTTGATTAATCGATTATTTCGATTAATTATAATGGATTTCTACAATCGATTTTTTCACAATTTAAACTTTTTACAATTGATACTTTTACAATGAATAAATTTTTTCAATCGATTTTTTTACTGTTAATAAAGTCGATTTTTGAAAATGGATTTTATTTTATTTATTTTGTTACAATCGACACTTTACAATCGATTCACTTACAGCCAATTTTTTTTCTACAACTGATTTTTTATAATGGATTTTTACATTGAATACTTTTCATAAATGATTATGATACTTTTTAAGTCAATTCTCTTCACCATTGAAACTTTTTACAATGGATTAGTTTTTTAAATTCATTCTTTTCACAAAAGATTTTTTTATATACCTATGCTGCGTTTGAGAATCCACATCGGATGCATCTGAGATGTAAAAAATCTTTGATCACGTGATGCAGTATACGTAAATGTAATGGGACAGATGTGTCCGATGTGGATAAAAAAACGCTCGAGATGGAAAAAATGCATCCGATGTGGATTCTCAAACGCAGCAATTGTCGACACTTTTCAATCGATTCATTTATAATCGATTCTTTTTACTGTTAATATAGTCGATAGTTTTCATAAAGAATTATTTTTTATGATTGACTTTTTACAATTGAATCAGAATGGATTATTTTTTTACAATTGATTTTTGTTACTTAATACATTCGATATTGTAATATGGGTACTAAAAAATAGACTTTTTTCCTTCGATTCTTTTCAAAATGGATTATTTTTTATAATCAACACTTTAAAATCGATTTTTTTCTGTTAGTATAGTCGATTTTTTTAAAACGGATTTTTCGCATTCGATTTTTGTACTCAATTCTGGATACAATGGGTTTTTTTTACAATTTACAATTCTTTTTTAGAGTCGATTTGTTGTTATGGATTTTTACAATCGATACTTTTCCCAATGGATTCTTTATTATTGGCACTTTTTAATATAGATTCTTTTTTAAAATCAATACTTTTTTCAAAGAATTAGCTTTTTACAATTGATTCTAATTTACTGTTGATAAAGTCAATTTTTTACAAATAATTTTTGCATTTGATTCTTTACACAGTGGATTTTTTCTCACAATCGACACTTTATTATCGATTCATTCCCAACCAATTTTTTTTCAGGTACTTTGTTATATTGAAATTTTAGAATTGATACTTTTCATGAAGGATTATTTTTTATGATTGACACTTTTTACAGTCGATTCTTTTTTTACAATTGAATCATTTCACAATGGATTATTTTTTTACAATTGAAACATTTCACAATGGATTATTTTTTTACAATTGATTTTTGTTACTGATAATACAGTCGATTTTGTAAAATGGATTTTAAACAATCGATTTTCCTCTCGATTCTTTTCAAAATGGATTACTATTTTATAATCAACATTTTACAATCAATTCTTTTTTCCTGTTAATATAGTCGATTTTTAAAACCGATTTTTCACAATCGATTTTTGTATTCAATTTTGTTTACAATGGGTTTTTTAAATCGTTTCATTTACAACAATTCTTTTTTTCTGAGTCGATTTATTATAATGGATTTTTACAATCGATACTTGACACTTTATGTTATAGATTTTTTTAAATCGATATTTTTGTCAAAGAATTAGTTATTTAAAATCAAATATTTTTTATTATTAATATAGTCAATTTTGAAAATGAATTTTTTACAATCGATTTTTGTTTTTATAATTTTTTTTGCAATAGAGGACTTCAACACAAGGACAACCTGACAAAATAAAATTAACACTAATGACATAAAGAAATCGGGTAACATAAAGAAGCCATTTTTTCGTTTTTGGTTCTTCATACCAGGTTGTACCCGTAACGTAAAAAAGACCTTTTAGTTTAGGGTTTTTAACACAAAATATAACAATTTTTGAAGCTAGGAAAATTGCTGAATATATTTGGAATATATTAAAATTGCGCTCTTTTGTACTGGAAGAATAATGTTGTTTTTATGTTTTAAGATCTAATTTTTTTATATCTGTACTCATTGCTGTAACTCAGGTTTAGAAGCAATAAATATTATTATTATTATTATTAACACTTAAAGGTTGAAAAACTTTGTCAATGTCATCTGTAAAATACTGGGTGATTCCATATAAGTTTGGTGGTGAGTATTTCTTGTAAATCAAATGAATAGTTCAATTTTGAACATGGTTCAAAAAATATCTATACCTTATCAGCCGATTGCAAAAACAGCTCGATAAACTTTAACAGAGCTTGATAATGTGATCTGGATGAATACCATGCAGGTCAAATTATTCACAGTATAAAAAAATCTACAAATTCGACTGTTATGGCTTTTTGCTTCGATAGTCTAATAGGTAGAGAAGCCGAGATTCCAGGTTCGATCCCTAGCCGATACAATCACTTTTTCTACTTTTCTTTGAATTGTTTTTACTTTGGGAATATAGGGATACATTTTTCAATATCTTAGGAGAATTGGGGATTGTATTTTCACATTTTTGAAAACTGCATATTGTAAAAGTTTATCAGGTTAGTACCTACATTAGTAAATTTTAATGGATATGTTCTTGCAATCGACCGAATATGTAGCTAATCTTTAAAAAATAATGTTTAAAATCGTAGAAACGATTTAGTGATAAGCTTTTCGTTTAACAAATTGTAGTAAAACGTTTTATAGTTGAATGAATTAATATTATGATTTGAAAACTTATTTTAAAATATTGGCACTATGTTGTACTAAAATGCTTGGCAGAAATATTGTGGGTCACATACGTCTAAATCAGTATCTTCATTTATTATATATAATAGGTATAGTTGTAATATAATTTCAAGTACTTAATACTAGTATACAGAATGTCCCAATAAAATGACTGGAATTTGTATTATACATTTTGTAGATAATTTTGTTCCATAGTAAAAAAAATATTCAAGATAAATAAGAGCAGAATAATTTCTAAATAAAGTAAATTCGCTTTAAAGTTTCTAAAATATTCTTTCTTAAAAATGGCTTTGCAAAAATAACTTAAGTAGACAGTAGTTGGCGGCACATGGAAAACTTTTTTATTAATCATTTTAGGAAAAGAAAATTTCTTCATAAAAAATAGTCTAAAACCTAAAAATGCAACTATCCGATATCAAATTTTATGAGTTTTTACGAGATTTGTTAAAAATTAATATACGTTATTCTTGGCCAAAAAACATTTTTTCAGAAACCTTGTAGACGACTCTTAAAAACTGATATCTGATGGAAGTATTTTAGTTTTTAGACCACGCGCCAGGTTTTTCGGAGACAATTTTTTTTCCATAAGTAGCCAACTTTCGTAGACATACTGTATATACCACGAAATAAGTTTTTTAATTGGTACTATCAAAAAGGATGTTGCTATTTAAAAAAAAACTTGTGATGACGTCATATCTCGAATAGTGATGACGTCATAAAAAATATATATAGATCACAAAAGTTCGTCTTTAACACGTTAAGCGGCACGGTGCTAGCGATCGTTGCTAAACTAGCTTACCAGTCCATGGTGGTATCCAGTGATTATCTCGTTTTGAATTATCTGAACGCATACCAAAGTTATTGCTATAGTAAAAATTCTGGAGCAATGTCATAAGTGACCTCCACAGATTTTCTGGTTAGTTTCATATCAGTCACCAACGACGACCGCCGAGACCTACGAAACATTTTAAGCAAAAATCTGTTAAGACTGGAAGGACAACTATTGAAATGCCTTTGGCGTTTAACGTGTTAAAAACAACAAAATAGACATGTCCGAGCATTTTTTGTAACTTGTACACTTTAGCCAGAAATCATGCGTTTTATCAATTTTGCCCTACCCTGTATAAATTTAACAATAAACCGGGTGTCCAAATAAGAAAGGGACAAAACTAATCGCTGGACATTATTTTCAAGTTGCTAACTTCGACACTAGATGGCGTAATGCTTATGAGCAATGATAAACAGATAAAAGAGTGGGTAGTCACAATTAAGGCTGTGCGATTTTCAAAATAAATAATCGATTATCAATTATTTTTCGATTAATCGAAAAAATCGATAAATTTAAAATATCGATTAATAGAAATAATCGTTTAATCGAAATTACAGATTAATCGTAAATAATCAAACAATTGAAAATAATCGATTAAATTGAAAATATTCCAATTATTAAAAATAAATTAATGAGAAAATAATAAATTAAAAATAATCGATTAATCTGAAATATTCGATTAATCTAAAATAATCGGAAATAGTGGAAAATAATCGAAAATAATCTAAAATGATGAAAAATTATCGAAAATAGCCAAAAAAATCGAAAATAATAAAAAATAATCCAAAATAGTCCAAAAAATCGAAAATAACAAAAAAAAAATCAAAAGTAATCAAAAATAATCGAAAATAGTCCAAAATAATCGAAAATAATCGAAAAAAATCGAAAAAAATCGAAAAAAATCGATAAATCGAAAATAATCGAAAATAATCGAAACTAATCGAAACTAATCACAAATAATCGAAAATATGGAAAATAGTGGAAAATAGTGGAAAATAGTGGAAAATAGTGGAAAGTAGTGGAAAATAGTGGAAAATAGTGGAAAATAGTGGAAAATAGTGGAAAATAGTGGAAAATAGTGGAAAATAGTGGAAAATAGTAGAAAATATTCGAAAAAATCAAAAATAAATTAAAATTAAATAAAAATAAATCGAAACAAATCAAATATAATCGATAAATCGAAATTAGTCGAAAAAAATCTAAAATAATCGAAAAAATCGAAAATAATCGAATTTAGTCGAAAATAATCGAAAATAATCGAAAAAAATAAAAAATAATTGATAAATCGAAAATAGTCGAAAATAATCACAAATAATCGAATCTAGTCGAAAATAATCGAAAAAAATAGGAAATCAAAATTAATTGAAAATATTCGATAAATCGAAAATATTCGAAAATTTTCGAAAATAGTTGAAAATAGTGGAAAATACGAAAATATTGAAAAATAATCGAAAATAATCAAAAATAAATGAAAATAATCGATAAATCGAAAAAAAAAATCGATAAATCGAAACTAGTCGAAAAAATAAAAAATAATCGAATATAGTCGAAAATAATCGAAAAAATCGAAAACAATAAAAAATAATCGAAAAAAATCGATAATAATCGATAAATTGAAAATAGTCAAAAATGATCGATTATTGATTTAAAAAACAATCGACTAATCGAAATAACTGATTAATCAAAACAATCATTTATTCGAAATTATAGACTAATGGTAAATATTCAAATAATTGAAAATAATCGATTAAATTGAAAATAATCAAATAATTGAAAATAACCGATTAATCGAAAATAATCTAAAATTATTAAAAATGATCGAAAATGGTCGAAAATCATCAAAAATTATCGAAAATAACCAAAAATGATCGGAAATAATCGGAAATAATCGAAAATAATGGAAAATAGTAAAAAATAATGGAAAATAATGGAAAATAATGGAAAATAATGGAAAATAATGGAAAATAATGGAAAATAATGGAAAATTAATAGAAAATAATCGAAAATAATCAATTTAAAAAATCGACTAATCGATTAATAATCTTATATAATCGATTATTTTACCCACCCTGTCACAATTGATTAAAATTTCGCACAAAGCGATTTTCGTATTTTTGATATAACTGAATTTGACATTTAAAAAAAAAACATTTGTTTTTATTATTGGCTATGAGCATTACGACCTCTAGCGACAAAGTTTGAAACTTAAAAATAATATCCAGCTATTTATAGGGACCATTTGCTATTAAAAACAAAACTCAGAATGGTAAACGGTTTCATAGATATAGCGGCGTCCTTTTTTATTCGGACATCCAGTACAGTTTACGGTACTTTATTTTAATAATGGATATTTAGATCTTAACTAATTATTAAGAAAAGTTAAATATAATTTTACTGTAAACGTCTCTGTTTCCATTCTACAGGGTGATAAGTGAATTTTATAAATACATGTTTTTTTTAAATATCTTCCTTTAGGGTAAAGATAAAGAATTAAATAATTAAATTTTAATCCAAAACTTTTTTAGAACCCTGTATTTAATAAAAGTCAATGTCCACAATATAATAATTTATAGAAATAAAATATAATAATTAATAATGACGATTAACTAATATATACATATTTTTAAGTTAATGGACAAGATATTAAGAAAATTATATATTTATGAAATTCACTTAATTATCCCTATACAAAAATGATCATTTTCAAACACCACGTATATTGAGCTTCATATAGCAATATCGAATCAATTTGTTGGGACACTCTGTAAGTAATTGGGTTAAAAGGACAAGAAAAAGATTGAGAGACAGCCTTTTCAAAAACCACGGATCCTTAGTCCGTTGTTCAAACTCCAAAAAATTTATCACATCTATTAAAAACACTCAGTCGGAACTTTTAAGATATAAGGCAAGGTAGGTAATTTTTTTTTAATACAGTCGTATATATTTGTTAGAATAATTTGATTATGAATTAAGAGTTTGTGTTTACGCTTCTTTCAAGTAATATAAACAATTTTAAAGATCGACTCCAAAAATTAAGAGTTTTATATTTTATTATGGATCTCTCATCAGATCTTGACCAAATTCATATGAGACTACCCTTCAGGTACCCCGTTTCTAACTAAAAAATCATATAAATCGGACGACGTGGTAAAGAATTATCATTAAACATGCAAAAAAAAATATTCCCACGAATTTAGAAGTTCCTCCTGTTTAATTGACTTAAAAAAAGGAGATTCTTAATTTGTCTAATTTTATTTATTAGTAAGTTTAGCGATAATTCTTTACTACATTGGCCGATTTATATGATTCTTTTTTTGGTAGAAAAGGAGTATCTCAGAGGTGGTCCCATATAAAGTTGGTCAAGATTTGATGATTATATCCATGAAAAAATCATCAAATTCTTTAATTGGCAAAGGCATCTGCACGATTTTGAAGTCGTTTTAAAATTATTTTTAATTTGAAGTCAGTTAAAAATAATATATTTAAAAATTAGGTATTTTGAAAGTACCTCCTATAATATATAGGCATGAAACACCATGTGCGGATAAAAAACATTTTTTTATGAAACCATTTCTTATTACGTATCTACCTAAAAAAGTTTTGCGATTTAAAATTCACTTGTTGGTTAATTTACTACTAGTACGTTAATTTATTATTGAGAATAATTTCAATGGGAAATTTGGTAGGGAAATATGACTTTTTAGAAGTGACACTGAAAAATCTACAAACTGTGACGAAGTCACTTAATGTTCCTTTAATTTTATTATAAAAATGTTTAATTTAAGTTAATTTTAAAAATGGATATTATTTTTTAAATTTTATTTAGGTACTACCCTAAACGCAAACGATCACCTGGATATACTGAGGTTACTTTAAGTGCACTTTAAGTATACTCGAGGGTTACAAAGCAAAATGCGTAATCAAAACTGGCGCCCAGGCAACCCTTGTTCTTTTATACCATTATAATGTCATGATTCCGTCACTTGACATTTGATGTTACATTTTCCGTCCTGTATCGTTGTCAGAAAGATTTTGAAAAATTGTCCAAGGTTTAAATGATTGTCAGGGTTTAAATTTCATAACACCTTCTTCAATTTCAACATAACATTCTCCAAACCGCCCCTGTTCAACCCATTTGTGTTTAAGCCCTCGCATTTAAGAAATGCACATTTTCTGTCCTACGATTAAAAATCTCATCTCGCTCAAGATATAGTACAAGCTAAATATATTTTTTGAAATACGTGATGAATATCACGTACATAAGATGCCCAGACTCGCTCAAGACGCAGTACAAGCTAAATATATTTTCTACAAGACTTGATAAATGTCATGTACACAAGTTCGACCCACAAACTGCATTTTACTATACTGGGTGTTCCTTAATTTTATGCGAATATTTAGGAGTTTACTTTGTAAACTATGGTGCAAACTGTCCCGTTGCAAAAATACAGGGTGCTAAAGTTTTAAAAAAGAAAAAAGGTAAAATTAATTAATATTTTCGTAACCGCTTGAAATATTTCAGTCATATTTAATATTCAATGACAGTTAATAATGGTGCATATTTTTCAAAACAAAAATAAATTTCAGCTTTAACAGTGGTGTGCGTACGATCACTAGCCTCAATATTTTTAAATAAAAAAATAGGACGCCAATGGATATTTCCCAAATAAAAATTATTTTTTCAATTTCCCGTTCAATTTTAAACTTGATTAGTCTTTCTATATTGTCTCTTTTTTGGGCAACAGAAAATTAAAACTGTTGTATTGTCCGAGAAAATTAATGTAGTAATTGAAGAATTAAAAAAAACTGACATTTAGACCATAGTGTATAAAGCAAACTATCACTAATATATCATGTACATTTACACCCATTATTAAGGAACACCCTGTATATTCTACCTCTTGCGTCGCAACATTGCTATTTTCCACGCAATAGAGCTAAAAAATAATTTCTAGCAAAATTCAACTCGATGATGTAATGATCGCCAGTTGGACAAGCCCTCTACACATAAAAATCGACGAGTTTCCCATTCAAGTGTACACATCGTTTCATTTCTCGTATCTACTGACCTCACTCCAGTTTTAAGCTTCGATCAGTAAAGGTACCTCCGGTTCGGCATACATATCATTATATACCACTCCAAGTATGAATGAACGAATGCTTAAATGGGGGTTATTTTGGAAAAGTTAACTAACTTATATCGAAATCTCAAAACTTTTTTAGGTCTCTACGTGCAACGTTTTGAAACAAGAAATAAAAAAAGAATTTAATTTGTTTGAATCATAGTGGTGGCAACGAAGAATATAACGAAGATAAAAAATAAATAATTTGTTAAATATCATTAATACCACCTTATGGATCATTTAAAAATATTGTGCCCTTAAAAATACTATAATTTTTTTAATTTTAACAATTTTTCATATACTTTTTCTTTTTAAAAATTAACAATTATTTATCTTAAAGAAGAGCTGGGATTGGCTGAAATATTTTAGTTCTGAAGATATATATGAACAAATTAAAAACAACATTCAAAACGATAAGAAGTAATTACCAAATTTTATTCTTAATAATACCTAGAAATTCAGAGATTCTACGCAGTTTCACTATGTAAAAGTTGTTATATAAAGTGGCACCGTTAAAGTCCGCATTTTTATCATTTAGTTAACGCAAATTTGGAGTTTTTGCTTCAAAAAGAATAAAAAACGACGTTGACATTTTTATTTTGTTGATACCTGTCAAATTTGACATATTTTTGAAAAATATTACAAAATTTCGAAAGATTTCTTCTTTATTTTTTTTACCCATCTAACAAATTTGAATGAAATGGGACAATTTTGATTCTTTTAACGTTTTCTTAACATAACAATTTTTAAACTCATTAGATTTTTTAAAATCCGAAATGACCATTAAGATGTATTAAAAAGAACATGTTGTTCGTGTCTATCTTGTCTGTTACGAAATATTTAAATTTTCTTTGTCGAAACGTGTCGGAAAATATTTAATTTTCTTTCAGAAAAGTGGTTTCCCTAGAATTTTGCGGCGGGACCAACTTTTTCGACCATTTCAAAAAATTTCCTTTTTGAAAACATTTTTTGTTTCCAGAATTTTTCAATTATTTGACAAATTTTCCGGACAAAACTCAAAATTCACGTATAATACTCGGTGTTTCTCACAATCTGGCATATAAATTTTCTCGATATTTCAAATACATTTCCTAGGAAAATTATTAGGGGAAAATTTGATACAATTTATGAAAAATTTAAAATAAATGCGTGTTTAAAATTTGTCTATTGAATGGTATGGGTAAATTTAAAATTTTCCTACGATAAAATGGTTCTTCACCAATTTTGATGACAAATTCGTTTAAATTGGGTATATGGGTAGAAAACTGAAAAAGAAACACTTTTTTTAAAGCAAAAACTGTTGATGAACTTTAAATTTGCATTTGCATACAAATAGGAAAAAATTCTATATGATTCGGATTTTAACGGCGACACTGTATATTTACGGTACAATGCATAACTTTTGAGTAATTTTTCAAAAAACTCAAACTGGTTCTTTTTAGGCTGGACTAGGATGAAGAAAAAAACGGTTTAAACTTTGATAGTCTCTGACAAAGTATTACGATATAAGTAAATATATTAAATTTTATATGGTCTTTAAAGTTAAAAAAAAAAAATAATCAATTAAAAACTACCGTAAATTAATATATTTTAAACTTTTTTAATGATTCCACTTTCTACGGAAGAGTAGAAGGGCCACGATATATATTTTTTTCGACTTAGAAGTTGAAAAATTCATTTTTCTGAATTAGAACTCGGAAAAATTGATTTTTCCGACTTAGAACTCGAAAAAACTGATAATAATCTATTTTTTCCGAGTCTTAAGTGGGAAAAATCTATTTTTTCTAATACTAAGTCAGAAAAATAAATTTTTACAAGATTTAATTCGAAATAATCTATTTTACTGAATTCTAAGTCGAACAAATTGATTTTTCTGAGTTTTAAGTCGGAATAATCTATTTTTACGAGTTCTAAATAAAATAAAATCGATTTTTCCGAATTCTAAGTATAAATAATCTATATTTGCAAGGTCCTAGTCAGAAAAATAAATTTTTCTGAGTTCTAATTCGGAATAATTTATTTTTCCGAGTGCTAAATCGGACAAATCTATTTTTCCGAATTCAGTGTCGGAATAATCTATTTTTTTCGAGTTGTAAGTCGAAATAATCCATTTTTCCGAGTTCTAAGTCGAAAAAAATTGACTTTTCCCAGTTCTTAGTAGCAATTATTCATTTTTCCGAATTTTAAGTTGAAATAATCTGTTTTTCCGAGTTTTAATTCGAACATACCGATTTTTTTGGTTTAGAACCCGGAAAAATATATTATTCCGACTTAGAATTCGGAAAAACTTATAAGTCGGAATAATCTATTTTCCGAGTTGTAAGTCAAAATTATCTATTTTTTTGAAGGTCCTAAGTTAGAAAAATCTGTTTTTCTAAATTCTAAATTCGAAATATTTTATTTTTTCGAGCTAGAAGTCAAAATAATCCATTTTTTCAAATCCTAAGTCGAAAAAATTGGATTTCTCCGATGTTTTAGTAGCAATTATTTACTTTTCCGAGTTTGAAGTTGAAATAATCTGTTTTTCCGAGTTTTATTTCGGATATATCGATTTTTTTTATTTAGAACCCGGAATAATCTATTTTTTCCGAGTCCAAAGTCAAAAAAAATCTGTTTTTCCAAGTACTAAGTCACAAAAATAAAATTTTTCCAAGGTTTTTAAGTCTAAAAAATCTTATTTTTCCAAGTTCCAAGTAAGAAAAATAAATTTTTCTGAGTTCTAATTCGGAATAATCCATTTTTATAATCTAAGTCGAACAAATTAATTTTTTCGAGTTTAAAATCAGAAAAATCTAAGTAGGACACATTGATTTTTTCCAGTTTTAAGTGGGAATAATATATTTTTCGAGATTTAAGTCAGAAAAATTGATTTTTCCGTATTCTGAGTCTGAAAAATCTATTATTTCGAGTTCTAAGTCAGAAAAAGCTATTTTTCTGAGTTGTACGTCTAAATAATCGGTTTTTCCGAGTTCTAATTTGGACAAACCAATTTTGTTTCAGTTTTAATTCGGAGTACATTATTTTTCCGAGTATTAAGTAAGAAAAATCGATATTTCGGAATTCTGAGCCTGAAAAATCTATTTTTCCGAGTTCTAAGTCAGAAACATTTATTTTTCCAAGTTATAAGTCAAAACAAACTATTTTTCCGAGTTCTAATTCGAACAAATCGATTTTTTTTGGCTTAGAACTCAGAAAAATAGATTATTCCGACTTAGAACCCATTTTTTTCTGATTTATAAATCGGAATAATGTATTTTTCTGAGTTTTAATTCGAAATAATCCATTTTTCCGGGTTCTAAGTCGAAAAAATTTGATTTTTCCCAGTTCTTAGTAGCAATTCTTTATTTTTCCAAGTTTTAAGTCGAAATAATCTATTTTTCCGAGTTTTAATTCGGACATATCGATTTTTTTGGTTTGGAAGCCGGAAAAATAGATTATTTCGACTAAGAACTTAAAAAAACTTATTTTTCCGACTCCTAAGTCGGAATAATCTATTTTTTTCCGAGTTTTAAGTCTGAAAAATCTGTTTTTCCGAGTACTAAGTCACAAAAATAAATTTTTCCCAGATTTAATTCGAAATAATCTATTTTTCTGATTTTTAAGACGTAATAATCTATTTTTTCAAATTCTAAATCAGAAAAATTGATTTTACCAAATTCTAAGTCTAAAAAATTTTATTATTCCAAGTTCCTAGTAAGAAAAACCGATTTTTCCGAATTCTGAGTCTGAAAGACCTATTATTTTGAGGTTTAGGTCAGAAAAATTGATTTTCTCAGTTTTAAGTTGAAATAATCTGTTTTATTCCGAGTTCTAATTCGGAAAAATCGATTTTTCTGGCTTAGAACTTTGAAAAATAAATTATTACGACTTATAACTAATTTTTTCTGAATTATAGGTCAAAATAATCTATTTTTGCGAGTTGTAAGTCAGAATAATCAATTTTTCCGAGTTCTTGGTCGGAGAAATAACTTTTTCCGACTTATAAGTCATAAAATTCGATTTTTTCGAGTTTTAATTTGAAATAATCTGTTTTTGCGAGTTCTAATTCCGAAAATCCGATTTTTCTGGCTTAGAACTCGGAAAAATAGATTATTCCGACTTAAAACTCAAAGAAACTGATTTTTCTGACTTGTAGGTTGAAATAATATATTTTTCTGAGTTCTAAGTCAAACAAATAGATTTTTCTGAGTTTTAAGTCCTAATAACCTATTTTTCCGAGTTCTAAATCAGAAAATAATTTATTTTTTCCGAGTTCCAAGTCGAAATAATCTGTTTTTCCGAGTACTAAGTAGGATGTATCGATTTTTCCAAGTTTTAAGTCAGAAAAATCTATTTTCCGAGTCCTAATTCTGAATAGTCCATTTTTTCAAGTTCTAAGTCGAACAAGTGGAATTTTTCGAGTTCTAATTCGGAATAATGTATTTTTCCTAGTTCTAAGTCAGAAAAATTAAAAAAAGATGTGACTTTTCTACGTTTCCTCAACTTACATTCGTCCAGCCTAAATCGAATTTCTAATATTTCCATAACAAACATCATCCCAAACCTCATCCAGCTGGAAGCTATTCATCATCCATATCCTTTTACAGCGTCGCTTGAGGAGGATTCGTATCATTCCCTCCTCCCCCTCCGCCTCCACCTCCACCACCGTCCAGTCCAGTCTGTTTCAACCAATGCCGCAAGTTCCTAGTTCTCTCCACTAATGTCGTAGTAGCTCCTTGCGTAGCGTGCGTTACCACGGTACTCTGAGCGTTTGCCAAAGCGAGATGTTGCCTGTAATTGTGCAGCCGGTCAGCGAGAGTTGGAATCGAAGGTGGCGCAGCTGGTACGCTCGTCGTTGCCGCCAAAACCGGCCAACCTAAGTCTGGATAGACCAAGGGCGGGATAACTGGAAGTTTACATAAGATTCATATTAGTATGGGAAGTGATGAGGATAATCTAAGAGAAATTTTTAATATTTTTTGAGTTAGCAAAGAGTATAGTAATTATTAGACATTCCCGAAGGACTTGTCCATAATATCTACGAAGAAGTAGTGAAAATAAATCGGAATAATCTATTTTTCCGAGTAGTAGTAAGCTTAATCTATTTCGGGTCGTAAAAACTGATTTTTCCGAATTCTATGTCTGAAAAATCTGAGTTTGAGTTCTAAGTCAGAAAAATCGATTTTTCTCAGTTTTATGTCAAAATAATCTGTTTTCCGAGTTCTAATTCAGAAAAATCGATTTTTCTGGCCTAGAACTTGGAAAAATAGATTATTTCGACTTATAACTCAAAAAACTATTTGTTTTTTAATTATAGATCAAAATAATCTATTTTTCCGAGTTGTAAGTCAGAATAATACATTTTTTCGAGTTCTTAGTCGGAAAAATCTCTTTTTCCCACTTATAAGTCATAAAAATCTATTTTTGACGAGTTTTAACTCGAAATAATCTGTTTTTCCGAGTTCTAAATCAGAAAATTCGTCTATTCCGAGTGATTTACTATTTTTGAGTCGGTTAAAATATTTTAAAAATTCATTCCTTGCAAATATGTTGAACAGTCCACTAATCATGAGTTAGGAGATTGGCGCAGGGGAGAACATAGTTTCTGAGAAAAAGATGAATTAAAATACAATGTAAAAACAATTTGGCAAGTAATTACTTTAAGAATAATGAAATAAAAACTTTTGTAAGCTTCACATTTGAGTCAAATTCATTACTTCAAGCTTCTACAAGCTAAGGGGGCAACTCACTTTCTACATGTTACAGATGCAGATGTTGAAAAATGTTAAAATGACTCATTAATTTAGATCCTTAGTAAAGATGATATTTCTAAACTTTCACAAGTTGTACTGAATCCCTGTTAAGCGCTTACCAGAGAAATATTTTAGTAATTTAAAAAATAATATAGGAAATATGAAATATCTATTATAAGTTTGTAAATACCTTGCTGAATATTTGTATGCTGTTGCTGCTTCCTCAGCACATCCCAAATCTCCCTAATCTCAGAATTTAAATTCTCCAAACTATAAATGATCTCGGAACTCTCCTGAAACTTGTCTCTGTTCAACAACCCTTTGGAGTAGTCCCCAGCAGCGAATTCCGTCGAGGAAATCCCCAGAACTAGCGCTGTGAGACGAAATATCGCTCAAAGTTGCGTCTTCGTGAGTTTGGTCGTTTTGAATGTTAGCTCGTTGCAAGGATTGCTCGAGATGACGCAATCGAATGACTTTTTCCCCCAGGAGGCTGCGCGTTCGATGGAGGTTCACCTCCATGTCAGTCAGTTCTTTTTCTTCCTAAAATACGAAGGCCAATCTTGAATTAAGAGTTCCTGCGTCTCCTAAAATGGGTTGAAACTGTGCAATATGTGGTATTTGGTAAATAGTTATCGGGTGGTGATAAATCATTTCTTTTTGAAAGACTTCAATGATAAATAACTATAAACGAAGTTAGAAGAACTTCATGGTGAGTCTTCTCCTTCGTATGCAACATTTGCAAACTGGGTTGCTGAATTTAAACGTAGTAGAACAATCAAAGAAGATATATAACGTTCTGGTAGACTAAAAACAGCTACAGATGAAGAAACAATTAAAAAAGGCCATAAAATCATGATGAATATTCGGCGAGTAAGCATATTATACTAGTGCGTACCCTACACCATTTGGACATGAAAAAGATTAGCGGTAGTTGGATAGCGCATCTCTTAACTATCGATCAAAAGCGTATTCGAATGAGCATTTCTCAGCAACGTCTAGATATGTTCAAATGCAATAAAAAATCTTTTTGCGACGTTTTATAACTGTAGATGAAACTACACTCCGAAAACCAAAGACCAATTAAAATGGTGAACCAAACGTGGTGCGTCAACTCCAAAATAAAGTTAAGAAGATTCCAACTGCTGGAAAAGTGATGGTAACCGTATTTTGGGGATTCTAGAGGAATAATTTGCATTAATTACTTGCAACATGGAAATACAATAACAGATGACAATTATGCTAAGAAAATACCCCATCTAGCAAATAAAAAAGTCTTGTATATCCAAGATAATACTCCGTACCCATAAATATCGGCAATTGTGATGGCGAAACTGCAGGATTCCTGTTAATTATTTAGAATTAGCAATACTTTATATTTCGTTACCTGGCACAACTGCTGCAACGTATGCCTGGCCATCGTTCCGTGCTTCAGCTTCAACTCCTTCTGTCGCTGCTGGAACAAACTCTTCTGGCTTCGCAGACTCTCTTTGGCTCTCTTGATGGAATCCCGTTCCAAATGGATCCTGTGCCGGAAGAATTCCAATTCGGAGCTACCCTCGAACTTCTGGCCGTCCGAAAACGGGTATCTCAAGTGATAGGTGCCGGCCTGCGCATTATCCGGAAACTGGTCTTCTAGGTCTTCCAATTTCTGGAGTTGCCTGCGGAGGTTTTCGACTGGCGAACAGGAACGTTGAGGTTTTCGTTGTTTGGAGTTGTTGTTAATGCGGGAAGTAGAAGAACTTTTTAATCTAAATAAATAATTCAATGGAATTTAATAATGATTTTAATTTCGTACTTTTGCGAATTTGTAAGATTAGTTTTATTAATTTGTAATATAATAATCCGGCTCGAAGAACCATTAATAGATTTCAAAGATGATTTTCTGAGTTCTAAATCAAAAAAAATCTTTTTCCGATTTCTTAGTGGAAATGATATGCTTTTCCGAATTATAAGTAGGACACATCAGTTTTTCTACGTTTTACTCTAAGTATTAGGTCAAAATAATATATTTGGCAGAGTTCTAAGTTGAACAAATCGATTTTTCTAAGTTCTAAGTCATAATAATCTATTCTTCCGAGTTCTTAATCAGAAAAAATTATTTTTCCGAGTTTTAAGTCGAAGTAATCAATTTTTCCAAGTTCTAATTCGGACAAATCGATTTTTTCAAGTTCTACGTCGGAATAATCTATTTTTCTGGGTTCTAATAAGTTAGAAAAATCAATTTTTTCCGTGTTTCAAGTTATAAAAATCATTTTTTCCGAGTTTCAAGTTAAAATGATATGTTTTTCCGAGTTCTAAGTAAGAAAAATTGATTTTTTTCGAATTCTGAATCTGAAAAATCTATTTTTTCGAGTTTTAAGTGAGAAAAATATTTTTCTATGTTCTAATTTGGAATAATCTATTTTTCGAGTTCTAAGTCGGAAAAATCGATTTTTCCTAGTTCTACATCAGAATAATCTATTTTCCAAGAATTAAGTAAAAAAAAAAATCGATTTTTTCGAATTATAAATCTGAAAAATCAATTTTGTCGGGTTCTAAATCAGAAAATTTATTTTCCCGAGTTCTAAGTCAAAAAAATCAATTTTTTCAAGTTCCAATTTGGACAAATTGATTTTTTCCAGTTCTACGTCAGAATAATCTAATTTTCTGGATTCTAATAAGTTTGAAAAATCAATTTTCCCGAATGGTAAGTCAGAAAAATCAATTTTTCCGAGTATAAGTTATAAAAATCAATTTTTCCGAATTCTGAGTCTGAATAATCAATTTTTCTGAGTCCTAATTTAAAATAATTTATTTTTCCGAGTTCTAAGGCAGACAAATTGATTTATCCCAGTTCTACGTTGGAATAATCTATTTTTCCGAGTTCTAATAAGTTAGAAAAATCGATTTTTTTCGAATTCTGAGTCTGAAAAATCTATTTTTACAAGTTCTAAGTCACAAAAATTATTTTTCCGTCACACTGCGAACGTGTAAGATTAGTAATATGTGTCATTTTTATTAATTTGTAATATAATAATCTGGCTCGAAGGACCCAATGTTGTTAAAAATAATTTAAAAATAGGTCAAATTTTTTTTATTACAATTTACACAACGAACTAGAGTTGAAATTGGAACAAGTTTACCGTTACTGTATGTGAAATAAATATTTTAATTAAATAAACAATTAATTTCATATACAGGTTGTTAATTTAATATGTACAAGGAAAATGTACAATTCTAAACAAATGTCTTTCTCTATTTTTTTTGACAGACATTTTTGCTTGTTATTCTCTTTATTTTAGAGTTGGGTCTCTTATCCGCATTTGTAAACAACTCATATTAAAGTCTTGGGCTTAATATAACTTAACAACTACATAATGTTATTTACGACGTAAAACTAGAAGAAGTAATGAAAACCATAGAAAGAATAAAAAACAATACAATTCCTAATCGCGAAGGCTAATAGGAAGTAAAAAAGTGTGTTATATTCTTCAAAAGAAAATAGAACTATGGTAGAACTGTTAAACGTGTACCTTATTTATTGTTAGAGGGTATATTTCATCAAAACAAAGTGAGAAAATTACTATTTTACATCTTTTTTATAATGTACAAGATAACAATAATTAAATAAGAAAAACAGCGTATTCTTTCCTGCAAATTTTGAATTATTGTGGAAGTATTAATATGATATATTGAGAAATTTTTTATTATTTTTAATTTTTAGTATTTTATAAAAGAAAGTTGAACATTTTAACCCTCATCCCACAGTATTTTTGTATAATTATTTTTATATAATTATCTACGCCATTACATATTCAAAAAAAAAAAAATGTGTTTATATAAATACAACATTTCATTTACTTGATTTAAAAAAAGTTCGTGTGTTTGTAAATGCAATAATACCTTGAAAAGATCTTCTTTTTGCTTCTACCAGGATTATTACTTTCAGAACTGTCATTTTGATTTGTCTTATCATCACTATGGTAACAATTATCGCTAACGGAAGTATCAAAGTCTTGTATCACAACATGTTTGACGGTTTTAGGTTCTTTTTCTTTAAGTTCTTCCGAATTGGACATTCGGGAGTGCTTTGGCGTTGGCGGTTTATCTAAAACTTTTCTGAAACAAAAATGTATTGTAATGAATTCATTTTTGCAATCACTTAGGATTAATAATAATAAATAATGATAAATAATGATAAATAATGATAAATAATGATAAATAATGATAAATAATGATAAATAATGGTAAATAATGATAAATAATGATAAATAATGATAAATAATGATAAATAATGATAAATAATGATAAATAATGATAAATAATGATAAATAATGATAAATAATGATAAATAATGATAAATAATGATAAATAATGATAAATAATGATAAATAATGATAAATAATGATAAATAATGATAAATAATGATAAATAATGATAAATAATGATAAATAATGATAAATAATGATAAATAATGATAAATAATGATAAATAATGATAAATAATGATAAATAATGATAAATAATGATAAATAATGATAAATAATGATAAATAATGATAAATAATGATAAATAATGATAAATAATGATAAATAATGATAAATAATGATAAATAATGATAAATAATGATAAATAATGATAAATAATGATAAATAATGATAAATAATGATAAATAATGATAAATAATGATAAATAATGATAAATAATGATAAATAATGATAAATAATGATAAATAATGATAAATAATGATAAATAATGATAAATAATGATAAATAATGATAAATAATAATAAATAATGATAAATAATTTTTACATTTAGGAGTGAGTAATATAAAAAAAAATCTGTATAATTTTACTATGTTAGAGTGCATAAAATAAACTCCATAATAAATGTACTGGGTTTTAAAAAATTTAGTAATTAAAGTACCTAGTTAAAATTCTGAAAATCAATAGGGTTCTAAGTTAGAAGAAATTATCCACGAAAATCAAACCCGCATGACGATCGCATAGACATGTGGACGAAAAATTTGTTTGCTTTTTTTGATTTAGAATTTAAAAAGTGTTAAAGTGTTAAAAACTGAAGGTTAGAAAAATTTTACATCAGAACGAATGCAATACTAAGGCACCCTGGTTATAAGCCTCAGTAATAATGATAGTATTCTATATAAAACGAATTTAATTTTCTATTCCCTTTTTAGTAAATCTTTTTTAATAAAAGGCTCTTGCAAGAGCTTGGCCTGTTTAAAAGCCAACCACATGATAGTCTTCTATTGGCTACTTAACCAGTGACGCGTATTACGTAACAACTTCTAAAATTCTATACATGCCAGAGTGGGCTTTTAAAATGTATACGTGCCAGTGTTGACTTTAAAATTTTTATGATTAAGTTTAAATATTTGTTCTGTGTTCTGATTTAAATGTATTATGTTAAAGGATCTTTAAGACGGGGTAACTACCCCTTTGCCCCCCATGCCCAAACAGCACACATTATTTCAGAAGTGTTTCAGAAATATTTCAAACGTTTCAAACATATAACATTTCAAGCAGAAATTTCTAAAATATTTCTGAAGTATTTTAGTTAAATATTTCACTAGAAAATGTTTCTGAAACATGGTATACATGTTACACAAAAGGTTACTAAACTGGTTATGTTGTAAAAGGCCAACAATTAATGAAGAATTTCTGATTTGTAAGAAGAAGATGGGATATGTAGTTATTTTATTTCATCATGTCCCTGTCTAGCCACCAGCTAGAAACAAGCCTATATTCTAAATAATTATAGATTTGAGTTGTTGGTTTTTGATACCTATTCATGCGTTGTGAACTTGTTATATGGGAAGCAGAATATGTCTTTAGAAATTAAGGTGAGAAATACATAAATAATGCTTGCTTAGGTGGATCTTCATGTTTTGTTTAGACATGAGTATTGTTTTAATATAGTTAATTTAAAACAATATTAATAAAACTATTGTTTTTCAAATAATTTGTATAAAGCCTTTTTAATTACCAATATTTTGTTTCAGATTAGTGCATTTAAAGGAATTGGTGGAAATGAAGCAATTTGCCAATAAAAATAACATTCAAGTTATTCAACTTTTCCAGAATAAAGTATTAAGGAACATCGTCGATGCATCATGGTACTGCCATAATACTGATCTTCATAGGGACGTTAAAGTGAAAACTGTTGAAAATACAACACAAAAATTTGCCAGTAGTCACCAACAATGACTGGTCCAACATGGAAACCTTGAGATTATCAATACTTCAATCAAATACTTTTTGTTTTTCAAGAATTTTAATCTTTAAGACGGGGTAACTGTCCCCTTTGCCCCTCTTGGTGGTGGCCATCTATGAGCAATACTGGGGCGAAGTTAGGAATAGTAATTTATTATACCAGGGAAAAGTATTAGATTTTAGCTACAGGTTTTCCCGTTTATATAATACACTATTTTTTTGTGACGGGAAAAAAGATGATTTAATAGTGAAGAAAATATATTCTAAAATATCTACCTTTTCTTATGTGTATATATATCCGGGAAAAAAGTACTCACTTTTTTCCCGGGGGAACACTTTTTTTCCGGGAAACGGGGAGAGAAGTAATTTCATAAAAAGTGACATTTTGTTACCTGACAAGAGAAATGTCAAACTTTTTTCCCGTCACAGAAAAAAATAACTTTTAGCGATTTATAGGGAGCACTTTTGTGTTTAAAGTCTCAGATCTGTAAAATAGTGTTCCTTTGGATATGGCTGACGTTATTTCCTATTTAACCATCTAATAGAGTGTTTCAGATTTAAACAGACATAGCTTAATGGGAGGTAGAGTGCACTTGGCTGAGTTCAAAACATCCCCAAACTTAGCCTTTAATCTTACTCGTTTCTGAGATATAGGGTGTTTAATAATTTTTGTCAAAACTAAAATCGTCCAATGTTGTTTGAACGGCTAGAGATATTTTGATAAAATTTTGGTTAATCAAAACCATAATTTAATTTAAAAAAATTCCAGGACCGGACTCTCTTTTTTTATATTGCTCTTCGTAGCTAGAATATCACGCTGTATATCGGATTTTAATAAATGTTACTGCACATTTAAATAGTACGTGGTTCAATTAATAAAATAATGTAATAATATTTAAAGGCACCATCTTAATTTTCTTACAGTAAATTTTTATAATGGCGACTACAATATAAATCAGTATTTACAATATTAAAATCAAATATTTTACTCTGTACTTTTAAAACTCTACAAAAATTAGCTACCATCTTCATTTTTCTTAACTACAGCATTTTCCATTAGGAAATTGAACATCTACACAGGACCGGGCTCACTTTATTTAATAAAGTAATAGAACAAACTAACAGAAACAAATAATTAAAATTAAAGTAGATTTTCAAAATGAACACCGTGAACGTCAATACACCTCTGCGAACGTTTTAACAGGTTTTTCACTGATTTGTCAATTATTTTCGGTTTATTTCTAACTGGGCTTGGGTATTAAGTGTTTTTTTATAAATTCCACACCAAACATTTTATGTGTTTTCAAGTCGCTGTACTTTTTGTACATAAAATAGATACAAATTTAATTTTTTTTAACTTCTCCATACACTTGTTTCTGGTACTAGGTACTGCTTGTTCATTACTAATTCGTACACTAACAGAAAGATGATTTCGAATCATCTCATTCATTCCACTCTCCAGGTTCATCTTTATATTATATTTATATTTGGAAATTAAAATGAACTAAAACTTAAATGAACTAACACTCTGATGAAATCAAATTTAAAAGTTCCAAAACTAGGTATTTTATAAACGAGCTAAAAACTAAATTTAGTCTACTGCCAATATGCGCCAAATTACACCATCACTGATTCCGTCCTAAACATGATTAATGTAAAATTGTAGTACCAGTAGTAGAAGTACCAGTAGGCTTGTGTCAAATAATATCGCTTATTTTATTAACAGTATTTTGAGCTAAATTACTTTTGTTCATAAGTGTAAGTTTCTAATGGTATGAAAATAGGTATATCAGGATGCCGTTTCAATTTAGTAATGAAGAATATGCATACATTATTTTTATGTTTTTGTAACGGAAACGGTAGAGCATAAGTAAGAGAGTATCGCAGACGCTTTCCTAATCGCCGTTTACCAAATTCTAAAACATTGTTACAGTTTTTGAATTCAGTAAGCAAAATGGAAAGTTTCCAACTACAGTTAAACATGAACATGTTCCGAGAAAAAATCTTCGACAAGAAGAAGAGATACTACAGATAGGTCGAAATAATCCTTCTATCAGTGTAAAAAGAATTAGTAATGAATTAGCAGTACCTATAACAAGAGTATGGAAAACTTTAGAAAAAGAAAATTTGCATCCATTTCATGTACAAAAAGTACAGCGACTTGAACACGGAGACGACGTACCCCGCTTATCTTTTTGTAGATGGACTTTGGCCCACAGAGAAGGACAATATCGAGAATTTAATTTACTGATGAATCCCAATTTACACTGAAAATCCTCACACTGTATCACAAAAACATTCCCAATATAGATTTTCTATAAATGTATGGTGTGGTATTTATAAAAATCATTGAATAGGCCCTCATGTTTTTGAAGGCAGATTAACAGCTGAGGTTTATTTAAATTTCCTTAGAGACGTCCTGACAAATTTGTTAGAAGGGATTAATACCAGAGGAATGTGGTTTCAACACGATGGTGCTGGACCTCATTTTCAAATACTGGTCAGAGACTTAAATCAGAGGTGTACAACGAAGAAATGAATACCCGAGCACAGTTATTGGAAAAAATTAATAATGTATGTAACAACATTAGAAATAAACCTGTTAAAACGTTCGCAGAGGTGTATTGACGTTCACATTGTTCATTTTGAAAATATACTTTAGTTTTAATTAATTATTTGTTTCTGCTAGTTTGTTCTGTTACTTTATCAAATAAAGTGAGCCCGGTCCTGTGTAGATGTTCAATTTCTTATTGGAAAATGCACTAGTTAAAAATAAATGA
Source organism: Psylliodes chrysocephalus (assembly GCA_927349885.1). Classification (NCBI taxonomy): domain Eukaryota; kingdom Metazoa; phylum Arthropoda; class Insecta; order Coleoptera; family Chrysomelidae; genus Psylliodes; species Psylliodes chrysocephalus. The sequence goes on along the minus strand of OV651814.1, from coordinate 9,088,726 downwards.
AGATGGTACCTAATTTGTGTAGAGTTTTAAAAATACACAGTAAAATATTTGATTTCAGTTTTGTAAATACTGATTTATAATATTGTAGTCGCCATTATAAAAATAAATAAATATTATTACATTATTTTATTTATTGATCCACATACTATTGAAATGTGCAGTAACGTTTATTAAAATCCGATATATACAGTGATATTCTAGCTAAGAAGAGCAATATGAAAAAAAGAGCCCGGTCCTGGAATTTTTTTAAATTAAATTATGGCTTTGATTAACCTAACAGAGTGTAACTTTTGTACAAATTTTTATCAAAATATCTATAGCCGTTCAAACAAAATGGCCGACTTTAGTTTTGGCAAAAAATCATAAAACACCCTTTATCTCAGAAACGAGTGATATTAAAGGCTAAGTATGGGAGTGTTTTGAACTCAGCTAGGTGAAACACCCTGTATTTAAAAGAAGAAACTACAAAAATTATAACTGCTTACCTATCTTTATTATTAGAATTGCTCTGTTCAGTTTCGGACCCCGTGGTATTTGTCGTAGCGCTTTGTTCTTTCTTTCTGCTCCTTCTTTCCATCGTCGTTTTCACTTCCGTTTTTAATTTCAAATATTTTTCCTTCAAACATTTATATTTGTCTTCTAGCAATCTTTTTTCGCACCGCAATTTTTCGAAGGTTTTGTCATCGAAGGAACTTCGGTTTTTATCTTGGTCCATATCAGTCTGAATTTTGTTACGTATTTCGGCCATCTTGGATTGATGGGACTTTCTTAAAACTTGTTCTTCGGAATCGAATTGTCTTTTTAATTCTTCGATGATAATCGAATGATTTTGTTTCAGTTGCTCGACATCGGCGTTGTGGTTCATTAATAAATCGTCTCTAGTTCTTTCTGCTTTTTCGGCTAGTTCTTTTTCGGTTTCTGCAATTTTTTCGTCGTAATATTTCTCTAATTCTTCTTTCTTGCCGTCGAAATTCTTTTTTAGACTTTCCTCTTGCTTCTTAATGTCAATTTCTAAAGCAGTCTTTAGCATCTTTAATTTTTCGTCTAGTTGGGCTCTTTCTTCTGCCAGTTCCAATTGATGCTTTATCTTCAATTCGTCTTTTAATCGTTTCGTTTCGATTTTCATTGCATTATCATGCTTCGATTTTTCTTCTTCTAGTACTCGCTTTAATTCTTGTTTATGCGATGTTTCAATATCGCTCTTGAATTTAACCATCTCTTTGTTTTTTTCTTCCCAAATATTCTGCTTCATTTTTACTATTTTATTTTCCGCTTTTTCTTCCAGCTTCTTCGGTTTTTCTTCAGACGAATCGGAATGTTCTGTGTCAAAGAGTGCTTCGGGGTTATCAACGCCAGTTTTTTCTAAGCTGTGTGTTTCTTCATCGGAATCGGAACCTTTGTTTAAAGTTAATTTTGGTTTTATGAAGTCCATAGGATTTGGTTTGATTAATTTTAAAGGACCATTTCTTAATGGTTCTAATACAGGATGTACGGAAAACCTATTTTTATTGGGGGTTAATTTTATATTAAAAATTTCATCGGGTTTATTTTTGTCACTGTTTACTATTTCTTCTTCGCTTGAACTTTTGTCTGATAGAGTAATGCCTATGTCTGTGTTATTGTCCAAATTGAATCGTACACTTTTTTTATCGTCGTCTTCTTTTTCTGATTTGTCGAGTTGAGGTATTTTGTCGAATTCCAGACTTTTTGAATGTTCTATAGCATTTTTCTCACGCAAAATACTTCTTGGTGGATGTAAATCTGTACAGATAAAATATTGGATGTTATTAAAATTAAAATTTGTAACTAAATGTACTTACCCTGAGTATTATCAGTCTTTGTGCTAAGAGAACCGAGTCCAGCATCGCTGGTTTTTCTAACAGTATTCGATTTAAGAAACATGGAACCACCACCTGCAACTTTGAGTTCCATGCTGCGGGGATGTCCCGCAAAAGTCAGTTCTTTTTCAGCATCGTCGAAACTACTGAATCCAAGCGATAGTTTTTTCGGTCCCATCGAAAAGTCTTCTGATTTTTGTTTGAACAGTTTTATATCTTTTTTAGGGCTAGAATTAGGACTTAGTTTTAAGGGTGAGAGCCGTACGTCTTTTTTCTTTGCACCTGAAAATCGGAAAAATGTATCAGTGTTCAAAAATAAATCTATTTATATTCGATTTCCTTACCCAAAGGCAATGGATCCAATTTCTTGACCGCCGTATTGGAAATTGGTTCGTCCATACTAAGTATATCATCCGCCATGTACGTAGCATCTTCTCTATTATCATGTAAACTCAGAGATTGACTTTCGTTTCGTGCCTTCTTTACTAGACCCCTGTATATATCGTCCAACGGATGTTCCCATTGCGTCTTTTTTGTTAGATTGTTGTAGTAATAGTAGGATTTTGATTTATCATCGTAGCTAAAAATTAATTTAAGGTGAAAAATAGGAAGATAATGAAAGAAAGTATACTGTAACGTTTTTTTAAACACAATTTATTTGTACTAAATGCTATACTAATTATATCTCTTTTACTAATACAATTAATTTATCTGAACAGAACGATCTATTCACTAAGACTTTTCTGCTTTAGCAAAACTAGACTATTTATATAAAATATTAATATGGCTTCTAGAATAAAAGAAATCTTTCGACGTAATAATCGGCACATTCTGGAAAACACATCGATGAATCCATTATTTTCTAGACTGGTGCACCCACCAGAATCGTTCTCTCTAAAAATTTCGTCACGGATTCAGTATTTTCTAGAATTAGGCCATGGATAGCATAGGGGTTTCTAAGGCTGAGTTATTCGATAAATTATTCTTGGTAACGGAAAAATGGAGGCCGCAAAGGCTCCCAAATAAGGCAAAGAGAGACTTAAGGGATTAAAGCAGGACCGGACTGGTCGAAAATGGTTCGCAAGGTAATAATTTATCTAATATAAATAAAATTTTTAAACAAAAAAGGAAAAGAAGCTCATCTGGCACCCTCATTTTGAAAAACCCATAAACAAAGCCAGACTATCCCTAGGGAATATATTCGGCAAAGCGATCTACTGGACTTACCAAACCGTGATAAAACAAACTTGACTTTTTAAGTATAATCTATATGTAGATAATAAAATACCCAGACAGCACACCAAATCCTTTGGATATCTACTGAACATCCCAATATCCACTGAATGTCCACTCCATGATTGATATCCATTTTATATCCATGAGATATAATTTATAGACATGCAAATGTCTAAAATAATAGTAATTATATAGCAAATTATTAAAAAATTACGCCATTGTGGCTAATAGTACCGTTCAGATATTTAAAATGATTTTTTTTAAGGTGTATTCAATATCTCATGGACATCCACTAAATATATCAAAGTCTAGGCGCGAACGCAAACCATTGTGGATATTCACTAGATGTTATTTGATTTTGCTTACTAAGTATAGATGGCGATACCACTTTCGCATCTACTCATGCTCGACCCGCCGTAATTGAGTTCGATCGAAATTTTTGTCCTAATCAGACTCCATTAGAGACTGGAGTCGAGAATTTCCATTTATTGCTGAAGAGTCCTAATAAGGATGGCTTTCTCCTTAGTGGGCAAAATCAAAGGCAGAGTGTTGAAAATATTTTTTATCTCTGCTATTTTCTTTCGACGTTATTCAATAATCATTGGTTACATATGAACCTCTACTAAAGATACCCATAAAATATTTTGCTGAATATCCGAATATCTTCTATATCCTGGGATATAGACGGACATTTGGTTGGATATCCATATTGAATATCCACAAAAGATATTCTGTGGATATCTCTGGGATTTGGTGTGTTGTCTGGGTATTAGACGTCCCATAAGAAAAAAATGTGCTACATTTTTTGAAGTTAATAAAGAGTTTATAAAATAATATAAAAACACACATGTCAAAAAAACGAAATTAGAAAATACTTATTTTTTGTCATAATAACGTGTAGCGTTCACCCTGTATAAATACATTTTTGTTCCTCTATTTTGATACATAGATATGATAACAAAGGGTGGCAAAGGACACTATTGAGGGTTTCAAAAATAAAAAAGTATTGCGCGTAGATCAATCTATTATTTTTGTAACAAAATTATTGTCTACATTTCACAGAAATTATTTTAAACACTCTAAAATATACGTAAAATACATTTTATGAATAGTCTCATTAATATTAATTATTAAATAGTATCCATAGCGCGCGAACGTATCCAATATGAAGACTAAAGATAAGAAGGCGAATCGTTATCACAGTCGGTATTCTCAAAATACGGTCCCAAAAAACGCACGCTAATTGAGCTTTTATAATGAACCGCATGGGCGCTGGTACTGCTAACGGTGTTCAAAATACATGGCTTCTTGTGGGAATTATATATAATTTTGTCAAAATAATAAAAATAAACTTATTTATAGTTAAATAAAGCACAGAACATACTATGGTATTTATTTCTAAATAAGTCTTGCATGTTTTAATTGATAAATTATTTAATTTTATCTATATAAAATACAAATTCAAATTTGATAAGTACAATTTTGTAGCAAAAGTTTGTTGAATTAAATCTATATATAGATTTAAGAGCAAAATAAAACACAGTTAACAGATTTTTTATTGTTGTAATACAAGTATAAAGGGAGATTTGAGAATGTACATGGTATTATCTCATCCTTTAATTTCAGCTTTCCCCTTTTTATTTTGCTAACAGTACCATCAGTAAAAATAATCTCATAATATTTGATATCTACTAAAAAGTATAGAACAGCATCATCTCTAGAAAGTGCTTTATCGGCACTAGGAAGGATATATATGCTGCCACTGTTCTAAACGTTTAGTATCCTATAAAAAACATTTACATTGCCACAATTGGGGTTCAATAAAAAAATAACATTAAAACTCTATAAAAAATAAATTTTATTTTCTAGTAAGTTAAATTTAACGTATAATTATTATTGTTGTTTGTAAGTCAGGATCTATGACTGTAAAATTTTATATTATAGAAACTACACTCCGTAAGATACATATTGTGACTAGTTTACAATAAATATTATATTTAGACATACATTATTTTACTTACATTAGAAGCTTTAAAAAGACATTGAATTGATTTCTCCTTGTGTTTTCTTTAGTTTTACATTTGATTTGTATCCTGTTTTACAATCTGGAACGACGTAAATCTTGCTTTGATGTTTTTTGTCACTCATGTTACTTGAACTCAGGTACTTTTTTCACATTATTTTGATTGTTTACACCAATTTATTTAAAAAATCACTTCATTTTACATTGACTTACATAGAAAATTGACACCGCAGCTATTCGACATTCCACCTACAGTCAATTTCGCGAACTTTATAAAAATAAGGACGGAATTTTGAAAGTTGACCATTGCCGATTCGCCTCCTTCTCTCTAGTCTTCATAGTATCCAATACTGTCATTTTATAGCTGATAATAAGTCCAGAGCGGACCAGTGGAAGACTTAACAATACCTCTCCACATCATATCAATCTCTTACATAGCCGGGTCGCTTCGGGTGGGTCTGTGTCTGTGCACTGCTTGGGCTGCCCGTGCTTGTCGGCTTACCTCCCCGCGACTCTCTAACAAGTAACGCCAAGACACGTAGTGTTTGAGCTGCGTTTTTGCCAGATCGGCGAGCTTTTTTTATAGTCTGTCGCATATGTAATATGATTCGGTTTCGGTTTTATAGATTATTAGTTGGTGTTAATTCATCAGAATAAGACATGGATATAGTCTATAAGTTAATAAACGAAAAGATATTTTTTAAATACGCGTATGAGTATAATTTTGCTGCTAAAAAGGACCGCAGAATAGAATTAATGTATAAAAAGTAGGTGAATAAAAGCGGTAAAATATGGATGAAGCAGAATCTTGCAGAACACTCAATGTCTTTAACCACGGCCGCCACTGATTTACTGGTTTACCCATGAAGATTACAAAGGAATAAAAAAAATATAATTAGTTACAACAATGCAAGGGTTGTTCCAGGCTGAATTTTCGGTGGGGCCCATGCTAACAAATTCTTTTTTTTTTAATTTTTTACACGTAATTGTTTTTCATTAAGTTCGAAACTAGCCAAATTTTTTTTTGCTTGTCAACCGTAAAGATCATCATAAGGCAGGCGCATAAACTACTAGAAGACCTTTTTTTAGCTTCCCAAGTCCTACGTATTACTTTTGGCATTGTGTAAATAGCATTTTTTGCAGACTTTAAAAATGCTGACTCATGGAACAGCCTACATAGAACACTAGGCTAACATTGGTAGATGATGCCGATGACACCAATATTAAAAAAAAAATGAGCTATAAAATAATATCTATTATTTGTGAGACTTGAATAATATATACAAAAATAATAATCAAACCAGTTAAAAAAGGAATACGAGAAAAAATATTTAAATCAATCTTTTTTACTTATTTTTTAAATAAAATGACTCCTATAACAGGAGTTTTTTTATTTTCATGTGAAACAAGTTGTTAACCTTGATTCTTTAAAAAATGAGTTAGTTTTTATAATAATTATTTTCAAATTTCAAATGGAATTTTGTCTAGTATTTTGTGATCATATTAATTTCTTCAATTTTTAGTAAGTACCTATACTGATTATTGTTTTTTATTTAGGTACTTTTACGCTATGAATAAATATACTTAGAGATTTTTAACATTGAATAGAACAAAAATATCTAGAATATCATTAAGAAATTAAAAGTAGTTTCCAAATAATTTAGCCTTCGTAGTTATAAAGGCATTTTTCTCACTAATACACAAAGTTATATTCTTTTTTATTTAGTACCTACTTTTGGTATTTAGCGTCCTCATAGAATACGTAATTTATAAAAGCCTGAATTTTAAACTAAAAAATATTTAGTAGTCTACAGTGTTGTTCTTAGACAAAAAAAAATCGTAATAGATAGGCGCTCTAAAACGTAATAGATTTCAGTAAAACTTAATATATTTTGAGTAAAAGGTGAATAAACGTCATTTTAAGCTAGGATCACATACTTTGATTTTCTTTTACTATACGGAGAATGGTCGCACTGCGCAGCTTTCTGAGTGCCTTTTAAAAGGAGATAGAAAACTCCGCCATTTTGAACCCTTATTACGTGTTGCCTACATCTTGGCGCAATATTTTTAATAGGTGCGTTTTAATCATCCGCTTCTGCTTCGGAATTGTCGGTTTTCTGGTTTTAATCTGACAGGTTAAAACGACTGAACCGACAATTCCGGAAGCAGAAACGGATGATTAAAACGCACCTGATATTTTGCTTGCTGCTGTCATGCAGTGTCACAGTTTATTGCTAAAGAATCAGTTAGCTCACTCGGACCAGTTGAAAGTTCCAAAATAGCATCCGCTCCAGGGATACAAATTCAGGATACGCAGAAAACTGCTGTTTTATTATAGGCGGTTGTTATATATGGTATTATCTGAGTTGCGCAGTATATAAACTGGAACATTGAGATCAAAAGTGCTGACGCAGAGTGAGCGATCTGATTCTTTAGGTATAAACTGTGTCATAGGAATCAAAATGGCCGCGCCCTATGTTGGGCGTGTCGGACCTCTCCCTTGCCCCGTATAGTAATCAAAGTATGTGGCTAGGATTCATTTAAAATTAGGAGCGTGCGTCCATATTAAAATATACTTTTTTTTAATGTCACAAAAAAATCGGTCAGTAGTTTGTTCCAGACATAATTCAAACTGTTTAAGCATGCGGTCTGAGGATAGTATTATTTTTAAACTGTGCTTGCTTGAAATGTAAAAAATTAACTGTGCATAAGGGAATTTTCTCAGGCATATTTCTTGAATGAATAGTAATAAATTTTAGAGAAACGTAATAACGTAACATTTAAATCCAAAAAGTAATAGATTTATTACGAAAGTAATGACAAGAACAACCCTGGTAGTCTAGCATGGAGGAAGGATAAGTAGTTCAAACACTCAGTAGTCATAAAATCAAGGAAGTGACTAGAGGTCCGTCTAGGCGGACCTAGCGAAAACAACAGGTCCGTCTTGTCGGATACCGTTCGAAAAGGAAAGGTCCGTCAATCAGCTGTTAAAATTGTATATAGAAATGTAATTTCCATTTGAAGAGTACAGGGGAAAATAGATCAGAGTCTATTGTTGTTAAAAACCAACTAACACCGCCATCTTGCAGTTTTAGACCCAATTTTTCTGCTGGTACGGCCGGAGTTTGAGTAAAACGATCACAGTCTTCAGTTAAAATTAAAAAGGATACAGTCAGTAGCGGCTAGTGAACAAATATCGTGGATTCACAATGGCAGAATATAGATCTGAGTACAGATTTATGTAAAAAGCTTTCAGTGTTTTTACTATATTTTACTAAAACACTGAAAGTTTTTTTACCTAAATCTGTACTGAGATCCAGAGCTGGGTAATTCCTAGTTAAAAAGTAATTAATAATTTCAATTTTTTCATGTAATTTGTAATTGTATTTAAGTATTTTTATTTCTCAAAGTAATTTGGAATTGTAATTGCAGCAAAATCTGTGGATTGTACTTTGTAATTAGATTAATTATTTATTTTATTTAAATTGTCTAAATACAACTACTTGTCATAAGTACAATTACTTTTCCAATTACAATTTCATTTATAAGTATAATTATATTTTTTAATTACAATTATGTTTAAATACGTGTTTATGAGATGCACGTGATATAAAAAGAATAAATTTCCTATTTGAATCGGTCACTAGAGCTTGGACTCGCATCCATATCATTTGTTTGAATGCAATTGAGGAAAGCGTTGTGCCGTGAAGCAGTGAAATTGTTCAACCCAAAATAATAACAATAAGGGGTAGATGCAGATATCCTTATTTTTAAGATGTACTTTGTATTTATATTATTATAAACATAATTTATGTTTCATAAACATTATAAACTAAGAAAATATAGTATGAAGTGGTGGAAATAGCATTTTTTATTTTTTTATGGGGTTAATACAAAAAACTACTTATTTACGTTGCGTAGGTATTTCTAGTTTTCTACATTGAAATGAAGGATTAACTATTTTAATAAACGTATTCTAAGTTACTTTAGCGTTACAAGTATTTTATTTTAACATAGAAAATGCAATATTTTAATTAAATTAACAGCACTTGTAACGGAATATAAATATATTTTATGTTACAAGAAATTATTTGATGATATAGATTTATAAACAAATTTGAGTAAAATGTCTCATTTTTGTTTGTACGAACGAGATACAGAACGATATATTTAAGATTATTCAATTTAATTTTAATATTATGTACAGGGTGATTCATTAAGGGTGGCGACCGGCCGTATCTCAGAATATCTTAAAGTAAAGTATTTTTTTGAAAAGAACGCAAAAACAGGTCGATTTTTATTTCAAGGGGGACACCTTCCTATAATATCCTCAACTATTATATATCATTCCTCTCCCCAACGTCAATCTAACCAATACCAAGTATTACACATCGTCAGAAAGGTAATTTTATATGGAATTCAGCAATGTGACTTTTATTGCGTTCCTTTTAATTTAATTTAATTAGAAAATTATTACCTGTGGTAAAGTGTGACACTTCATTTGAAAGCTAATTTTATTAGTACTAACGCCAAAGATATTATAAATAAAGACTTTTTGATTTCAATGAAGGTGTAACACCTTTGGTTGTACAAAAAAATGGGGTACAGTTAGAAGTGTTACAATATCTCGATGATTTAAGAAAAAGTATTACGATGCTAGAAAGCTGCCCCTTGATGAGAAAAGTGTTTTTTAAATATAATACGACACTTCCTTTTTCTGGGCCCGTTGAGAGATTATTCTCCTTTGCCACAATTGTCAATGCTTCGAGGAGGGCATGCGCTGTCCAACAGAAATTTTGAAAAACTTGTTGTTATGAAAAGTAACAAACATTTTTTGAATAACTAGATCTTGCAAATCAAGCGTCATTACGTTTTGCCTGCTTGATGAAAAGTAAAAATATTAATAATTTTACACCAAATATGTTTCTTACCTTATGTGGTCTACTCTTGTTAAAAAATATGTTTCACGGGTATGATATTTGAAAAATTAGTTTTAAACTTTTATGAAGTATTCCAAGCTTAAACGACAAAAATAAAAAGGTATCACATTATTTTTGGCGAGAGTTAATTACCGCACCGAATGTAAATAAAATGTTTAATTTTAACTATTTTATCTTTTTGATTAAACAGCCCCAGACCAATGATGCCCGATTTGTATGGTATGATTAGATAAAATAGATAAGTGCCTATGCGTAGGTACACGAACTTTTACATTTTTGTTCCAAATCAATAAAAGTTTACATTTTATTATTAACTTATCTGTTCCATTTTTATAATACTCATAGATTTTGTCTTTTCCCTTAAATTAAGAAGACCTTAAATGGTACAGAAAACAATACACTTAGGGCTGGTTGTATAAAGCTTACTTAAAATTAAGCTCAGTTTTAGCTGATACATGTCAATTTCCGATGCTATATGTGCAGTCTAATGTTTGGGGAAACAAGACTTAAGTGTTAAAAGGTGTTTAGATACCTATGCCATACAAAATTTGTCATGTGTCACCTCAAATCGAGTTTAACTTTAAGTAAGATTTATACAACCCGCCCTTAAGATATCTTTAACTTTAAGGAATCCTTAAGGAAGTCGTTGCAAGCGGCTGTTAGTTTGACACTTTGAATTACCTATTTAAAATTTTTATTTGTTCCGGCCCGGTTGGTTCATGGTTCCTCAAATCTATCATAATTTGTTGTTTTATTGGCAAAATAATTAATTGTTTTTCTTTTATACTATCAAAAACACTATTGATTTTAAAATCCAAAATTACTTCCTCGAAACATTCAATTTTCACTGATAATGGCGACACCTCTCAAAACAGAAATGGAAATTACGAGGTTATATTTCTATACACAATTCTAATAAATATTCAAACAGCTGATTGACGGACTTTTTATTTTCGAACGGTAACCGCCAAGACGGACCTGTGTTTTCGCTGTGTCCGACTAGAAACTGGACGGACCTTTAGCCACTCTCTAAATTTATTGTCAAAAATGTTGAGGTTAGGTTTAGGGTAGGTTACTTGCGATTTGTGTTGATAAAAATTAAAAATAAATAACAACCTTAATTTATCAAACTTTTCATACTGTAACTTAAATTTATCTAAATCAGATAATGTTTCAGGGTTTTCAAACGCGAAGTTTATAGTTATGAAGTAGATTCAGAGCATGCATAGCAGAATTATTTCTCCATATAGTAGGAGAAAAGTAGAATATAGACGTCAAAAGACTTTCGACTTTCACTTAAAATGAGTAGGTTCCTAAAATATTTTAATAGGTGATGACAGAGTCACATCGTTTACTGAAAAATCTACTATTATGAAGATTAGAAAACATAAATAATTCATATTCTTTATGTGTGATTTTTTGGCAGGTATGTTTGCGAGAATTTCCTTTTATCCAACGTTGGTGTACAATTTGTTTATGGAAAAAGTATGTTCGAGACAATGGTACAACAGAATAGATGATGTAGTCATTTTGGGGGCCCTACCGTTCCCCAGTGTAGCTAAACAACTTATTGAAAAAGAAAATGTCAAAGGTACCAATCTTAAATTTAAATTATATAAACTATTGCACCATAAACAACAACTTAATGTGAACCACAGGCTCAAGGGTCCTTCAGGCGATGGTTTCAATAAATAACATTTATTTATAATTCGTCCAAAAGCAATAATGTTAGATACAAATACATTGCACAAAATGTAGAGTACCAAGTGTAAATACAAAATGGTGTGTTTATTTACATTTTATTAGTATAGAAAACCACCTAAGGATGATATTTAAATGTGAAAAAACAAAGTATAGATTATTTTTATAAAATAGTGGATAAAAATTATTGGAACTCTTAATGAAAGTGAAACTGAAGAAGAAATCACTCGTATATCTAGGTAATTCTGTATATCTAGGTAATTCTGTATTTAGTAAACACATGTCTGTTTCAAAGATTTTTCTAAAAATTTTGAATTAAAATTTATGTTTAAAGTGCTAATTTTTCTATGACCTTTAAAATGGATTATGAAACAGATGATATGATATGTGTCATTTGACATATATTATTAAATTGGTCTAAATATTTGAGTAACTTGTGTTTCAAACTACAGTAAAATATGAGAATAGTTAATATTTCTTTATACACATCAAAATACAAAAATTTTATTAGTAACTTTCCACTTGTTATTTACCAGTTAGGTAAAAAATCAATACATAAGAATATCAAAAACAAAAATGTAATATGTATAAGGTAAGGTGTATGTCCCTAGTAATTATTACAGGGTAATGTACCTTAGAAACCACTTGGCTTCAAAAAAACAAAAATTCTCATAAAACAAAAGTATTTTCAACTTTCTAGGTTTGACATTAGAGGGTGGTAATGCAAAAAAAAAAAATTTTCCTGTAAATATCCAATAAAATAGTATGACAATAATGAAAGTGAATAGTGAATCTTTTTGTTTCCTATTTTTCATCAATAATATTTTTCCTACTCATGAATTAAACATAAATAAGTTCAAGGTTGACGTTCCTTAAAGGACAACTTAAGCTTTGGTCCTGATGGACCTCCAGCATCTTTTTTAAGAGATGTGCATATTCATTAAGTGTACTGTGTGTAATGTACAACCAGTCAATGTCTTAAAGGTTATTTTCTCACATTATGGAAAAATAAATATGTGATTAGCTATCCTAAATCCATATTGTGACTCCGGTAAAATATTTTCACTTTCTAGCCAATGCTCTAGTCATGAACAGCATGGTTTTTTCTCTGGAAAATCTAATATAATGATATCATTAATTCATTTGAATCAAGTATACACCATTTATGTTAACTAAGGTTGTAAACCATGATTTTCTAATTCACAAATTCTCCTATTATTGTTAAAAATGATAATGTAAGCCTTAAAAAGTTTAATCTTGTCAATGTTGATAGTTTAAAGGAAATTGTTTTTGAAATGTCAAATAAACGAAGTCTAGTTGAAATTAATGTACTGTTTTTAAAAAACTGTTTCGAAAATATTGCTAATCCATTGATAAATATAATAAATACCTCCTTAGAAACTAATAGAGTTCCAGACGACCTAAACATTTCAATAATAGCACCAATAGCTAAGATTGAGAATTAATGTTATGTACAGTAGTACATTTTTTAGAGAAATATGTTTTGAATGACTGGAGACAGAATCTTAACAAATTAATTACAGGTGCTCTTTTTTAGACCTACAAAGAGCCTCTACTCATTAAAAAGTTTTGGTATTATTGTAAATGCACTACAATGGCGTATAACTTACCTGGAAAATAGAAAACAAAAATTAAGATTTAAAAATATTTTATCAAAAGAACAAAAAATGAATTAGGCGTACCCCAGGGAAGCGTATTGGGCCCATTATTGTTTCTTCTATATATTGATGATATTTCTCACATTAAAGTAAATATATGCTTGGTGCTGTTTTAATTCATTAAAAGTAAATAATAATATTACCAAGTTTATGATCTTCAGGAATGTTAGGTATTACAATTAATTTACTGAAAATAATATGGAGATTAGTTTTGAAAATTATTTTATTGAAGTTGTAAAAAAAATACCTGGGAGTAATAGTAGAGACACAGTTTATTGCTGGAGAATCAGTTAGCTTACTCGGACCAGTTGAATGTTCCAAAATAACATCCACTCCAGGGATAAAAATTCAGGATGCGCAGAAGACTGCTGTTTGAATATAGGCGGTTGTCATATATTGTATTGGTTATGATTTGATTCTGTATGCGCCAGGGATACAAATCCGAGTTGCGCAGTGTATAAACTGGAACATTGAGATCAAAAGTGCCGACGCAAAGTGAGCGAACTGATTTTTTACCTATAAACTGTGGTAGAGATCTTATCGTTAGTGTAGAGCAAAAAGGGATCAAGCGCCAAATACAAAATGGTTCAAGACATCAAGAAAACCGCCATTTTGAAAATTACTATTTATTTACAATTATTTATACTGTTCCTGTATACATGAGTTTATGTACAAACTACGGTAGCCTAGGTGTCTACGGCGCGGCATTCATTTGCGAGCCAATTTTCTGGTAAAATGAGACACGGTTTCGAATCCTACGGAAGACCATGTGAATTTATTTGCATGGTTCTCTATAGGATTTGATGGATGCCGTACTGGCAGAAATTTAATTTCTGTTGATATGACATCCAGATTATTAAAAAATCGCAATGCATTACCGTTTTTGATGATGGCGGGTGGGGTTTACCCCACTTGTAAGTCAAATGGCACCATCAATCATATTTAAGTCGCCCCTGTAAGTAATAATAATAGCCGTCCCTTTCCCCGGACAAACTCAGCTTTTGGGGTTAAAATTCACTCGGGTGAATTAGGGAGAGTAATATTATTATTATAATAAACATTGTAAGAAAAAATACATTTTGACATATTAATTTTAAAGATAAATATTGGATTTTAGAAAAAGAATGTCACTTGGCCCCTTTATGCCTTTCTCTTTAGTGAAAATTTTTCAAAGTATTATGGAATTCTAAATAGTTTGTCTCTTCATTTTAAATGTCTATGCGCTCTTTACTCCTTTAAATCTGTAATCAACAAGATCAAAACATTTTCTACATAACCTAACTTGACAGAGCAGTGCCATTTCGTAAGTGTAAGGGCCGATTCCACCGTTGTGTAAAACGGAGATTAAAATGACATTGTTAATGTAAAAATGTCATTTTAAACTTTGTTTAACACAACGGTGGAATCGGTCCTTAGAGACAGATCAAAAAGTTTGGTGTTTGGCACCTTTGTCCAAAATGTGCTAGATACTTGGAACCTTTCTGTCGTCATTCTTATTTAAATGTTGGCGCTTGTACTCTCGGCTATCTCCTTAATATGACGCTTGTCACCCTTTTACACAACGTTAGTTGGGATTAGAGGATGTGGCTATGGCAAATATCTCAAAAATGGCTCCATTGTCGCTCGGTCCCTGTTTGCTCTACACCAGCGATATGTTGTTTTTTAAAGATCATGCAAACTATATAGTCAAAACAATAGGATTTAAAATCAACTACTTATATCAGTATTCAAAATATCTTAATAAATGGTTATTGATTCTTTTATATAACAGTATAATTTTGCCTCATTTCACTTATTGTGCCATTATGTATTTACCTACTTAAACAGAATGAAACCAACAGACTTCAGAGTTTTGCAGGGATCATATACGGGACCACTGCTTTTCAACGTATTTACTAATGACATATAGGTTCAATTTTCAAATATAGCAAATTTTTACTGTTCGCTGACGACTTGAAATTTTATTTGGGATCACTACTTTAAAAAAAAAATGTTATAAACGTCGTAGCACTTATAATTGGCTGTTTGAACACTGACAATTTAATTTTCGACATCCTCTCTGAAGCCAGATTTACCCAAGATACTCTATGCCAAATTCTAACAAATACAATTTGTAAACAATCCAAAGTTTTAGGTGAAAATAAAATTAAAAAAATTGTGTAGGTAATATTTAATTTTTGATACATAAAAAACAACTTTTAATCCTTTTTTCTCTTCTTTATTTACAATGATATAAAACATTAATAATTGTATATGATGAATAAAATAAATTCGATCAGTATTTCCATCTGGTGAGGGTTGAAATGGTACAAAGCAAAAGGATTTAAATAGATACATAATAAATTATGAAAATAATTTTAAAATACTTTATATTTTTTTTTTTAATTAACAAGAAGTTTTGATTGAATCAACCATTTATAATATTAGAAATGCATTTAACTGTTTTATTTTTAAGGTGTAATCTCAATGAATGAAAGCTATGAACTTTTCTT
This sequence comes from Psylliodes chrysocephalus, assembly GCA_927349885.1. Lineage (NCBI taxonomy): Eukaryota > Metazoa > Arthropoda > Insecta > Coleoptera > Chrysomelidae > Psylliodes > Psylliodes chrysocephalus. The sequence goes on along the minus strand of OV651814.1, from coordinate 9,072,817 downwards.
GGCCAATGATTCAAAGGCCTGGGAAGCCCTAGGAGTAGAATTTCTGCAGCTGCCAACCACAGACATATTCGCAACGCCCTGTCAAAATAAACTCATTGAAGGAGTTGAATTTATAAACAAATTCACAAAGAATAACAAAATTATAGATGGTAAATCAGAAAGCTCAGTTTACGTACATTGCAAAGCTGGTAGAACAAGAAGTGCTACTTTGGTTGGATGTTATTTGATGCATAGGTACCATTGGACTCCTGAAAGGGCGATCGAACATATGAAAGAGAAAAGACCCCATATTTTAATGCACAGTAAGCAATGGGAAGCGTTACGAATATTCCAGTGTAATTTAAAAAACGTAAATGTCTAGGTAATAAAAATAGTTTACTTAATGTGTATTTGTATTATTTAAAAAATGGTCTTTAATGTTTTCCTTTAGATATTTATTATAGTAAAACAGAGTAATACTAATAGTTTGTATTATTATACAAATAGAAAACAAAGAAATATAAGTAAAGCATCTATGGATTAAATATAAGTTAATTATATTGTCAAATTGTCCCTTTTAAATGTAAAATATAATTTTTTTTATCCTAAGTGTCCCAAAATTCGTCCCAACGGTTCCTGGTGATAAATTATGCAAATTGAATTATATTAATTCATGTTTTATTACACTATAAGGGTATTAAAAGGTACCTTGCTACCTTAGATTTGAATCTACCCAAGGAATTAAATCTTCTAAATATTTTGGAAAGTTTCTAATACAAGCGGGTTGCCTCTTAGAATCCACAGAAGAAGCCACCACACGCCAAGAACCTCCGATTCAACCTCTCTGTTGAGCTCTATTTCTAGTGCACTAGGTTTATCCAGCTGGACAGCAGAAGTACCTTTATCCATTTCTCGATGGATCTGTATGTGACTATCTTACCATCGGATGGGGCCACTCTAACTTAATGGCCCCGTTGGTTCTACGATACTAGAAAGTAAGCATTTTTGGCCTTGGACAAAGGATCTGCAAAATACAAGGTCTTCCTCTACGAAAAATCTAACTAGTTTGTTTTGAATTTGTTTTCATGAAAAATTTCGACCCATCAAGAGTTCTACAGGAGATTTACCCGTGATTCCATGAGGTGATATGTGTTGAGATATCTCAAGTAGTGAGATACTTTCAGGGAAATATCCCTGGTTAATTTTTTCAAGGCGTTTTTAACATTTTTTACCATTCCTTCAGCTTGTCCGTTGCTGCTAAGATGATGAGGTGCTACAACAGCTTGGTGAATACCATTGTTTTTTAAAAAAATCTTTAAATTCCAACGACGTGATTAATGTAAGAAATAATAATCTGTATCAGACAGAGCAGAAGTATTCTAAATTAGACCTGACCAAAGTCGGGTAAAGCAATTTAAATATATTAATTAAAAATTGTCTACTGTTCTTCCGAACAACATTTTAAATTTATTACTATTGAAGAAAAGCTTACTGCCCATAATAACGGACATTGTCTTTAGTTTTTAGCACAATTATTAATTCTCTATGAATAGTGAACTTTTTAATATTTAAATACATTTACACACACCAACGGGACAATTTAAATCCTCTTGTAGTAACATAGTATCTGTTTCATTGAAAACTACTCCAAATATATTTACATCATCAGCTAACATGAGATTTTACGTGTTACAGAGAACAATAGAAAGATCATTAATAAATAAATTAAACAGCAACGGGTCAAAATGAGATCTCTGAGGTACACCTGATGAAACTGTAATTGCTTCCGATTTGCAGTTGCCATATTTAACATATTGAATTCTGTTACATAAATAACTGTCAATCCAATAATATCTACAAACCCATATCCTCTTAGTTTAGTAATTATTATGCCATGGTTGACTCTGTCAAATGCTGTTGAAAAATCAGTACAAACAGAGTCAACCTGACAACTCGATTCCAGGGATTGTACGATGAAATTTGCGTTGAAAGGGTGATAAATTTGCGTATCATCAGCATAGAGATGCATTTTACTAACTTTTGTGATTGCAATACTACAAGTGTACCGGGTATATAAAAGGGGTTCTAAAATGGAGCCTTGTGGTACATGTGTTGAAATACTTAAACTGGATGACAATTGCGCCCCATACTTTACTCTTTGTGATCTATTAGTATGGTATTTCTTGAAACAAATTATACTGTTGCTAATGAAGTTATTGACTTTGGAATTGCAAGTTGTAAATGGTGTTATACGAGTGGTAATTAAGCATTGTTTGTGGTTATAATTTGAAATTTACTTAACACAAGGCTCTAAAATGTACAAAATTCTTTCAAAATTACATTAATAGTAAGTATACAGTACTTGTTATTTTGTATTAGGCATAGACGTTCTTTCACAGCGAACATGTGGCAACTGCGATATCCCCGCTATCGCTATGCTCTCTAGCTTTGTGACTCACATTCGGTTCGGCTAATATCCCACCACCATATCTTCTAATTCTAGTCGACGACTGGCTGTTGCCCTGTAGCCATTTTAACTAGTCTTATGCCGAACACGAAAAAATAAGCACTGTATTTTAATTCTTAATGTCGTTTAATGATGTCTACTGTAGTTGAAGGAGATTTCCACGAAATTACGAAATTTATTTTGCAGCATGACAACACTGTAAAGCAAGCGACGTAGTCGTAAGTGCTGATTAATTCATAAAACGCTTGCTCGCAAACATTATCCCAACTCAATTTTAGTGGGTGTCTCTTCCTTTTTAATGCGGCAGCTATATTTGCTTAACATAAAACATAAATTAAATACTTGCAATTTAAAAAATGCTTATTTATGAATGAAAGGTTTAGTCTCTATAGTTGTTCGTCTTTGTGTAAAAAAATTAACACGGCATAATGTAACTTATACCTAGCATAGCCCTAGGTCACATGATTTAGCGCTAGGTAGGTAACATGTTTTTTGTGGTGATTCATTGATTTAGATGAATTAAATGAAAATATTCAAATGTTACAAATTGTTTTCAAACTATTAATTAATTTAAGATTACCTAATGGTATTTTATCGTATTTTTTATCTTGATTGTTTTTATAATTGTTTAATTTCATAATTTCCCACTAATTGTAGCATTAAATGATTTAATGATATTTAAAATTCTCGTTTAGTTGCCTTGAAACACACCTCTATCAAATTCAAATATATGTTTTTATGTATTTGCAATTTTATTCTTGCATTCGGGAAAACTGGTTGGTGAAGTCCGACCCTGTCGTATCGGAACGTTTATTTTGTTATTCGTTCTGGCTACCAGTCTCCATAATTTAGGCAAGATTTAATCTTCACAATCATAAAAAGAAGAATCATTATTTGACAAAGATAACCTAAAAATGGAAAAGATATGAATGCATTTTAATTTTAATGTTGAATTTCCAATTATTTTTAAAACCCGAGTATAGGTAGTAGGTAATTTGTAAATACGGTTTAGGTAATGCTTCTTAGGACCCAAACAATTTTACGTAGATTTTTATCATTAGCAGAATCCGCCCCAAAAGGAAACGTTCAATTGCCAAACATTTTACCAAGAATGTGCGATACAAAATCTTTTAAACGAAAATACGATGGCAGATCAAAGAAAAGACAGTGGGAAGAAAGGCGTTCAGATAAAGGAGAAGGAATTCGCGGAGTAGTCGATGATCCGAAAAAGACTAAAATCGAAGAAACTTCAGAATCAATCGCAGACAAAGATAAAATAAAACGTAGGAAATTTTGCTTTTTATTAGGTTATTCTGGTAATGATTATTTTGGAATGCAAAGAAATCCAAATACCAAAACCATCGAGGAAGATTTTTTAAACGCCCTTTATAAGGTTAATCTTATAGATGAAAGTGGATATAACCAAGTACAGAATATGCAGTTTCAAAGAGCTTGTCGAACAGATAAAGGTAATTTATAAATATCTTAAACAGGAAACGTACCTATAAAATCAATCGAGAGGTAAAATATTTTCAGTCTAACTACTTCTGTTTTTCAGAATGTGATGTGTTTAAAGATTCTTTATTGTTCTTTAGTTAGACCTTATATTGAATATGCCTCCGCTGTATGGAATCCCTGTTGTGTATATATAGAACAGATTCAAAGAAAATTTTTACATATTTTTACATTCAGATCTGGTATTGCCCTTGTCAATTTCAGATACAATTATGATTAATTGCACACTCTTTGTCATCTTGAAACCCTTCTGGGTAGAAGGAATGAAAGTTTTATTTAAGATAATTCATATGCTGCTTGTCACTATTTTTTTATCCCAAGCCAAAGCCTCAACCTAAAATTTGTTAAAATAAATCACCAAGAAAATTTTCTGAAGCGCTCTTCGGAAATCATAGAGATTTAGCAACTAGAGTTATGAGTTTTAATAATTTAACAGATAATGTATCTAATCTTTCAAATGAAATATTTTATATTGGCAATGAATGCACAAAGTTTGCCTTGTCATTTTGATGAAATATCTGCATTAGTTGTGGTAAAAAGACCATGGCTTACAGAGGATATTTTTGATTCTGAAATTACAATAAATAATTTTGATATATACAGAGTAGATAGTGACTGCAGGTATACTGGAGGGGTCTTAATCTATATAAATAAAGAAATAACGGTTTTGTCTTATAAAAAATTTAGTGTCCAAAAAAAATATTGGGTGATAATGCTGAGATTTTATTTTGAAAACTGTATTCATTTAATTGTTAGTTTATACAGATCAGTATATGTTCAGATTTTTGGATTTTTTTGAAAGTTTTTCAGATAGTTTTTTATGTGATAGTAGCTATAAGATAATTGTAATGGGGGATTTTAATATAGATTGGCTATCTGATAACTCAAATAGTTTTAGACTAAGAAACTATATTAGTGATATAGATTTTAGAAATGTGGTAACTCAAATTACTCATCCTGCTAACAATGACAATGGAGGCACACTTATTGACTTAGTAATAACCAACTGTTTAAATATAAGGACTGAAATTTGTCTCACTCCTAAAATAAGTACCCATTTTAATATCAAGGTGTATAGAGATTTTCAACCAATTAATAATAAGAAGTCTCAAACAATAGAAAGTCGAGGTAGAGTAATTGATTTTGAAAAAATAAATTATAAGTTGTCTCAGGTCAATTGGAATTATACTATCAATATTAATGAGAGATATATTAACTTCTACCAACATTTAATGACAGTATTTGATGAGGTGGCACCAAAAAGACCTGTTAAGATATTTTCTAACTATAAAGACTGGTGGAATCAGAAAGTCAGAAATGCTATCAGGAATAGGGATGATAGTTATAAAAGGTATGTATCTAACAAAACTGAAGAAAATAGGCAAATATACAAACAAAATCGAAACATAGCAGAGTTATTAGAAAAGAAAAAAGTAAATATGAACGGCAAATAAGTGAAAATAAACAAAATTCTGTTAAACTTTGGAAAGTTATGAAAAACCTTCTGCCTAAAAATAAACAAAATAGCTTAACGGAAATATAGATAAATGATAATCTAATAATAAAAGATATAATTGAGATCCCCAATGCCCTTAACACCTTTTTTTATATTGATAGTATAAAAGAAATTATTTATAATATAAATCATAATAATAGAAATTTTCCTGTAGCACTTAAGAATAATCATGTGTTTTTTAAGAAATTTAACTTCATTGACATTGACACAATGAGAGAAATTATTTTTAACTTGTCCAATAAAGGAAGTTCCGATGAAATAAATGCGTCCATTTCAAAAAACTGTTTTGCAAACATTGCATTGCCATTGCTTAATAAACACCTTCTCAGGAATGAATATAGTTCCTACAGCCTTGAAAACTTCAGTTATCATACCAATCTCTAAAGTCTCAAATTCAAATAGAGCAGCAGACTTAAGACTGATTAATATGCTAAGTACAATAGAGAAAGTATTAGAAAAATTTGTTTATAATCAACTTATTCATTACTTAGAGGAAAATAATCTATTTAATAGTATACAGTCTGGTTTTCGAGGAAAGCATAGTTGTGAAACAGCAATACAATATGTCCTAGATCACTTCAAGCAAAATAAAAATAATAAATTAATTACTGGTGCTCTATTTCTTGATTTACAAAGAGCATTCGAAACTGTAGATCGTACATTACTTATTAGTAAATTAGAAAGTTTTGGAATAGTTGATGCATTACAGTGGTTAATAAATTATTTAGATAGCAGAAAACAGAAGCTAAAGTTTAACAACATTACTTCAGATGAAATCCAAAATGAACAAGGTGTCCCGCAAGGAAGTGTGTTGGGACCATTATTGTTCTTCTTGTACATTGATGATATAGCACGTGTCGCAGGAAACTGTTACATTATCTTATTTGCGGATGACACTTTGATCTATTTTGCTTCAGACAAGTTACATGAAATAATTGAAAACATAAATAACACACTAAAAGAAATATTTCAATGGTGCTGTTTTAATTCTTTAACAATAATAACAATAAAACTAAGTTCATGATTATAGGAAATGACAAAAACTTTCAAGAATATAATATTAGTAACCTAAAAGTAAATATAGAAAATAGTAATATTGAAGTTGTTAAAAAATTTAAATATCTGGGTGACATAGTTGACTATATGTTACTATTTAAAGAGCATGCTGATTATGTTATTAAAATAATATCATTCAAAATCAGCTATTTATATAGATGCTCGAAACATCTTAACCAATGGTCTTCAAAGCTTCTTTATAATAGTTTAATTCTGTCCCATTTTACATATTGTGCCTCAATTTTATATTTGCTAAACCAAAATGAAATAAACAGGTTGCAGAAACTTCAAAATAAGGCAATGAGGATAATACTTTCTTGTGATAAAAGAACTCATATAAAAACAATGTTACAGGATCTTGAGTGGATGTCAGTTAAAAATTACATTCTATACCTAACATTAATTTTTATTTTTAAAATTCAATTACAAATGATACCTTCATACTTACTTGAAAAAATAGATTACAATTTTCAATTTAACAATTATAATACAAGAAATCGGACTAATTTTCATATTCAACATGTTATAAGTAGGAGTGCCCAAAATTCGGTCTTTGTCAAGGGTCTGCAGGCTTACAATGAGTTACCAGTTGAAATTAAAAATGCTACCTCATTAAATAATTTTAAATATAAACTTAACTATATTATGATGACACAAAGGGTATAAATAAATAAATAAATAAAAAAAGGATTTTAATTGTAGATATAGAGAGATTTTAATTGTAAATATACATTTAATTTTATATTTTACATGTATATATATTTTTATTCATAGTTAGACACTAATTTATTTGTTTTTTTTTTCTATTCATATTTAGACACTATACATAATGTATACTATACTTATTGTTGTAAAAACTGTACTATTTTTGTATTAGCAAAGCTAAATAAAGAATTTAATAATAATAATAGTTCTTGTTCTTTTATTCCTACAGTGATAAGATATGCTAATCAACTAAACATATAATTGAATAATTCCCCATCAGACTTTAGTAAATATTTTTATATAATTGTATATAAATATGTAGGATATTTTAAATTAATTTATTATTATTTAGGATTTTATTAATATTATTTAATTACTATGATATTATGTTGAAATGGGCTCTGATTCGTAAATACTTTTTCTATAGGTGTATCAGCTGCCCGTCAAATTGTCTCATTAAAGCTCAAAGAAAACATCGATTTGGAACAAATCAACGCCGAATTACCTGAAGTGATCAGAGTTTTTGGTTACAAACGAGTAACGAAAGGTTTCAATTCAAAAACACAATGCGATGCCAGAACCTACATATATCTAATACCTACTGTGGCATTTGCACCCCACGATAAAGAAGTAACGCAGAATGATTTCCGATTAGATAATGAAACTTTTGAAAAAGTGAATAAACTTCTTCAGAACTATCTGGGGACGAAGAATTTCCATAATTATACATCAAAAAAGAAACATAATGATCCTAGTGCCAACAGGTAATAAGCATTTTCAAATTAATACATGAATAAGATAAAAAATAATAAAAACTGTCTTTAATTTAATTTAAATAGCAGGGATTCATGGAAGGGATAAAATATATAATAGTCATTCTGAATTCAAAAACATTCCTATAATCACTTTAAAAATAAAGTTAGCCATTGGATTTTAAAAATACCAATTAACAAAATTAAACATGTTTAAATTTAAATATTGATTTTTATAGTTTAAAGGTGCTAAAAGTTTCTTATAAAAAAAAATGTTTAAAAATTCGCCCATGTCTGTAAGTATTCTGTTATAACTTATTTTTATTATTACTTATTTTACAAAAAGAAACATTACGTTTTGTGAAAAAATTGTTCAATTGCAGTGTGTTTTAAATTTGTAAATTTTTGCTACTTTATCCTCATATTTTGTTAATATGTTTAAAATATCAAGTGCCAAATCACCATTTTTTTCTCCCAATAAGAAATGTTGTGCGTCTCCTAATTTTTCTTAAATTTCACTCAAATTTTTCATTGACAGAATAAAAATCTCTTGGTCTTCCTCACTTTCATAGTTTTCATCTTCGGTAGGGTCAGTTTTGCTAGTGAATTCCTAAATTATTTCCTGCATATCAATACTGGAATTTTCTGTTGAAATGTCTGACTCGATTAGAAGATATTTTTCCAGGTCTGGATTTTCTGGAATAACGAAAAACTACTGACTCAGTGGAACATCATCTTCTTCTTCAAAAGTCTCGTTACCTTGGAAAGTTTCCATAAATCAAATCCAGCTTTTTGGAAACATTTTTTTCCATGTTGCAACGTCCCATACCATAGCATGTGACAAATTTATGCTTTTTTGTTTATTCAAATGCATCTTCTGTGTTTGTAAAAGTTAACAATCTTAAATATTTTCTATATTTTACTTTAAAATTTTGTATTACCCCTTGATCCAATGGTTGGCAGTGAAATGTAGTGTTTGGAGGCAGAAAAACAATTCGAACATTTTCCAGCTGTGTTTTCAGGTGACAAGAAATAAAAGTACTTTTTCATTTTGTTGTCAGTCTTTTTATTGGAGACCCATGAGAAAGTTTTACTGTTTATTAATAAACAGAGTATTATATTATTGATTGCCTCAAATTAGAGTAAATACAGAGACGATTGTAGATATCCAAATAAAAGACTAAAAAGTCCTATTCATATTTTATTCCAATAGTCGTTATATATGTACTTATTACTGTCAATTATTTTAAAAAAACAATTTTTAACAGGTACATGAAATCTTTTGTTATGGAGACACCTTTTGTCAAAAATGGAGTTGAGTTTGCCATTTTGAAAGTTCACGGACAGAGTTTTATGTTGCATCAAATAAGAAAAATGGTCGGAGGCTTGTTGGCAGTAGTGAGAGGTTTGACTACAGAGGATGTTATACAAAATTCGTTTAAACCAGAGAAAATTACTATACCAAGAGCTCCAGGTTTAGGACTAATGTTGGAATATGTGCATTATGATAGGTACAATTTTTATTTATTTTAAATCAATTTATGCTAAGATAAGGCATGTGATAGTCCTAGGGTTGTAAAAAACCTAAGAATTGAAAAAATATAAGTAGGTTTTTAGGTTTTTTAATAATTATTTCGGTTTTTAAGGTTTTTAGTTCATATATGTCAAAAATTACAAATTTTTATTAAAGTTAACACAAAAAAAATAAGAAGTGAAAAATAAAGGGTAATTTTTTTAATGGTCACTATTTATAATATCACTAATATTAATATCAAGAAGTTCATCAGTTGTTACCTTTAATAAAATATTTTCATTTGTTTTTATATACACGAATTTTTGCAACTTTTTTGCTTAGAGTTGTTTAGTGAAATTGTGAATTCTAAAATAATTATCTTAAAAAAGAAATTAAAATTGCAAAATTTTTACTTTTTGTTCAAAAAGAAACATGTACCTGCCAATCCATATAATTTTTCTTTCTTAAAACATAGAAAAAATATGTTAGATAAATTAAACAGCATGTTTAAATATTTTTAGATACAACTTTAGATACGGAAGCGATGGGGTCCACGAGAAACTAACCTGGGACGAATATGAAGATCAAATACAAGCTTTCAAAGAAAAATACATCTTTCCAACTATAATAGACAAAGAAATTCAGGAAGAAGCAATGATTTATTGGCTGAAGAACAAACTAGCCAGACATGCGTACGATTTGGACGAAGAAAATGAAAGTGATCTCGAATCTGGTGGGGAAGATGATGATGACGATGACGAGAAAGTTCGGTGTGAAAAGAACAATGATGATGAAGAATGTAAAAGTAATGAAAATAAAGTTGAAAATGTTAAAATTTAATTTTTTATCATTTTCCTCGATATCAATACAAAAAAAAGTGGTATATCTGTACATATATTCCTAATAAATATTACAGATCAAAAAGTATGAATTAAAATATATTGGAACAATATTATAATAGAAGTAACCTGAAGAAAATACCGCAAAATAGGATAAAAACAAAATTAAAATATTAAAAACTGCCAATTGTTAACTTATAAAGATGGTGGACATTATAGACACAACAGAAGAATTAAAAAATAATCCAAGTACCATGCAAATATTCAAATTAAATATGTACCACCAAAATATATGTCCAATGCAGAAAACAAATAAAGAAAAAATAAAAATTGATCAACAAAAATAGGATACACAAATTATATTTAAGATTAAGTAGATACTAGATGTCATCATGGAATAAAAAAAAATAAAATCTAAATTTTATTAAAAATAAAAAAATTACATAAGAATTAAATCTAACGTTTTGATTTTACCTTAAATTTTAAGAATACCCTGTTTATTTATGATTCTTACACCTTATTTTTAAATTTTTCTTTTAATCTTGAGATGTAGGTTTTTTAGAAGAATAATAAGAAGAAAACATCTTTAGTGGAGGTAATCCCAAAGGGGCTATCGAACGGAGTCTTCAGGCCCGTATTAACATTGATCGTTGTTTCTTAATTATTTGATATTTAAACGACAATACATTGTACAGTAGCGTAGCCAGAATTTTTTACATGGGAGGGGTTTCTGAGAACTATGGGAGGGTTAACAAACAGTTAATAGTGATCAGCGGCGCCAATAAGATAGCGAAAGCCCTCCGTGGAGGGGGGTTCTGGCCCCTTAAACCCCCCCACCACATAACTTTAATCTAAATATTTTCATATTGCTCTTGCAAAAGTCTGAAAATTAGTCAGTTTGCATTATTGTTAACTTTATTTTGTTTACAAGTGTAATATGAAGATTTTTAGATTAATGATTTGTGGTGCATTGAATTAGTAATAAAATTAGCTTTCAAATGAAGTGTCAGACTTTACAATACCTAACAGTTTTTTGCCGTACTAGAAGAGGAGACACTTGACTCCAAAATCTCCCCAGATCTGAGGAAATTTGCAGATGTAGCAACGTCGCAATACATGGAGTAGATGGTAGGTATGTTTACATTTTCCCAGACATCGAGTGATTTTGTAGCCAGAGACAACGTCGAATTTTGGTACGACGCTTCAATTGAGAGATCCCTTAGAGTAATCTAAATGGGGCCTCACAAGTAAACAAAACAATATTTTAATGGATGATGCCTCTAAAAAATCCTTAGCGAAACAATAAATCCTAGCATTTAAAGTGATTTTAAGACTGCCATTGATATACGGGGTACGTAAGATAAGTTGGAATCGAGGACTACACCCAAATTTTTAACTTGAGATACCGATTCCAAAGGGCAACCATTAATATTGCAGATTATTTGTTCTGTGGGACTTCTGTTACGACTGAAGACCATTTGATGGCACTTTTTAACATTAAGTTCCATTCCATTTGTTATGTTTTCAGTTGGTGCAAGGGAATAAAACTACTAAACTTGTAGGCACGTTTTTTATTTCCCTCCTTAGCACGAATATCACAGAATTACATCACTTATTATGTACACGCCATTACCGCAGTTCGGTATAGTTTTATAGACAACCATCACGTTCGGAGTTGAAGAAGGTCGTGTGACTTGTTCTTCTACCAGTGGTCTTGTACCACGCATGTCCCAATCTTTCCGGAAGTAGTAGGTTTACAGCGGGAACTATGAATTACAATACATCACACCATTGATTTCACTCAAGTTGCTGAGACGATCGAAATCAGCTTGCAGATTTATATAATCAGATTCGTTCTTTATTCTCATATATAATTTTAAGTCAACTGTAAACATTAGAAATAGGGCCCAAGTGTGAACCTTGGAGTACATCTGATGATACTTTAATTCCTATTGATCGGAAGCCCTGAATACGCACTATTTGTATTCTTTCAGTAAGGTAAGAAGATAGACATTCAAGCAGTTCCCCCTGAATTCCCAAACACTGCATCTTATTAATTAAAACTTTATGATTAACCCTATCAAAGGCTTTTTTTGAAATCTGTATACACAGCATGTGCTTGATAACCCTCCTCTAGGGATTCCAAGAGATAGTAAATGTTAAAAAGTTAAGCTCTGCTGAAGATGAGAAATAAATCCAAAGTGTTGTTTAATAAAACAGCATTTTAAACTAGCCGATAAATAATCACAAACAAGTATAGGAGTAAAAAAGCTTGTTTTTCAATACGCTGGGAATGTCCCGTTTTTTAAAGAAAAATTGAAGATGTGAAAAAGGGGTCTGGAGAACAAAAAGCTACAGTATTTAATAAGGGATGGTGGACCATCGGGGCCTGACCCTTTGTTAATATTCAATTTTGATAGTTTTTCATAGATTGATAAGATATATATGCAAAATTGGTTGATGTCATTAGAAGGCAAAGTATCCTGCAAATTATAATCCTTATCACTATAAGTTTTAGAAAAATACTCAGCAAACAAATTGACAATATACATGCCAGAGGAACTAGTGGTATTATCATAGTGCATTACCGAAGGTATATTACTTTTGCCTTTTCTACTGTTTACAAATTTCCAAAAATTTTTAACATTGATCCTAAGAGACGATTCGTGTTTACAGTGACCCTTAATAAAGAAATTTCTTTATAATCATTTAGTGATCTACTTTCCAAGTATTTTTTATGTATTTTTTTTAATTATCCCTTTCTTTAGCTCTGGGGAAAACCAAACAGGAAACTTCTTTGCCGAGTATTATTTTAAAGTAACAAAAATATCAATTATTAGGTACACAATGTCATAAAAGTTATTAAACATATCCTCAAGATTCTAGTTCTCAAATAAAAGATCCCAATTAAACTGGGAAAGAAAATTTGTCACTTCTTCCACATTCATTGAATGAAAATCTTCTCAAAAACCATCACCAGTCAATCCCGAGTTGATATGGCTTTTCGTTTTTGGTTTATGATTATTTTTTAAATTTCAACCCTCGTTAACTCCCTATTTCTAAATAGATTTTTTTCAAAATCAATTGGCTTTGTCCCCTTATAGAGCTTGATTTTTGCTAAAACTTTCAAGATATCATTTTTTTTTTTTTTTTTTATATTTCAACCCCCCTTAACCTCCCAAATTATTCAGAATCAATATGCTTCGAGCCCTTATAGAGCTTGATTTTTTCCTAAAATTTTCAAGTTAATATTAATTTTTCGTTTTCGCGGACAAAAAACAATAATATAATAACTGTTCTAAAAATTAAAAATGCGCTACGAAACATTTCAAGGTTTTTAAATAGTAATCTCAAACTTAATATAATTAAAACCAAAGGGCATGACTATCACTGAGGAATATAAGTACATACAGGGTTGGGATAAAGTATGGAACCAAGTAAATATCTTTAAAACGAAAAGGACGATATTTATGAAACTTTTCAGGCAAGTACAATGACGCATAACGCATCTGATACCATAATTTTTGTTACTACTGTACTTCCGGTTTCACCGGAAATACCCTACGTTTTTATTCTCATTAATCTAAAAGAAAAAATTATTTTAACAAATAATTTCCACTAAACTTAGTATGTACGAATTCGGAATAACAAATGATCTTTTAAAATCTGCAAAAATATAGGTGTCCCCTTTAAATTAAAAAAGTTTGTTGCTCAATCACGCAAGAACGGCCAAATGGATTTAGATGAAATTTGGCACAAATATAGATTATAGTCTGGAATAGCTCATAGGCTACTTTTTATCCCAAAAAATGTACGGTTCCCGTGGGATCGATTTGTTTTTCACAGAGCAAGGGATCGGACATAATTTTTTGCATGTTGGTAGTGAATCATGAAAATTTGAAATACTGCTACTGAGCATAAATAAATAATGACGTGTTTCAGTGTTTTTGGATTTTCACATTTTAGGGAGGGGAAACGGGGGTTAAAAGTTTGCAGAAGCATCGATTTTTTAATAGGTAGGAGCTTGAAAATTGGAATTATAGCTACTCATCACAAATAATTAATGGTGTATTTCAGGTTTTTGGATTTTTATATTTTAAGAGGGAAAAGAGGGAGAAAATGGGGCAAGAGGGGAAAAGAAGGAAAATGGTGGAAATTGGGGAAATGTGTGGGAAGTGAAAGTTTGTATGGTAGGAATTTGAAATTGTGGGTACTCTTTATAAATAAATAGACATGTTTCAAAGTATTTGGATTTTACATATTAAGGGAGGAAACGGAAGGTGAAAGTTTGAATAAGACTTTAGGTTTTTTAATTGTAGAAATTTGAAAATTGGAATTATAGCTACTCATCACAAGTAAATAATGACGAATTCAAGGTTTCTGGATTTTCACATTTTAAGGAGGAAGGAAAATAAGGAGTATCGTAAAAATAAAAAGAACAATATATAAAAATAAATAAAAACATAAAAATAAATAAAAACAGATAAAAATAAATAAAAATTATTAAAAATAAATAAAATAAATAAAAAAAAATTTGTTAAAATTAATAAATAAGATTATTAAAAATATTAAAAATTAATAAAAATGATTAAAAATTATTAAAAATGATTAAAAATTATTAAAAATTAATAAAAATTAATAAAAATAAAAAATTATTAAAAATGATTAAAAATTATTAAAAGTTATTAAAAATTATTAAAATTATTAAAAATTATTAGAGATTAACAAAAATTATTAAAAATTACTAAAAATTACTAAAAATTACTAAAAATTAATAAAAATTAACAAAAACTAATAAAAACAAATAAAAAATAATAATAATTAACAAAAATTAATAAAAATTACTAAAAATTATTAATTGTAATTTAAAGAAATGAACGTTTTTAAATTACAAACAGGACACCATGAGTGCAAAGCCGCGGGCAAAAGCTAGTTCTTTATATAATGCCTTTAAATTAACAACCCTGTGAGGTTGAAACTAGTAGCACACTTTATCAATAAAGTTACTGTGAGCAAGGCTTTGAGTATTTTTATATCTTGTAACATTTGATAATGGATAATCTTCTTCACTTATAATTTCTTAATAAAAGACCTTATGTGTGTATCATAGACAGATAGGTAAATAGTCTATGTAAAGAAAATGACCTCATGCATATAAGTACAGAAATCAAAGATATTGTAAAAAGTCTATCTTAAGGTGCTGCAACAATTTTTAAACTTACCAAGGTTTCCAACCGGCAGGCAAAGCTTTCATCAATCCCTCAGCTGCTATAGGTAATAGCTGAGGTTCTGAATCAGGGTCTATTCCAATTTTTTGGGCATAGTCTTTTACTTCTAAAAAATACAACACAGGTATGCGGTCAATCATTTTATGCCTAAAGGGAATTGTTATTTTACATCAATGTTAAATTAAAACAAAGCAAACGGAGGCATGTAGATTGATTCCTACTTTTATTTATTAAACATTTAAATAAAGGTGTGTTACATAGTGTCAATAGAGGTGCCACCTACACCTATAGGTGGTTACCATATATTGCATTTAAATGGGTTCTTGTGCAACTGGCTCTTTGGATGAGCACTTAAAAATCCATAGGCATGTTAATTAGACTATACATTAATGTTTTCCACAGTTGGTTGCTTAAACAAAAACACTGCATTGCTTGTTGCTTTGATATATTACAGGTGGTCATATCTTTGGCACAGCAATTATGTCACTATAGTAAGCAGGTCGGCACTGAACGAGTTAACATTATATAAAATAAAATCCCAGGTGAACAAAGTTTAATTAAAATAATTTAAAATGTTTATTCTTCATTAAAAATGTCAGATTAGGAAAAGTATTATCTCATGTATAGGCATTTTATATGCAAAAGTAACTTAAATAAATTCCAATCACATTTGTTTCAAAATTGATGAATTAAAAAAATATAAAATTTTCGTTCCTATTATTAAAAAATAATTAATATTACTTTTACAAATGTGTAAACATAGAGTTTAATAAATAAGAATTCCTACTTCTTTGAAACTCTTTCATTTATCCTTAATTTATAAAGGTTTTCCTAAGAATATTATATTTTTAAAATAGCTGCCTGTATAGGTTACATTGGCAAAATCATGGTCTCAGAATTTAATGATAAACAAATTGTTCCTCACAATAAAATATTGCCTAAATGATTGGAAAAATCTTGCATAGTTTAAAACTGTTACTAGTATTTTTTTATAGAATAAAATAAATTAAAAATGAAATAACATAAAAATAAGTACAATACAAACAAATAATTAAGAAATATAAAAAAAAATCAAACAAATCAAAACGTTTAACCTAAGAGCCTTAAAATAAAAACAAATAATTAAAACGAACCCACGATTTGCCCTAGTTTTTAAATAAACAAACCTTCTTCGGAGGGGTGGGTGATTTCGTCAAAAATTTCTTCGCAAATTATTGACATTCTCGGTATATACTAGTTTTAAATTGGTGGTAAATTTTGATTTAAATTAACTACATTTTTGGAATCTTTACAGCTGATTCAACTTTTGACATTAGCGGTGATGAAGGGTTATTGCAGGGTTACTGAAATTTTTGGGGTGAAAAATAAACAAGTGGGGTTGTTGAACCCTGCGTCATCTGGCGGTGTAAGTATAAATTAGTTGAGGTTGATAAAGTAGTGATTTTATGTCGATATTGGTTGGTTTACTAACAGATGGCGCTACAATATTCGACCATATAATGATAGATAAGCTTTATTCCTAGAATTAGTGGGTTTAATTATCTAAACGGGGCGAAAGGAAAAGGACACCAAACAGTACAATGAACATTGCCGTACCGTATGGAAGGGGTCATATTGTTTAGTTATTTAATTTTTTAGTGCACCGCTCAACAGTTAATAACCAATTATAGAGTGGAATGAATATAGAAAAAAAAATAATTTCAATCATGTGATGCATCATACAAATTTTCAAAGAAAAAATGTTAATTTTGACTGTTTATATAAAACATTTTAATTTAAAAATTATCATAAAAATTACATAAAATACAGTAGGTATACCTAAGTAACTATTCATAAAAGACGAATTTGTTAACTTTACAAGCACAATACATGTAACGGGGGCAGAAGTTGGAAAGGATTTTCGCAGTTCTCTCACTTATACACATACAGGGCCGCCTAGAGTTAAAAGTGTGGCCTCGGGACATTTTTATAAAAAAATCAAGTCCTTTCTATTTTACATTTCTAAAAAAAGGCCTCAAGCAGCCAGGGTTGCCAACCTGCCTTTACCGATTTACTCTCAAAATCTTTTCCGGATTACTCACAATTACTCACAACTTCAAAATATCAATAGTTTTTTTATATAAATTGTACATTTTGTACTCTTGCACTTTGGTTTGAATTTATTTTACTACCGTGCAATGTTGCCAAACATTAAAAGAGAAATTTTCAGAACATTCAAGAGTCAAAACAGATGCACCTTTTTTTCTGTGCATTCACTATTTTTATAACCAAGTAATATACAGGTTGATTCATAACTATTGAGACATAGGCTAAGGCAGGTTATTTGGACAAAAATATGGCGATAGGACCAAAATAAAATATTGCTGTGGAATAAGATACAGTGCATTAAATTTTTCTGATGTCACTGTATATCTGAATGAATTGATATCAAAATTGGCACAAAGGCATATTTTTCGACAAGGAATAATATTTTATGTATTATTTCACATTTTGTTACAGGAGGCGCCACGTGAATGATAAGTGATGATGAAATTAAGTGGTAGCTTTTTTACAAAACTTTTTAATATTTTTGATTAGAAAATTTCACCCGTTTTCGAGAAAAACGCAATTGAACAACTCACAAAATGTTTCATTTATGAAAAGTTTGCATTGCAGTGTCAATAAATAAGTTGCTGTTAGATAATGGTCTATTATTATTACTATTATTATTATTTAACGCCCTGTACCTTATTCTACAGCAATATATTATTAAGGTATATTTGGCCCTATCGCCATATTTTGATACAAATAACTTGCCCTTAGCCTATGTCCCAATAGTTATAAATCACCCTGTATATAAAACATCTTTGTCATCAGCTGAACAAAAAACACAGATAAAAAAGATTGGAGAATCAGAGTAGCTTCTTTATTAACGGGCCAATTCATAATAAATCATTATTTCTAATACTTAAAAAAATCTACTAATAAAAAAATATACTTTTAAAATGAACAAAAAAAAAAGATATTAATCGACGATTGGGACAGTCCCAATGGGACTATCACTATCGACACGAAACCTAGTGTTGTAAAATATCAAAATCACTTTTACTCTATTACATTGACCAAGCAATAGAGGACGTTGCAATTTTAAAACTATAAAATTGTAATGACTGCTAAAAGTGCTAGGGGGTAAAATAAGGCTTATATTGAAATTTTTAAAAAGATTTTGCCTAACTACCATAAATATACCCACGCTGACTTCCCGATTACTCACATATTACTCACAATTGCCCTTTACTCACAGACTAGTAAATTACTCACAAATGTGAGGAATTACTCACAGATTGGCAACCTTGTAAGCAGCAATAACTCGGATCTTTTCGTAGTGAAATCTAAAAAAAGGTCCTCACCTATATTTCGTAAACCACGTCCTTCCTTTGCTGCCCCCCCCCCCTCTCGTCGGGCCTGTACACATAAATTGACAGTTTTGCGGTGGAGGTACCCGAAGTGGACGCGATACATCATAGATTACTAATGTGAACGATACATTCTTAAATGATACATTAGCGTACTAAATTATTTTATAGATTTTAATAACAATTTCGGGTAAATAGTTTAATAAATTGTGAATAGCTGTTGAAATAAATGTTTGTTTAATAATTATTTCTAGTCCATAAAATACATGCGATTGTCCGGTTCCACCAGTAACAATTTAAAATTACTGATTCTATAAAACGACACTGGCAAGTAAACATCACCACGACAGTCTCTAAGCCTTCCGATGTGGTTTGACGTTTACTCCCTTTCTACCTACCAAAAGCCTTTCCAACTTTTGCCTCGGCTATACATAATTATGTATATTGTTTTTATAATATGTCTAACATAGTAGTTGGTGCGACAAGAGTGGATACGAACAATCCACTCCAGTCGTACAGTATCTTTTTTCTGCGACCCACTAAATTAAATATACAATTTTTAGTTTATTAAAACAAAATAACTAATTTTAAAACAATTTATAACTTTTTACTAATTAAAAAAAAAATAAAAATGAAGAAGAGATTTAATTTAATTACCCTTCAACCCAGATTTGAACCCAAGCGTCTGGCATGGAAGTCAAACGCCCTGTTCTCACCTTATCGACACATTTGCCATTTTACTTTTAATACTTGTACTTAAATTAGTTTCATATAGTTAGATAAAAATGTATAATTTATTTGTAAATGTGGACGACATAAAAACAGAAAAATTAAAAAATATACTAACCGTTAGCTTGACAGACTTGTCACTTTTTTCTATCAGGCTCTTGCTTTAGTTTTTGGAATTCTCTCCAGGTTTTTGGCAACCATAAATGTGTTATAAGTTCTTCGTCAGAAAAATCGTCTACATTGTCATCTACATTCCCCAATAAAGCAACTTCTAACAATTCATGCATTTTTTACGCTGTTGCTAGGTACACGCTAAATTATACACAAATCATAAAATTATACACGCATATTGCTGTGGTGGGAGGTGTTTGTGTGAATGCGTCTTGTTTACGCCGTGACTAGCAGTAGTATTTTATAAACCTTAGAAGCAAATTTCACATACATGAACAAATAATAATGCAGTGACAAGAAAACGAAGCAACGACTTCTCGTCCAGAAAATTTCAATCTATACCTAGCTACGCCGACCGGCATAAACACCAACGGCCTAGACACAGCTCATCTACTCTGTCAAGACGTTTCGTGTGTATATAACTTTTTGAATTGCGTACAAGTTAGCGTGTACCTAGACACTGTTTTTTTTATTAACTTTCAATTTTGTAGCGTTTCAAGGGCGGCTTCAGGGGGGGGGGGGTAGGGGGACAGAGGTAATAATTTTTTTGCAGTCCATGTGCCTTTTACTTAGGGTAACTATATGCACAGAAAGGCCATTGTACAGCCCCGAGAGGTTGCGTTACATACAGCATTTTCAAAGTCTTGGAGTCTAGGATTTCGAAAGCATTCTAGAGGAATACAATTTCCACGAAAACTTCAACATGTACCTACTAATAATTTTTGTAAGTTACGGACTTTTTTTCAAACTTAGTAATCATTTTTCTCAAGATTTTCATGTGAAATATGTCATATGTCAACGTGAAAACAGTATTTTTAAAGTTAATAATAATTCAAATTCTTGGGAGAATTTTAATCCTCTCAAAATAAACAGTCTGTGAGTTTTCACTGGCTTAAAAATACCGTTTTTACGATGACGTATGACATTTCTCATGAAAATCTTGAGAAATCACTTTCTCGAGTTTGAAAATAGTCCCCCAAGAAATTGCTGGCCGGTGGAGTCATTGTTGTGGCCTTCATGTAAGTGAATACAAATGGTCTTGAGATATTTGGCATATTGGCAAAAACTGTAAATGTGAGTCGGTGTTGTAAATTACGAGTTTTTAAGGCACTAATATACTTATTCATGTCATTTAAAAAAGTATCTATGCCTTCATAATTTTTTTAAAGACAAATGCTTTTTATAATGAAATGGAAGTAAATTTCTAGAATTTAAGATAACAAAGAGAATATTTATGATTATTTTAAATCTAATTTTTGCACCAACTACAGCAAATTTTCTTATTTTTAATTCATCTTTACAAAACCCTAACTCTAACCACAATTAATATCTCAAATACGGCCCTGCACATTGATTATTGTTGTATTAGTCCAAGCGGCGACCGCCACCGTAAAAAGGTGGTCATCCAGTACAAAAATATATTTTATTACTTTTTGGGTATTAGATTAATAACAAACCATCGGTCTGGTAGTCTATGACTTGTCTAATTTTTTTTTTAAATAAAATTTCTATTTTATTTTTTTTGCAAATTTGATCTACATGACTTAACTTTCCATCTAAATAACATGGAAATTTTTTTTTTCTTTTTTCTTATTTTTGTAGCTTGATATTTGAGCATTGTAAAAATAAAGTGAAACATTATTTTGGTAGGAAATTGAACGCTCTACAAAAAGTTCTAATATATTTTTTTCATAGAGTGAGCCGTTCTGAAGATATTCAAACTTAAAGTTGCAAATGTATGAAATTAGGACTTTTATTTTATTAAACTGATGACTTTTTTATGTCTTAAAAATTATTTTCAAGAAAACATCATTATTTTCATATAGAAAGAAAATAACGACGCACAGAAGACAAAAATTCACCAGAAATATTTTTAAACAAAAACATGAGTGACTTTGTTTCAAAACAATCATTAAAACTTTTTGACAAATTTGATTTGCCATACGACTTTCTGGATGCAGATGTCCTAATTTGGCCAGATAATGAAAGTTATCAAGAGAATTTGGAGTTTTTCGAAAAATTGAAAGTTGTCAATCAGGACATGGCGTCGCATTAGTAGAAGAATATAATAGATGCCTAACTAAAGATGAGGAACAATTTTAATATTTATTACAAGTGGTAAAGAAGCACCGACGAAAATATTCAAATTGTAATAAAAAAACTTCAACAAATATAGTTACATAATTTAATTCTGATAAGACATTAAAATATCTATTAGTTTCAAAATTTTAGTATACTAATAATTTTACTGAACCTAATTCATAATTACGTTTGTTTAACAGTTAATCAAATAATATCTAAGATGTATTTTTTTTATTTTAGCTTTCTAAAAAGATTAGCGCACAAAAACCAGTTTTCTGATTAAAAATAATTTTTAAGACATAAAAAAGTCATCAGTATTAGTTTAATAAAATAAAAGTCCTAATTTCATACATTTGCAACTTTAAGTTTGAATATTTTCAGAACGGCTCACTCTATGAAAAAAATATATTAGAACTTTTTGTAGAGCGTTCAATTTCCTACCAAAATAATGTTTCACTTTATTTTTACAATGCTCAAATGTCAAGCTACAAAAATAAGAAAAAAAATTTTTCCACGTTATTTAGATGGACAATGGAAAGTTACGAACAGGCACCACTAAATGATAATATTAAGAGCTCAAATTTTTAGAGGCTTCTTTTTTCACCTTCCTGAAAGTTTTAAGTCTGTTTTTACTTTCCTATCTGTATACAGATATAAGGAAAGTATAGGAATCATGATTTTTTTCGACCTCGAGTTTTCGACGGATTTTTACGTTTTGGGGTCCCCTGAATTCGTTTTGACTATTTTCGGGATGATGTCTCTGTGTGTGTGTGTGTGTCTGTATCCACCATAACTCATGAACCGATACGAATAAAAACACCAAATTTTATACTTAAGCTTTATTCCGGCCTGCGGTGAACTGATTAGATTTTGGACAGAGTCGGAACATTTGGGGGGGGGGGGGTACTTTATTGGTGGTCATTTTTATATTTTATGGAATATATTCGTTATTTACGTTTTGAGAAGAAAATTCTTCAAATAAAAGTTACAATATTATTATCTATAATTTTTGTTCTATATAAAATTTTCCTAAAATGGTCCGTATTCGAGAAATTTGACAAAATGTAATAAAATTAATTTTTTTATAAAAATTGTTTGCACTATAATTCTCTATAATTTTTATCCCATACATAATTTCTCTAAAATGGACCGTATTCGAGATATTTGAGAAATTGTGTAAATTTCGAATTTTGAAGAAAACTCAAAAACGGATAAAAGAAAACACATTAAATTTTAAACATAAGTTTTATTTCGGCCTGAGGTGAAATGATTAGATTTTGGACGATGGAAGGCCGATTTTATATTTTATGGAATATATTATAGAAAAATGTGTCGAGTTAGATGTATGTGGAACATGTATATATTTAGTTTATCCTCTAAACATTTATAGAGGTGCTGCAATAGGTTTTAAAAAATAACCGGAAAAAGCCTATAATAACTAGATAGGAAAGTCATGTGTTGGACACATCAGATTTTTTAGTTGAAAAAAAAAAAAATGGATAAGTCATAGACTACCAGACCGATGGTTTGTTATTCATCTAATATCCAAAAAGTAATGAAATATATTTTTGTACTTATACTGGTTGACCACCTTTTTACGGCAGTCGCCGCTTGGACTATGAAATGTATCAGCATTAAACGATAATACTTTCTCCTTGCTATTAGTGATATTACAGATAAAGCATTTCATTTTTCTAATTCAATAAAAAATTATTTAGCTAAGTAAATGTCATTTAAAAACAAGCACATCACATTTTGGCGAATTAAACAGGTTAAGATTTGAATGATGTCAATTATGTCAAAAACAACTCGCACTTTACAAGCAGTAGAGAAAGACTTGCTTAATCTTGGTCTGGCAGAGTTTTGGTCAAGTATGAACGTGCCAGACCAATTTTATTCGAAAGAGGAATAAAAAAATAAAAATTTTGACGTCTGATTTTTTCTTATATCTTGTATAGAAAATTTGTTGTTGTAATAAATTTGTTGGGGTGGTCTCACAAACAGTTGCGCCAAAAATAAGAACGCCAGACTTGAATTTCTATGTTCATCTGGTCAAAATGCCATCGAAAACTAAAAAATTATGTTTAAGTTATGTAGATCAAATTTGCAAAAAAAATAAAATACAAATTTTATTTTAAAAAAAAATTGGACAAGTCATAGACTACCAGGCTGATGGTTTGTTATTCATCTAATACCCAAAAACTAATAAAAAATATTTTTGTACTTGTACTGGATGACCACCTTTTTACGGCGGTCGCCGCTTGGACTGTATATTTAGTAGTGGAATGTTATTTCAGATAATTTCTTTTAACTTTTAATATGTACAATTAAGTTTGCAAAAAACACAAAAATAGAAAAAACGTTGATTGAAACCACGATTAGGAGGATTCGTGAAAGCAATATGGCGGAAGTGAACCCGTCTTAGACCACATGACAGCGTCTCCCTATCTTCTACCTCAATGCTCAATTCCTAATACGACGTTCAATAAATTTATGAAAATAAAATTAAACTATGTTGGGTATTTGGTAAAATACAAATCACTTCGTAATTAACAAAAATAATTTTATTTGCATTCAAGTTTAACACAAATTGCCTACTATAAAATTTAAAATATATAAAGAGAAAAATAGAAATACACAAAAATTAAATGCTTAAAAAATATTTAATATTTTTTTGGTAAGTTCAAAATTTCTTAGTAACAATATAAAAAAATATTACCCATTCCACTATTATCATTTATAATATCAATTATACCCCATTAATAATTTTTTTATATACAAAAACCAATAATTCATGGGATTTAAACAAACATTCAATATAACAAAGCTGTGAAATGTTAAATAAAAAATATAAAAATGCAATGTGAAAAATAATAAATTTCATATTTTTTTCTACTTTTCGTCTTCAACAATTTTTTTTTTTTTACAATATCCGAGTACCTATAGTTTATAATAACAATGATAAATTCATTTTCCGAGTTTGATAAATCAAAAAACTTTCTCAGTCAGATGTTAACAACAGATTTGTATATTTTAGTATTAAAATATATTTTTTTATTAAAACAATATTTTTATTGTTCACTGTATATTTTAAAAAGTTTTTAGTTACAAAATTAAAAAAAAAATGAGTCGTAAAGCTTGTTGCACGTAGTTTCGGCTATATTTTTCATGCTCCATAATTTCTATCCATTTCTATATTAAATAATAAAAAAGTGACTTAAATAATGTTTCTAACTTAATTTTTTTCAGGTACTTACGCACTCCCCGGCTCACAAACCACATTTTTGTATCAAGACGACTTAGGAATTTTAAAAACCTATCAAACTCCTAAAAATCAACAAATAAACATTTTTTTTTCAAACTTAACCATTTTATACAACAAATTTATCTGATAAACGTATGTCTTATAAAATTTGTTATCAATATAATTTTTAAAATTTGAAAAGCAATATAAACGATTATGGTAATATTTAAAATAGTCAAAAATTCTAATGAAACTAAGAATATTTTATAACACATACATCCAGATTTCCAGCTGACAAAAACATGTACTTCAGATATACTTTTTTAACATTTTTTTTTATTATTTAACCTTTCAAAGCTTGTTAACTAGTCATGCCTGGATAATAGCAACGGCTTCTTCTTTCTCCTCTTCCAATTCCTTGCCGGTGATGGCCAGTTTCTGTTTGGCGAAATCGTCTATGGTCAAACCTTGAACGATCGACCATTGACCATTTTTGATGGTAACTGGAAACGAAAAAACTAGGTCCTTAGGTACGCCGTAGCTGCCGTCGCTGACGACTCCCATCGAGACGTATTTTCCGTAAACTGTACCTTGGAACCAGTCTCGCATGTGATCGGTGGCAGCTTTGGCTGCTGACAGAGCGGATGACATTTTCCTGGCTGCTATAACAGCGGCACCTGAAAATATTATGAACTTTTTAAAGAAAATGTATCCAGGGTAAATATTCTTGAAACTCAGGTGAGGGAAGAATAAGACAGAGAAACACATTTTGTACATTGCAGATAAATAACAAAAACCGGTTTTCTATTCCCCCGAATTCAATAATGGTTACCCAATTTAAGGAATAGTGTAAAATAAACGAATTTAAATTCAAATATAGTAACTTTATTTTCATCAGACCCTCGGCCTAGCTCATATCAAGGTCGGTGAGTTCGAATTTAGAATTTACCAACAAACCAATGGCATCATCTTTAATTAAGAAAGTGCTACTTTGCCGCTTAAGACAAAAAGTTGCCCCAACTCGCAGCGGAGTGCGGCATTTTATCGTAAGCGGCAAATAGCTTTCCGCTCGAATTACACACAATATTTTTTCTACGATCGCACGATATTAAAAGTATATAGTTTTATTTTGCTGAATTCAAATCTTACTACGTTAATTTGGACAGACACGACTAACTTGACTAGCAACCGAAAAGTATGTTGTGTATATTGTGTTGCCTGCTTACTCTAGGATACACATAAAAAATATTTGTTAGTAAGTACATCCTAAAAACAACTTACAAGATGATCGATTAGAATACTCAAATCGCAAATTAATCTCTCATACACTGTTTTAAGTTTTATTTAATTTTACAAACAAAACAATCAAATTTAAAAAAAAAAAATAAATAACTGGTGAGGATTGAACTCAGGATCATCAGGTTCAAAGACAAACGCGATAGGCTCTACACCAACAAGACATGTTAAATATCAGTGTTAAAAACAGGATAATTTATTTTTAATATTCTAATTATCATTTAAATATTAATGAAAATGAGTTTGAATATTAAATGTTCAATTAAAAGAATTAGATTAGTCTACATTTTCTTTTAAAATTTCTTTCTAATGAAAATAGATGTATGCAAAAAATAACTTTCCGTCTATATGCGTCAGTAATGTCAAACTGACAATTCATGGAAAACGTCAACTTTCCAGTTAGATTTGAATGTGCAAAAGCCTACTTCGAATAGTGATTGTAGAAAAAATATTTTTTTATATTATTAATTTTTGGAAAGATATTTTTTTCTGATTTTAAAAATATATAAGTTACCCTTACCTTATGCCGTTTATGAATTACTAAAAGTCAAACATCTTAGTTAAACTAGTTACAGAACAATTAAATATTCTATCATGAAGAATAAGAAAATTAAACGAAATATGCTTAGAAAAAAATATTACTGGTTTCCAAAATATAGTGTTAGATTCAAAAATTATTAACGGCTATAATTTTTTTATTTCTGAGTATAATTTTTCTAAATTCGGCAAACATTTTTGGTGTCATAAGATACACCTATTAGGAAAACAATCAGTTGAATAAACTTTGCCAGTGGCGTACGACATTGATAAGTAACACTTTCATCTCCTCTAAATTTTACGCCACTGCCCAAAAAAATATTTTGACTATATTTTTACGTTTTTTGAAGTTTTTTTAAATAAATCATATACTCTTGTCGGGAACTCATAAAGTGATGGATACACAAAGGTGAAAATTCATCCTTTTAATAAATTTATTAAGTTTTGATTTTTTTTATTAATGATGATTAGGGGTGGGAAATTTATAATGAATACATGGGGGAAGAAAGATTTAAATATAGTTTGGAAAAAATTGTCTAAAAAAAATTCTTTACATTCGTTGTCAGTAAGTTTGCCAAATCTTTCTGTATAAATAAGGCTATATGTCGATAACTAATGGAAATGGTAGTTTTTATTCTTGTAATGAAAAATATTAATAAAATATCAAGCATACATATCAGGTTCTGATTAAATAAAACTCATTTCTTTTATTAAAAAAAGTGCGTTATCGAACGCACAATAAAAGTGAAACAGTTGGAATGGGACTTCAAGTGGAAACTAGGGTGTCAAAACATTGAGATACTTCATTTTTATCAAATCACTCATCATATTTAAGAAGTTTCACTAAGTTATTTTAGTTTGTTTTAATTTACTTTAATTTATCTGAATTTATCTATCTTAATTAATCTTAATTTATCTTAATTTATCTTAATTTATTTTAATTTATCTAAAATCGATTTTTCAGATACTGCAAATTTGTTTTCAAGGAACTTTATTTAAAAATATACCACATACACAGGGTTGTTGAATACACATACAAAATGCATGATTTGAATTCAATAATCAAAATACACTGACTGAAAAAAAAAAAAGATTTAAACAACTAAATAATTGTCAAAGTTTGGTATTATTAAAGAATGCTTCTAATTTTCCATGGAATTTAATCTAAAATAATCTAATGTAAGCTATTTTAATGCAGTAACAAGAACAGTTTATTCTAATTTATATTTGATCACATTTAACAGATAATGGTTATCAAAGTCCTGTTTCATTTATCTCCTAAATTCAACAATTTCATTATTTATGTTTTGTGTATCTCTCAGTTCATTTATTTAAGCATTGCACTTCAACCGATATAAAAAATGTAACTATTGAGTACTTTATTAGTAACTTTGACACAGATTAGCAAATCATATTTCATATAATTTTTAAGTAGAGTGTAAAGATTTCAACATATGTTGATACTGTGATAAAGAGTGAGGTTAATGTATGAAATACTCAAATTATTTCGAAAATGGCATGCACAATATTTATGAAATTTGGTTTGGTGGGGGTTGTGTAATATGACCGATCTTCAAGTACTATTTCCGTTTTTCCGAATATATAGAAAACTTTGTTATTTTAAATAGATCACCCTATATATTTTGTGATTTTGTAATTGCTTAAGAAATACTCCCATAAAAATGATCTCTTAAAATTTGATTGTCTGTTAAATCAAATGTACTGAGCCTAAACAATTAGATACAACCTGGAAAAAAAATTATCAAATTTTTGTTACCTCTCTTTTGTACAATCTGAACAAAAGTGTCTCTCAACCAGCTATCATCTTTAATTACTTCCGCAACGGTCAGCTGTTTACCACTGAGGTTAACAACAGCATGAGATGCATCAGGAAACTGAGTCGAGGAGTGGTTGCCCCAAATAATAACGTTACTGACCTAAAAATTTAAAAATTACTGCAAAACTGTGAAAATAAAATTATTTTATCTATCGATTTTAAAAGAGCACTCACTTGTTCGACTGGGACTCCAATTTTGGCAGACACCTGAGCCTGAGCTCTGTTTTGATCTAATCTGGTCATAGCCGTAAAGTTCTCTTTGGGAATGGATGGAGCGTATTTTGAGCAAATAAGGGCATTGGTGTTAGCTGGGTTACCGACGACTAATACTTTAACATCTTTTTTGGCATATTTATCCAAAGCCTCGCCTTGTACTTTGAAGATTTTTACGTTAGCAGACAACAAGTCTTTGCGTTCCATACCTTAAATAAGTGTTTTTATAAAAAAAAATTATACCAACACGTGTAACAAAATAATTACCTTGTTTTCTGGGCATGGCGCCAACGAGGAAAGCAGCAGAGACGTCCTTGAAAGCTACAGCGGGATCAGCTGTGGGTATTACTTCTCTCAGAAGAGGAATGGCACAATCGGCAAGTTCCATCACAACACCCTGGAGGACATCCATCATTGGAGGGATGTCAAGAAGGTGTAAAATTAGGGGTTGCTCATAGCCAAACACGTCCCCTTTGGCGATCATGTAGAGGAGTGAGTAGGATATTTGACCAGCAGCGCCGGTTACAACAACACGGATTGGTTCAGGCTGGATATATAAAAAAACAACAAGAAATTGGAAATGCATAACCAAATTACAATTGCAACAACATAGTTTTAGCTTTTAGTAATATATTTAGATATTGTGTGACTGTGTCTGATTATTATATAGGGATTTTTATGAATAAGTTTAGAGTTTGGTGGAATAACAGTGCACATTGCAACTAAAGATATGGATAAGGCTTATAAAAATTATGTATCAAACAAAACAAAATAAAGAATTATATAAACAAATACGTAATATAGCTGTTAAAATTATTAGAAATGAAAAGAGCAAATATTATGACTCTCAAATTATGGAATATAATGAAGAAGAAATCTATTAAATTCTATTCAAATTGATTCAATTAATGAAGTCGTTGATACTGTTAATATAACAAATAAAAAGAATTTTGATGAGTTGTTAGTATTTCTAGAAAGTTATAAAATTAATTATTGTGATATAATAGATTTGACTGAATGTTTCCAATTAGAATATATTTCTCAATTTAACCTAGATGGCTTCACCACCCACTATAACAATGGTAACATTAACAGAAATGATGGTGTTGTAATTTTGGTCAGGTCAAATCTAAATGCAGAATTAAATATAGTTAAACTGGAATATTCTGATATTTGTGACACTAAAATAAATCTAAAAGTTAATCATCGGACCATTGGCTTTACAGATGTATACAGGTCTCCTCAAATCTCTGCACAATCATTTATAAGAGATTTAGAAAATTTCATACCAAATCACCTAAATAGAAATATTGAAATATTCATAGGGGATATTAATATTGATCTCTTAAATGTAACCAGTCAAGTAACTACTGATTACCAAGCAACTTTTTACTCCCATGGTTTCATGTCTTACATAAACACTATAACGAGGCCACAAAGTAAAACATGATTGGATCATATATTCTTAAAAAACAATATTAAGACTGAAAATCTATCGGTGAACTCTTATGTAATCAGCTATGATATGATTAATCATGATCCTATTATGATAAATATCTCACAATCTGCCAAAAACTACACAAATTCCTACAATACATATAAAACTATAACTAAAATCGATACTAATAAATTAAAACAAAAATTCGAAACTGTAAACTGGGAAAGTGTTTAAAAATATTAAAATTAAAATCCATAAAAAAATAAAGACATGGATAACAAATGGTTTAATTAATTCTATTAAAACTAGGGATAAACTTAAAAAAGATCTACAAAAAAACTATACTATTTATTAACAAAAAAAACTCACTATAAAACATTTAGAAATAATTTAAACAAACTAATATCAAAAACTAAAAATGACTATTATAACAATAAAATAAACCAAAACAACAATGATCTGAAAAAAACTTATCAATTAATCTCTGAAGCAACTAATGAAAATCATAAATAAATAATACCAATTTACAGATTGTTAACCAACATAATGAGGAATTTGAAAATGATAATTAAATGGCGAATTACCTTTAATGCATATAATTAATTGTATTTTTAATACAGGAATCGTACCTAAACAATTTAAAACTTCAATTATAACACCTATTTATAAAGCTGGTAATCCAAAATTAATAACTAACTATAGGACTATTAGTTTAATTAGTAATGTGGCCAAAATATTTGAGAAATGTGTGAAAGATAGACTGACAGATTTTTTAAAAACTAATTACTTACTTCCCAAGCACCAATATGGCTTTACTGAAGGTCTTAACTCAGGAGATGCTATGCATGAATTGATTTCATATGCTACTGATGAAATAAATACTGGTAACAAGTGTATAGCTATATTTCTAGATCTAGCAAAAGCATTTGACACGGTGTCACATCAGAAGCTCTTAAATGTTCTTGACAGAATGGAGTGAGGGGCATCGTGTTGAAGGTTTTTGAAAATTATTTGACACACAGACAACCTAAGGTAAAGGTAAGAGACAATGTGAGTAACCCTGAAAATATACAAATCGGAGTGCCTCAAGGGACTGTTCTGGGACCTATACTATTTAATTTATACATTAAGAGCTTAACTCAAATTGATATTTAAGGTAAGTTGTATCATATGCTGATGATACAGTGCTAGTCTTCAGTGATAAAGATTAGGAAGCCATCAAGACACATGCTATAACTGGAATGGAACATGTCAAAAACTGGCTGGATGTTTTTAAATTGTCATTGAATGTTAACAAAACAAACTACATTGCTTTTTCAAAGACAGTGGCTGATCAACCTCAATTTAGAAGCTTAACATGTCAAAATTTAGACACACAAGACAGAGAAACATCCAAATATTTAGGTGTAATTATAGACCAGCAATTAAAATGGGACTGTCATATAATATATACAGGGTGTACCAATAAAAACTCCCAGGCCGGATATTTTGGAAAGTAATAGAGATATTTTAATTCTGTAAAAGCCAGTTCACAGAACACTAAGAGAAATTTAGATATAAATTGATTTTAAATAGGTTAATTTGTTGATAGCGCTGCGCTGAATATTTTTTTTTTCGATGGGAGGATCTTTCTTGTGTAGCGCATCTTGTAAAAAATGCATTTTTAAGCAGATTTTGTTCCATGAACTAATTCGATAAATCTAGCCATTTTTGATATACAGAGTGGACTCACTCAAAACAGTTTCATCCTGTTTTTCAGCATTAATTGAATTTTAAGAAAAGGCTAAAACAGGTCGATTTTTATTCAAAATTAAAAACATTTTTTCAATACAGACATCTGTCATGTGTCAACCCCCTCCCCTGCACTTCTCCAACACCTTAATTTTAAATAGGTAAGGTACCATGTATGGTACATCATTGAAAAGGTAATTTAATGGGTCAGCACATACAGGTGTTCTCACCTAGGTGCTTGTTATTATATAATTGGTTTCCATTATTGTAACTTATTTATTATTGTAACTCATTGTAACTTATAACTATTAAACTATATAAACAAATACGTAAAATAGCTGTTAAAATTATTAGAAAAGAAAAGAGAAAATATTATGACTCTCAAATTAAGGAATATAATGAAGGAACTGTTACCTAAAAATTATAAACAAAATATCTTTGTAAAAATTGAAATAAATAAAAATTTAATAATAAAAGACATAATTGAAATGCCAGGTGCACTTAACACATATTATATTGATAGTATAATTGAATTAGCATATAATATAAATCAGAACGTTAATGATTTTCCCATTATTGTTAAAAATGATAACAAGTCTTAAAAGGTTTAATGAGTCACGAATATGTATGGTTTTTCGCCTAATTTCACGGCTGTAATCAGCTGTACTACGTTAACGAACAGGTATCTAGTACGGTTTTTAAGCTCAATCGATGAAGAGAAAAACTTTATAAACTAAATGGCTATCTTACTTTTATATGTCAAATTTTGGATTTGTATGGTTTTTGAACTCGCCGATTCAATTAATGAACTGTTTTTAAAAAACTGTTTCGAAAATATTGTTAATCCACTGAAAAATACAATAAATTCCTCGTTAGAGACTAACACTCCAGAAGACCTAAAAATTTCAATAATTACACCAATAGCTAAGATTGAGAATTCAAATAGGGTAGTGGACTTACGTCCTTTTAATATTTTATGTATAGTAGAGAAAGTATAGTATATAATTACCTAATTCAATATCTGAAAGACAATATGTTTATTAGTAATAAATGAGGCTTTTGGGATAAACACAGCTGCGATATGTTTTGAATGACTGGAAACAGAATATTGACAAGTTAATTACAGGTGCTCTTTTTAGACATACAAAGAGCATTTGAAACAGTAAATTAAATACCTGGGAGTAGTAGTAAACCATAATGTTGTTTTTTAAAGATCATGTAAACTATAAAGTTATTGATTTATTTTATATAACAGTATAATTTTGCCTCATTTCACTTATTGTGCTACCATTATGTAATAATAATAATAATAATAATGTTTATTTACCAGAAATATATACATTCAGATACAGTAGGAAATAAAATGTAAATAAACAAGAAATGTGTCACTGAATCTGCTCACTGTACAAAGTACAATGAGAGATTGTGTGTGACAAAAAATACGCAAAATAATAAATAAAACGTATAACTATAACAATACAATAGTAAGAATTTGAAAATATGAAGCAAAGACATTATTAATATAAATAAAAATTATATAAATACAATCTTATACACTTTTGATATTATATTAAGAAAAATATATTTACATTACAATATACCTCGGCATATCTCATACAACAAACATTACTTCTACATAGACGAAAAACATTTTAAAAATATTCAGTTTCTTTAACGTTTATAATATACTTTCCAATTATTTAATTTCTATTGTTTTTTATCCGATTATATTACGGAAAAAAGTGTTTTTGCTATAAATTTTTACATATTTTTTATATTTTTTGTTTTTATTTCTCGGAGCTCCGTTGGAATGCTATTAAAGATTTTTGGTCCCAAAAACCGATAGCTATTTTGTCCAAGTGATTTATTCATTCGTGGTACAAAATAATTGTCTCTGTTTCTTGTATCATATTGATGCAATTTCAGTTCATCTTGATTTTGAAATTGATGGGTGAGTGCTGCTTGATAGAATAACAGTTGTAAGTCAAATTTCTGGGTTTATTGATACATATTTTCAGTAAGATATCTTCTATTTATGTTGAGCATTTTTTTTAAAAAACTTTTTTGAATAATCTCGATTATTCCACAGTTGAGATGAGATTTGAAAAAGCTATGATACAAAATTATCTTCCATTTCTTTAAATTATAATGAGGCTGTGATGGAAATTAATTCCACACTGGCTCAAAATCACACATCTGAGATTTAAAAAGTATGAGAACAACAAGGAAGTCTCTGCTCTCTTTTCTAAATTCTTATACCTTAATTTATAGCCTTTTTCTTGTAGTTCTTGAGTTTTTAGGTATTTGTAGATTTGTTGCAGGTTCTTCTATTAATTTTGGAGGCTACATAATTGGTGACTATTTTTATAGGACTGTTAAGATTCGTGGAGGAACTATTATATATGTTAAACATTCATTGCCAGTCAAGAAAATCAGTTTGTTAAAAAATATCTTTGAAGAAGAACATTTTGAATGTAGTGGCATTTCATTTATTTAGAATAATGTAAAGTTTTATTTACTTAATGTTTACAAATCACCTAATGGAGATGTAGAATTGTTTCTAAGCAAACTTTCTAGTGTTTTAAATAAGATCTCAAATCCCAATGATATTTTAATAGTTTGTGGAGATTTTAATATTAATTTTATAACTGTCGTGATAAATTACTATTGTCTGATTTTATTGAAAGTTTTAACTTGTGTTGTCAAAATATGGAACCCATTAGAGTAGCTATTGACAAAAATGGTCGCATTACTAGATTCAAAATTGACTACTTCCTGACTAATTCTTCCTTCTCTTATCGGGAATCAGTTGTGGATTTAAATCTCTGCAGTCATTTTGGTCTTTTTATAGAGTTTGATAATATTCTGCAAGAGCACATTGTGAATAACAAGAAAAAAACATCATTTAGAAACCTTTCTTATGCCAACCTGCATAACCTGTCATTTGAATTGGCTAAGGAGGATTTCCAAATAATTTACGAATCACCTAACTATATTGATCAAACTTTTATAAACTTTCTAAATATTATTCTTTATTATTTAAACTTACCATGTCCTATTATAACAAAGAGTATTAATGACAAGGGCTCCTCTAATAAATGGATAAATGAGGAGATTCTATGGATGGGAGATGATTTAAAAGCGCTATTTTGGTTATCAAAGAATTCTTCTGATGCTGAAATTCTATCAAATTATAAATTACAAAAGAAAAAATATGCTCAAAAAATAAATCAAACTAAAAGGGCATTCTCTCAAGATAATTTAAAAAATAAAAATATTTGTCAGAAGCAAAAAATCATCTGGAATACTGTAAATATCCAAACAGGAAAATTTTTTTTACATAATGTGGAATTTCTTGAAGTTGCTAATCAAATTATATCTGGGAAAATTGATATTGCAAATACACTTGTGGATTATTTCTCATCCTTCGCTAGTAGTGCTATTAATAATCATTTTACTAATTTGGTATTCAATGATTAAACCACCATGTACGTCCAAAATACATTCCATTTTATCAGTGTTATTGATCATGATGTTGTTGAAGTCATTTCTTCACTAAAAAAACCAACTCTGTTGGTATTGACAGTATTTCCACAAAAGTTATAAAAACAATCTGTCCACATATTGCTCATGCTCTGGCACATATAATAAACACATCAATTGCCTTGGGTAAATTTCCAGCAGATCTAAAAATAGGGGTAGTAACACCAATCTTCAAAAAAGGAAACCAAAAATTACTTGAAAATTATAGGCCAATTACTGTTCCTACTGTATTTTGTAAGGGTTTTGAGAAATGTGTATACAAACACATGTTGTCATTTTTATTTAAATATAATATCATATCAGATCACCAACATGGTTTTCGTCCAGTTAGGTCAACTGAGAGTGCCACTACTGGCTTTTTCAATTACATATATGGTCAGTTGGATAAAAAGAGATTTGTGGGGGCGCTCTTTTTTGACCTCTCCAAAGCTTTTGACTGTATTGATCTGAATATAATTGAAAATAAATTATTTTCCAACATGGCTATCTTCATATCTCAACATTAGGAAAATTTGTGTTAACATTGAAGACTACCGATCTACTTTTAAAGATATTGATCGTGGTGTCCCTCAAGGGTCAATTCTAGGCCCACTAATTTTCTTGTTATATATAAATGATCTTCCATCACAGATAAAAGCAGATTATACTGTTATGTATGCTGATGATACCACATTGGCAGCTGATGCTGAATCTCCTGCAGAGCTTCTCTTAAAACTTAATAATTTAGCATATCAATTTACTGTATGGTTCAAAAGAAATTCCTTAATATTAAATACTAGCAAAAGTGTTGTTATGCAATTTTTTTCTAGAAATAGGATAACTGATAATATAACTGTAAAAGTTTTATCAGACATTTATTTCTCTCATATAACTAAGTTCCTAGGAGTTATGATTGACAGCAATATGAATTGGGATTCAAATGTCAATTTTATCTGTAAAAAGTTAAACAGCACTTACCATGCAATCCTACAAGTAAAAAATATTTTCAATACTAATCAACTTCTTCAGGCATACTATGCTCTTGTTTATTCTTATCTCTCTTATAACGTTATCCTGTGGGGAAACTGTACAAATGCTTTAAGAGTTTTTATTAATCAAAAAAGAATTATTAGACTAATTTTCAATTTAAAAACAAGAACTACATGTAGGGATCATTTTAAAGAATATGATATACTCACATTCCCAGCCATATACATTTTTTAAAAATCATTCATCATTTTCTAAAAATCAAGATAATCATAATTACCCCACTCAAAACAATGAAGCAATTCGTATTCCAAAACATTCATCAGCTCTATTTGAACTCAGCCCACACAAGTCTCTGGACTTACTATTTTTAATCATCTTCCATCCTCGATTAAAACAACCAATCCCCCTATAATATTTTTAAAACAAAATTAAAAACTATTTAATACATAATTGTGTGTACAGTATAGATGAGTACCTACCTCAATAATGCTATGTTGTTTATACCTGATTTATTTTAGTTATAGTTTTATTTATATACCTGACTTATCCTATATGACCTAAAATGACAAATAAATATTTATTATTATAAATGAAACTCGTGTGTGTGCCAAAAGCTATAACCACACACGAGTTTCATTTAATCTACAAACACCTAAAAACCCAAGAACTACAAAAAAAATAATATTACAATTCATTTTCTGTATGAAGATCCAAATGTAAATGCCTCAATAAACAGTGTTTGTTTGG
Organism: Psylliodes chrysocephalus; assembly: GCA_927349885.1. Taxonomy (NCBI): domain Eukaryota; kingdom Metazoa; phylum Arthropoda; class Insecta; order Coleoptera; family Chrysomelidae; genus Psylliodes; species Psylliodes chrysocephalus. Next base: position 9,035,315 of record OV651814.1, on the reverse strand, counting down.
CAAATTATATTTCTAGTGCTGACAACTCTATTAATGATAACTAAAATTCAATTTTGAAGTATTACTGGAAACTACTTCCAGGGTTCACAATGGCTCAACCTAGGTAAGAATATAGTTCAACAAATAAAGTAGGTGGCATAACAAAGTTTCCCTCATGAATAAATGCTAGAAATTAATATTTTGATCCTTTTAATAACATCTGAATATTGGACTTTTAAAAACTTTTATGACAGGTTCAAAGATTAGTACATGATTTATTTTTAAAAAATATCATGGTCATCTTTTTATACATTCTCGAAACATATTAACTTATGTTGTATATGCACTACTTATATATTTTTTTTGCAAACTTTATTTATAATTAAAATATAACAAATTTATAAAATAAATACACTACTATTCATAGGTATGTTGCAAATTAAATAATACCGAAATTCTCAGGCACTGCTTTTCAGTTTTTAAACATTAAAGACAATCATTTGTGCTGTTTACTTTAATTTCATTATGATTTCTTCATATTTTTCACACTATTGAATATACCTATTCTATTTTCCTAGAATTAATGATGATGTAATTCTATGATATAGATTAGCAGGTAAGTAAATAAGGACATACCTATCTAAAATAATATCTTTACTTTTCATTTTAAAGCTTTTTTAGAATAATTCAAGGATGAATGTTAAGGTGATCAATGTTAAGGCTATTTTTATTAAAGTTGACGCTTATTTAATTTACACTATTGCATGCCATAAATCTATTGAGATTATAAAACATGATTTAAACATATTGAAAGTAATAAAGTTGTTTCAATTAAACTATAATTTTATTAAAATTCATTATGTAATAACTAAAAACTAAAACTATATTAGTAACATTTCAATTTAATATTGAATGAAAGTAATACTCACCATGTCTGTAGGTTAAGGATTAGAGTAAGCCGAAATAATTATCAAAATATCCTACAGAAGAACACTGCCACTTTTAAATTATAAAATGGGAAATGATAAAAGTCGAATAGGACGTCCTTTGACCTCTAAAAGTCATGAAGAAATTTGACAGTTGACATTTTTAAAAACAACACCCACTTGACATTTGACGTTCAATGGGAAACGTTCCTTTTACCAGGGTCTTTTGGAGTGATATGGGGGTTTTGCTTTTTAAATGGTTCTTAAAAATGGTTCCTAAAATAAATTAATAATAATTTGATACACATACTTTGATTACTATACGAGGCAAGAGAGAGGTCCGACACGCCCAACATAGGGCGCGGCCATTTTGAACCCTGTGACACAGTTTACAGCTAAAGAATCAGATCGCTCACTCTGCGTCGGCACTTTTGATCTCAATGTTTCAGTTTATACACTGTGCAACTCGGATAATACAATATATGACAACCGCCTATAATAAAATAGCAGTCTTCTGCGTATCCTGAATTTGTATCCCTGGAGTGGATGTTATTTTGCAACTTTCAACTGGTCCGTGTGAGCTAACTGATTCTTTAGCAATAAACTGTGACTTCAAAAATATTATTCATTGACACCGACAGCAGCAAGCAAAATATCAGGTGCGTTTTAATCATCCGCTTCTGCTTCCGGAATTGTCGGTTTAGTCGTTTTAACTTAACCTGTCAGATTAAAACAAGAAAACCGACAATTCCGAAGCAGAAGCGGATGATTAAAACGCAACTATTAAAAATATTGCGCCAAGATGTAGGCAACACGTAATAAGGGTTCAAAATGGCGGAGTTTTCTATCTCCTTTTAAAAGGCACTCAGAAAGCTGCGCAGTGCGACCATTCTCCGTATAGTAAAAGAAAATCAAAGTATGTGAATTTGATATAATTTGGATGTAAATGTAAATCAAAAATAAAGAGTAGCACAAGATTGTGGGGTTAGGATGTATATATAGGTTAGCACCTTCGAGCTATGCTCGTAGGTTAGCACATCGGTACTCTCACTGAAATCTATACTGTTACAATGGAACGCTATTCCTAATAACAAAAAGTGATCCGTTTTGATTTCGCTCATTACGTCACTATAAGGTTAATACTCATGCGCAGTAAATAGCTTTCATAGCCGAGTACCAGCCTGAGGTACCAGCACCATTACGTAATTTATTTATTTATTTTATTTATTTGTCTTAAGTACACTACAGAAATATGAATTCCAAATGGCACAGTCTTAAAGCTAAAACAACAATTAAAGTATAATTATATATACATAAAAAAAAACCGAATATTGTCACGTCCAGTAAAATATTAAAAAATCATTATTAAAATTCATTAAAATAAATTATTATACTTTTAAATAAATCCTAGAATAAAATAATTATCTCCAATTGAAAATCTTAATAATCTCTTAAATGTAAATATATCCTTAAGTAAATAATATCGTATACATTTCATAACAAAAACATAGACGTTGAACTATTACCGACCTGCATTAATTGTGTCGAATTAAAGAAATAGCAAATTCAGCAAATAGTTGATAGGTATAAATTCGACACTGATTACTGTTACGAGGACAGTTCTCCTTTTACTGCACTGAGAGGTATCTAAAGTAATAGATACCTTTTAGTTTTTGGAGTAAGCGTCGTGACGTGCCACTAACGGGGATGTTTTGGTAAGGCCTTTTATATTGTATTATTATTATTATTATTATTATTATTATCTGTTATACATTTTTGAATATTAATTATTTATTGATTAATAAAATTGTTATATTTCAACTCGACTTTTATTTCATAAAGAAAGGTAGCACGAATTAATAACATTAAATAATTCTTTCGACCCATAGAAAAGGGGGCGTGACATATGGTGGAGGCGCCTGGCAAAAAATCTCGAAGGATTAATTCTTCCTAATTAACTCCTTATTGTACCTTTAATTAAAATTGAAAAATCACACAGCTACCTCACTTTATGAAATTAAATTTTCCTAAAAGGTTCAATTTCAAAATTTTTTTTTTAAAGGCAGAGTTACAAATATTTTGTTTTGTAACTTGTATTAATTTTAATATTTTCTTTTGCCTAAATACAAGGGTTGTACGATAGTTAACGCAGGTGGTTTTACCGTATTTTTGCTTCTTAAAACTTATCTCTTGGTGATCAGACCCTGAGATAAGGTTTCCAATTTTCCTAGTTAAACCTTCGGTGTGATCAGACATAGAGGGAATAAATAAACGCCAATCGCTACGAATATCTTTTCTTCTGTGTGATCAGACATTGAAGCGAAGGTATTCCGGGGGCACAACACCGTTACGTATCCCTTGTGTGATCAGACATTAGGGATAGGTGACAAACACCCCGCTGATAGAGATTGAGTGTGTTAAAAAAAATCAGTTAAAATCCCAATCGGTAAGAAAATTAGTTTCTTCTGTGTGACCAGACATTGAATAAACAGATTTTCAAGGCCCAGATACCGACCAACACCTCTTGTGTGATCAGACATTAGGGGTAGTGGACGGATGTCTCGCCGCTGAAGATTGGGATAATTTAATCGCGAATTGCAACATCTGTGAAAACTGTTAAACAACTCATTCAGATCAATTCAAGAGAATTTTAATTAAATTAATCAAAATGTAGAATATTAGGGGCATTAATTAATTATAAGAAAATGGTTACATAAGAATAATGCGAAGGAAGCGGCCCATGCAATCCGGGCTCTTCCTCGCAATGATCTGTGGATCTGACTTAGAACTATTTCCAATGAAGTAATCTGTAGCATAGGTCTTAAATTAGTAATTTATTATGGTTTTTATTTATATACATAAACGATCTAGATTTTTTCTTTTTATTTAGCCATATGTATTTCACGTACTAACATTATTTTTGTGCAGGATAATAGTATTTTATGGTATCATCGCTAATAACTTTAACAAGGAACAAAGGTATCTGCTAGTATGTTTTGCATACCATTATCTGAAAAAGTAGCTTACGTTGCTGCTATCTCAATAATCTGCAAGTCTAGGTGGAGCGAGTTAGATGCAAACCTCAGTCAAACCACCCAGGTAACTACTCAAAGAAATAAGCTACAAAAGGGTTCAAAGTCTCTCCAACCGAAAGGCACAACAGTCACCCCCACAAGCACAGCTCAACCCACTGGAAGTTCCAACTAGAGACGAACGAAATTGTCTACAAATGAATCACAACAGACGCCTGATAGTGGAAGTGGAAAGTAACAAACTGCAAGAATTAACTTCAGGACAGAGTCTGCCATGCCTCATTAAAACTGAGGAAAATTAAGTCGCAAGTAGTGTAGGAATGAATATGTGTGAATGTTGATATGAATGCTAGAGAACGCACTAGGTACATTTTTTTTTTATAAGTAAAAAGTATTTTTTCGTTAATCACAATCAAGGAGAGGAGAGGTTGGAAGAATGCACGTATGTAGCTGAAATCTCCCCTTGCCTTTATACAGTGCAGCAATAAATAATAAAAAAATTTAATTATGGGTTCCCAACAAAATACGATAAAGTATAAGTAAAACTTTTTTGGTACCCAAAAGGCACAAAATGGTGCAAATTAGTCTCTTAAGGAGAAATGTAGATGAGTGTATGCCTACATAATAAAATAAAATTTTCGGTACACAACAAAGTAGTTTGGTACCTAAAAGGCACAAAATGGTGCAAATAAGTCTCTTAAGGAGAAATGTCATAAATATAACGAATAAATAAAAGGAGATTGGTACCCAAAGGGCACAAAAAAAAGGTGCGATTAAAATGCATATAATTGAAAAAAAAAATGCATTTGTGGAATAGTATTGATTTTATTAGAAATATTGATATAAAAGGTATTGTGATTTAAGAAAAAAAAATTTTGTTTTCGAAAAAATACACCATAACAAGGTATATAAACTAGATATTAAACAAGTAAAATTAAACCTAGTGAAGCATATCAACAATAACTAACTACTAAGATTCAACTTACTAAAATATTTTTTTTTATTTTCAACTACAAAATAAATATATAAGACAATTCGTTCAAAGAATTTTATCATTGGGTGGGAAAATTTAATTTTCTAATTTAATTATTATTATTTTTAAAGCTAGAATTCAATAAATGGGTGGAAAAGGCTGAATTTTCAGTTTAAATTGGTTTCCTCTCGTTGTAAAGTCAAGGGCAAATTGCTTAAATAACCCGGAAAATTGTAATATAAAAACTATAGATTTGTAAAGGATTTGCCCTTGTCCAAATTAATTTTAAGTCAAATAATTTAGGATAAAATTTCATATACCTTTAATTTTGTTTTTTTTTTTGCATATGAAAACACACCCACGAGCCAAGCACTCCTCCAGTTCAAGGACCCAATCCAGCCTCAGTCACGATCATCCTTGAAGTTAGCCCTAAGAGACAGGAACCAACCGGATCTCAGTAATGACATTGCCAGTAGTCATTCCAATACTTTCCCAATGGATGACTCTTGATGCCATCAGAATGGAGTACTTTCTTAGGATAAGAAAAAAGGAAGGATTGGGGTAGCAGTCAAAACTACTCAGCTAAAACCTTCTTATGCATGAAATCTGAACGTTCCGGAGATGACAATCTACTTCACAGCAGAACAAGTAAGAGTCAGCAGCACAGTGAATACTGGCCGATTACCTGCAAACCCTATCGGTCAAGGCGAGTTCCTATTTCCAATATGTGTCGGTGCAACCGACCGATGATATCCTACATTTATCTTTTCGACGATCCTATCAATCAATGCATATACAACTGAGAAAAGCGTCAATAAAACCAAGGCCCTCGGGGAATCCATTGAACTACTGAACCACGCACAGCAGCCTTTAACCAAGCCGCTGCTGCAATCAGACGATCCAAGTTCCAAGTCTCCAGATTGCTAAGATGAAATCGCAAGCAGAAGAAAAGACTGAACCAGGCGCTGGATGAGAAAAAAGAGACTGTATTTGTGTTCGGAGTGTTTGACTGTCAGTGATACGGGACTATTTCGTGTGTGCGAAAGTTGTTTTCTCTAAAGGTATAAAATTGTACACATTCATGTTTCTTTAATTGTTTTTCTTCTCTCAATTTAAATTTTTTTTTGTCATTAATGTTTGTATATTTTTTTTGTCTCTCTGAATTTAGATATTGTATTAAAATTTCTCTTTCAAAATTAGGTTTAAGGAAAAGCCCGGGTCTGGCTTTAACCGTTGGGGGGCATGTCACGTCCAGTAAAATATTAAAAAATCATTATTAAAATTCATTAAAATAAATTATTATACTTTTAAATAAATCCTAGAATAAAATAATTATCTCCAATTGAAAATCTTAATAATCTCTTAAATGTAAATATATCCTTAAGTAAATAATATCGTATACATTTCATAACAAAAACATAGACGTTGAACTATTACCGACCTGCATTAATTGTGTCGAATTAAAGAAATAGCAAATTCAGCAAATAGTTGATAGGTATAAATTCGACACTGATTACTGTTACGAGGACAGTTCTCCTTTTACTGCACTGAGAGGTATCTAAAGTAATAGATACCTTTTAGTTTTTGGAGTAAGCGTCGTGACGTGCCACTAACGGGGATGTTTTGGTAAGGCCTTTTATATTGTATTATTATTATTATTATTATTATTATCTGTTATACATTTTTGAATATTAATTATTTATTGATTAATAAAATTGTTATATTTCAACTCGACTTTTATTTCATAAAGAAAGGTAGCACGAATTAATAACATTAAATAATTCTTTCGACCCATAGAAAAGGGGTCGTGACAATATATAAATATCAAAACTCTTCAGAAATTTTAAAATACATTTAACGTCTAAAAAACAAAGTCTAACACCATACAAGACAAGAAAACAACCTAAAATTTTAAAATTCGAGCATCCTCTTAACAGATAATAACGTACAATTAAAAATATCACAGTGAGAATAGTGCTTATTATAGTTGCACAAAAGCCTATTCATGAAAGCTCTTTGTCCATAGTTTGTACGATGGGTTTTCTCAAAGAATAGTTGTGACTGTCGAGTATGCCTTAACGGAACAACAAAATTTACTTGGCATAACAATTTTTCACAAATAATGTCTCCATTAATTATTTTGTAGAGCAAAAGTAACATTGCATCCCTGCGTCTCCGTTCAAGAGTTTGCATACCACAGAGTAGCAGTCTCGTTTCATACGATAAATCCCGATATGGAAAGCGAAATTTAAATAGCAAATATTTACAAAATTTGTTTTGAACTCGTTCAATTCGGTTGACATACATAGCTTGTGACGGAGACCAAACAGTACTGCAATACTCTAAAATACTTCGGATCAAACCACTGTACAAACATGTTATTGCTTTAGTGTCTTGTATATGCTTTGTGCTTCTTTTTATAAATCCTAATAGCCTAAACGCCCTCAGAATGATAGTATCAACATGTAAAGAAAAGGATAATTCCCTGTCGAATATTACCCCTAAATCATTAAATGTGGAGACGCTCTCCAGCGTAGTATTATTAATAATGTATGAGTTTTCGACGGGGTTAGAACGTCTGTAAAATGATATAACTTTACATTTTGATATGTTTAGTTTTAAATAGTTAGAACTGCACCAAGAGACAAATTGATCTAAATCAGACTGTAGGGCGTTATAATTAGGTTCCACAATATTAAAAATTTTTAAATCGTCAGCATATAAGAGACAATGAGAATTTTTAAAACAGGACACTACATCATTAATAAATAACAAAAATAAAATAGGGCCAATATGTGAACCCTGGGGTACACCCGAAGACACTGTCACTTCCCGCGACACAGAACCATTCACTGTAACACGCTGCCGACGGTTAATAAGATAGGATTTAATCCACTTAAGGTAATTGCCTGTTATCCCAATTTCAGATAGTTTCTTTAAAAGTAACTGCTGACATACACTATCGAACGCCTTAGAGAGGTCGGTGTTAATTGTATCAACTTGGTAACCAGCTTCAACCGAAGAGGTAATAAACTCCTGATAAATAGCCAGATTAGTAGTAGTTGAACGGCCTCTGTAGAAGCCATGCTGCTCATCTATTATGTAATTCCTAAACGTATAAAATAATTCATCTGTTAAGTTTGATTCCAACAGCTTAGGAATTGCTGATAGCATAGAAATGCCTCGATAATTTTTTATGTCTGATTTATCCCCGGACTTAAAAATTGGAACCAAGTTAGAATATTTCCATCTGGACGGGACATATCCTCTGTCGAATGATCTCTGGAAAATTGTGCACAGTGGTGCAGATAAAGCAGGGCACTTCTTGAGAAGGATAGGTGGTATTTCATCTGGACCAGAACCTTTGGAAGGATCGAGATCCAACATTTTCTTCTTTATTTCATCTTCTTTAAAGATGTGAAATGAGAGATGGGAACCAAATTTTACTGATTCCAAGTGATTTAAGTCAAGAGTGCTGTAGTTACTGTAGCAAGACTCAAAATGTAGTGCAAAAGTATCAGCGATAGATGAAGGTGTTTTTAAAAAATCATTGTTGTATTTCATGATAGACGGCATATGTTCTGTACGTTTTAGGCTATTAATAAATGTCCAAAAATATTTTACATTTTCAGGAATTACATGTTCAATATTGCTAACAAAAGTAAGGTAGCATAGATCAATGCGATATTTTACCTCACGTCGAATGTCGGAATATGTTTTGTAGTCTGAAGCATATCCAGTCTTTTTAAATTTATTATATGCTCTGTTTTTTCTAGATATTAGTTTTCTCAGAGGGCCATCATACCATTTTGGATATTTTTGATTTTTTATTTTTCTTTTAGGAACATATAAGTCAATGGCCTTAAAAAGGTGTTTATAAAACATATCCACCATTACATCAAGATCGACAGTACTGTATAAAAAAGACCAATCAGTTTGTTCCAAATATAAGTTAAGTTTAGTAAAATCTGCCTGAGGATACTGATATATCAATAGCTCATGATTAATTATCAAAGGGCCAGTGAAACTAAAACTTAAAATTGTTTCTAAACCAGGATGATGGTAAGAATCTAAAGGTAACAAAGGCATTTGAGATTCTATTACAGAATGGTCAAGGCCAGCTTTATTTATTAAATTAATTTATACATTCTGATGTACATCTAAAATAAAGTTATTGAAAATAGATGAACGTTTCAAATCTGAATATTTTTTGAGGGATTTAATAAACTCGTTTCGTGTACATAACAGTGAGAGCATATACGTTAAATTTAAAAGATGTCCTGAGTTTTGTCAATTTTTTCTTGAATATTATTATTTAGTAGTCAAACAGTCTTCCACTATCGTGATTGTACCATAAGGTGATAGATAATGTTAATCTATATATAAATAGGCAAAGCCAAAATAGTTCAGTACCATTTTCTCTTCTGTTTGTGACCCGATTTTCTTTTTTAAATTTTTGTTTAGTAGCTATTATATATTGGTGAGCTTTCTTGTATTTTCTTGTATTTTCTTGTATTTTCTTGTATTTTCTTGTATTTTCTTGTATTTTCTTGTATTTTCTTGTATTTTCTTGTATTTTCTTGTATTTTCTTGTATTTTCTTGTATTTTCTTGTATTTTCTTGTATTTTCTTGTATTTTCTTGTATTTTCTTGTATTTTCTTGTATTTTCTTGTATTTTCTTGTATTTTATTTTCTTTTATTTCCTTGTATTTTATTCGTTATTAGATCGATTTGAGGATTGTAATTGGTTTTTAATAGACTATTTGTTTGTCTCCGTAAACCAGTGTTTCTCAAAGTGTGCTCCGCGGGGCCCTGGGGCTCCGCAAAGCCTTTGTGGGGGCTCCGCCAAGAAAATATTAGACATAATAAAAAAAAATGAAGCAGTAACACTAAGAAAGGATATAATTTTGCTGTTTGAGAACCTTTCCTTTTTTTTTCAGAATGTTGTTTAGGGCTCCATCAAATATTTTGCTTTGTACAAAAAAGTTTGAGAAACACTGCTGTAAACAAATCATATTTTATTTTTTTATTATTGTTTAAACTTTTATTTTTAGTTGTTTTTAAAGTTGCATTATTTGATGCATTTCTCACGTAGAGATGGACAACAAGCAACACATTTTTGGAAAGTACGCATTAAAAACTTTAAAGTGCCATGGAAAAACCAAAATATGATGTCTATGGGAAAAACACTTATACACGATTTGAAATAGAAAGATGGCGTTTTATTATTTTAAAGAAATTTTTTAAACTGTTTGTATTCGTCCCCATAATTTTTATAAATTGACTGCACCTGAAGATAGAAAAATTGTATTTTCCGAAACATATGTAGTGTGCTAAACAATAGAAAATAAAAACATTCGACCGATTAAACCAAGGAAATTTTTATTTATATAAATTTAAATATTACCTATTATTTCATGCCTATATGCATATTTTTTTCACAGTGTCCTATTTAGAACACTCTTCCCCGCCCGTGATTCTAAATTCTGAGCGATCAAGCCGGCATGGCATAGCGAGAGGTCCTAGTCGGTGCCGTAACAACATTCCTGTCAGTTTCGTCTACGCAGGACGAAAGGATACGTGTTGTCCTCAAAGGACATTTACCCAGTGTAAGTGCAAGAATTCGAATCGAACTACATAACCTCAAAAAAAAATATAAATCACATGACACTCTTTATGGTTTACGGGATTTGTCGTTTTTTCTTGTGATGTGTTTTTGATTTTTAAAATTTATGCTGCTGATCCTAAAAATAAAATGGTAAATTTTAGTTTTTGCTTTTGGCTTATTTTTTTAAATTGGACTGGCTTTGATTCATTATTTTATTTGCATATTTTTGAATTGGTTTTTTAGATACAGTTTAGAGGCTAATTTTAAGTTTTAAAAAATTCAAAATTTCAAAAGGTGATAGATTTAATAATAATGACAGCTAAACAAAAAAAAAAATACTTTAGGTATTAAAATTACTTGATTATTAATTGATACATACATTCTATCTGGATAAATATAAAAAAGATTATTTATCATTATCAGAAAATATAAAAAATGTAAATAATCTAAAAAAAAACAAGGATAAACTTCAACTAGAGTTTTTAATAATTGCGAAAAAATAATTATACAGAGTGTTTTATTTGGAAACGGAAATAGGTTAACGGTGAATAGAGGTCACCGAAGTAGTTCTAAATATATGGGTCTTGTAGTCATTATGGCTGAGATACAGGGTGTTTTATTAATTTATCTTATTTATTTCTATAAGGCTGAAGCTAGAAAATATTATCATAGGTAGGACAAACAAGTCTTTGGTTAAGATGATGGGCTTTAGTATTATGAAAGTTTACAAATAAATAAATATGTCTATATTTATTTAAAAAAAAATATATTGACATTGCGATTCTAAATATAATTTTCATATCAAACATTTATTTGATTTTTGTTAATTGATTAAACAAAAAATTAAGACTGAGGAATGATTCAAAATATACAGGATGTTTCGTTAAGAATGGGACACAGAACATCTAATGGAGATTATCTGAACTCTGAATAAAAATACGACAATTAAACGAAACATGTTAAGATAAAATATTACTGGTTTCAGAAATACAGGGCGTTAAAGTTGAAAATTCAAAAATTAATAATGGTCATAATATTTTTATTTCTCAGTATAATTTTACTAAATTCGGTAAACATTGTTGGTTTCATAAGATACATCTATCAGCAAAATAATCTGTTAAATAAATTTTACTAGTGACGTACCACACGGATAAATCTATTTTAATTTCTGTTATTTTAAATCTATTTAGCGTCATTAAAAACTTTTATTACCTACTATTTTTAATAAAACATTTTATTTCACATATCAAAATACAATCAAAAAAAAAATACATCAATTTCTTCCTACAGTTTCTTTTATTAAATATTTTAAATAAAAATCAACTAACTTTGGTTCAGCACATAATCAAAAATTGTCATCTCTCTCAATTTTCTCAACGAACCTTCCTAGTGGGGTCAAAACAATAAAATAACAATATTTGGCTTTCGTTATAGCCAATTGTCCTTGTACCTGATAATAATAATTATTATCTTTTTTTTTTTTAATTTAATTTGGCCATCTGTATTGGCTAGATATTTAATTTTTTTTTCTTGAATTTCCATTTCTGGTGTCAATTTGGAACAAGAATATGGACATTTAATTACAATTATTTTGTTATTATTAATAATGCCGTCTGGACTTGCTCCCAAGTATGGATGTTTTTTATAAATAAATAATTCTCATACTTGTATAGTTTTTCCATATTTATTTTTAAATTTTTCTATCGCAATACATGATGGGGACAAATTTTGTAGCGAAATAATTCTCCACAATGCCGAAAGTCTTTTTTAAAAATTTATTTTACTTTTAAATTACAAAAAAAAATATTGCTACGATGTTAATCGCATAAAAGCTAACAATAATCTGGTTTTACATTATCATAAAACAACCGAACAAGTGTTGTAATCCGATACGGCACATAACTGAGTTTCTAAGGTATCAGCGTTATTCTTAGAATTCCAGGGATGAATGGTGACATATTTCCTCCCCTCGAAGTTTCAAATCCAGAGAGTTAACGAGGGATTTGAACCTCAGCAAGTTCTTGAGTTTTCTGGTTATCCTGGACTTTTCTATTGGCACATTTTTTGAAACACACAAAACCGATTAAAATAGTACATAATATATAAATGAGAATTGTCCAAATGCTTGGTATGTGTGAAATTGCATGATACGTTGATTTCGATTGATTTTTGATGATATTATTTTTTATTAATTGTAAATCTCTAGAGCTTATATCTTCTAACTTGAAGTGAAAGTCCAATTTTGGCAGGTTAACATCGCTAGGAGTTTCTACAGCTGGGAATAATACAGGTTGACTTAAATTTGTGAAATTTTCTCGGTTAGTTATATTTTTGAAACTGCTGATAATTTGGCAACCAATTGGAATTTCGACAATGAATGTCCCTTTAAGTTTTATAACTTCTTCTTGATTATGGCAGTGGATTTTTATGATTTCTTCTTCTGGCAAGGTGATGGACCATTGATTAGTATGTTCAAATTTTGTGACGGTGGAGTGCTGTATAGGAATGATCGTTTGTTGACAAGTAGATGTATTTTTCAGGCTTAGTAGTTGGATCTCACAGGGATTGGTGTCTTGGATTTCTTGTATCTCCAGGTCGTTACAGAAGTATATTTTTGGTAAGATTTTCTTGCAATGGTCATATGTATAAGCGTAGTACAACTTATTTATAACTAAGTATTTATTTTCAGGTAAAATTACCTTGAACTGACTCTTTTCAAGAATGGGAATTGGGTATATGTGATATAGATCAAAATCAATAGAAGAAGTTATTGGAATATGAAGAATATATACAATTCGATTATTTGATATATAACTTTCAATTTTTACCAATTGTTCTATTATCAAAGTATTTTCTAATGTAATTTTCAGAGGTAGTTTATTTTGTGTTAATTCCTTTTGTATATATTTTAATTCTCTCGAAAAGTCAACTGCACTAATTATACTTGGGTGCATTTTTCCTAATTTGCTAAACGTTATTGAACTTTCAATATCTTGAATTATTGAATAAATTATATTATACAAACCAATCATTTGACTGATAATGTCTTTAATGTACAATGAATGTTCAGGTAATCCGTCAATAAATGAAGCAATATGATTTATTTTTTCTTCTAACAGTTTTTCGTTATGTATTATTTTTTGAATGGTGTTGTTGAAATTATTGATCAGTTGTAACGATAAAGAATTCTGATTTTTCACACTAGATGCTAAATTTTCTTGATCATTTTGTAATTGTTCGATTAACCTATCGTAACGTTCGCCATCGTTAGCGTCTAAGTTTCCTGTAATTGTTTTAAAAATAGATCCTAGTCCGTTTATAAGGCCGCGTTTGAGTCTGTTTGGATGTGGTATTATATTTAATAATTGATATTCTATCTTTTCTTCCAAAAATCCTAAAATTTTTAGATAACTCGAACTTTCCTTTAAATACGTTGTATTCATATGAATATTGTGTAAAAGATATGTTAATTTTGAAGACTGAATTTTCAATTTATTGATTTCTATTATTAGGGGTTCTAGATCATAATAATGAATTAACTTATAATAATATTCATTGACTTTTGCTGTTCCAAGTTTTACTGGGATTATGCCAGGGTTATCGGATACATTTCGTATTTCTATTCTTTCCATGATTCCGAAGATACCTGGGAAACTAAAAAGATAATACTGGTTAATTTTCAAAACTAAAGGTATTTTTAAGGAACGTTTTATATTGTTCATGTGTATTTCGGGTTGAGTTTTAGTGGATAAAGTTTTGTTTTTATTGTTTAATTTCTTTATATGTGTTAATTTCTTGTGAAAAATGTCGCCTTTGTGAATTTTTATAAATATTTTATGATCCTGTTCAAATATTTTCGGGAGATTTCGTATTTTGTTTACGTTTTGTATGCGCTTTTCTTTTTTCTTAATTAAGTTTTCTTTAATTTTGCAATAGAGTAATTTAGAGTGTTCTCTAGGATCATTTACACAATCGTTAATGAATATTTGAATTGATAATTTCATGAACAGCCAATATTTGTCTTTTGTTCTTTGATGGGTTTCCTCAATTCCTTTATGATTGGATTTACCTTCGTGATAATTTTGGATTAATTTATTTATAATTATTTTCTCGGTAATATGAATTAGTTTGTTGGTACATTTTTTCAATTCCAAAAATGAGTATTTAAAATATTTTTGTAGGGTTACTAAAAACGGTTCAAATAACTCGGCAATTTTGAAATATAAATAGTACTGTGAATCGGGATTAATGTAGTTTTTTATAAAGTCAATGATATCGCGTTCAAATTTATTCTGTGGTACTTGTAAATTTATAGGTTTCTTCTTTTCAAACAATATTTTTATTTTGGAATTAGCAGGGGAAAGTATTGAAATAATTATTTTTTTTGAATCATAGTTAACAGCTGTATCTGTAACAGGTATTTCAAAGATAGAAACTTTTACAGTATTGGAATGTACTGTGTGATTGTTGCTGTCGTCGCTTAGTTCATCATTATCGATTATAAATTTATTTTGAGGTTCAATATCAGGTTGAATTTGTGTTGATAATTTGTCTACATTTTCGTTTTGTTGATTATTATTGATTGTTTGGTCATTTATATTATTGTTTAGTGAAGGACTTGCTGTCAGGTTGACATAATTAGTCAGAGTTTCAGTATAGTAATTCACTTGTGAATTCTGTGTGTTAGGTATATCTGTTTGTTTGAGATTAGAGAATAAATTTGGATTGATTTCCGAATTAATGTCAACTTCTTTAGGTATTTCGCGTAGCCCTTCCCAGAATGGAGCCTCATTAGTGTGAATTTCGATTAAATTGAGCTCTTTGTTAGTATGGTGAAATAAAAACTTAATTCTATTGTAAGGAGTAACCAAATATCCGTCTTTAAAATCTAAATTTGCCTGTAAATATTTAATATTATCTAATCCAATAAGTCCATTAAATACATTATGAAATTTGAATAAATAAAATTTAAGATATGTAATTTCTGGTAATTGGAATATTTTTGAGGCTGGAATGCTAGCGCTAAATTCGTGAGATGATGTTTGAAAAACTTGTGATGCTATGAATGGATCTTTTTTTATTAAATTTGGAAAATATTTATAAGCAATATCTGGGTCTAAAAAGGATTTTGTGGATCCACAATCAATAAGAATTTTGATGTCATATTCGGGAAATATTATATATGGCAATTCATTCGAATCGATGGTATTAATGGATATTATTGATGGAGTTATTTCTGACGGTTGAAGCATTACTTGAACATTTTCATTGACATTTTCATTATTTATATTCGCAATATTCGAAAGTTCATCATATTTCTGATTATTTGGGTGATACTGATCAGTTTCGAATTGATCAGTACAATAATATGTATTGGAATTATCACAAAAATTATTATGGTCAATTTCTATGTTAAAAAGTTCTTCGGCAACAAAATTTGGCCGCTGATTATAATTAAAATTGCGAGTGGAAGTACTCATTGGAGTGGGTTTAAAATTTTGATTTTGCCTATTGAAATTTGATGGACCGGGTCTAGAATAGTTTACAGTATTTCTAGTTGACACACTCATTGGCGTTGGTTTAGAAAAAACTTGATTATTAGGATTCGGCTTGAAAACATTTGTATTTATTGGCTCTTTAAAAACTTGGGCGTTTGTAAAATATCTTGGTTGCTGAACATTTGCTCTAGGTTGACTATTTATCGGTTGAGATGGAAATGAATTTTGCCTGAATTGATTAGTTTGAAAATTAAAAGGTACATTTTGAACAAAATTATTTCTTTGCTGTGGAAATTGTATTTGTCTGCTTTGATTTATTCTATTTTGTGGTCTTGTAAAATTTTGATTTGGGAAATTTTGAAAATAATGATTATTTTGTTCTTTTATAACATACTGTAAAGCTTCAGTTAAACAGTTAGGCTTCATACACCTTATTGTAGTGCCCAAGGGTTCTTTTAACCCAGATAGAAATGTTTTCAAAGCTAGTTCCTGATATAATGTTCGTTTAAGATTTTTCGCTTCTAGCGTGGTCTCGTGTACTTCGACATAACTACATAAAAGATTCAAAATGTCTAAACATTTGTCAAAAAATTGTTTTGGAGTTTCATTTGGACCCTGTCTTAACATGACTAAATCTCTGTTGAGACAGGCTTCATCTCTCTGATTGGCAAAACTAGTAGTTAAAATTGCTTTTAATTCTTCCCATGTAGTTACGCTTTTTATATTAGCAACTTGTTTAGCACTTCCGCGTAATTTACCTATGATTGAATTTAACAAGAAAAAGTTTTTGAAATTGTTTTGATTTTGGAAATCATAAAAATTGCCAATTAGAGATTCACTAGTAGATAAATATCGACTTAATTCGCATGGATTCCCATCAAATTCGGGAATACAACTTAAATATTCTGATTTAAATTCTTGAGGCATCTCGCTACTATTTAAATTCTCGTTACTATCTAAGTTTTCGTTATTATCTAATTTTTTGTTACTATCTAAATTTTCGTTACTATCTAATTTAGGGTTTTCTTGTGAGTCAGTTAAAGGAGAATCAATACTTAATCTATTTAAATTTTGTAGTAAATCTTCCATAAGTTGTACTTACATTAATATGAAAATGACCTTCAGCATTCCTTAACTATGAAGATGGACCACCAGATCTGCGATTTTGTCTTCTCTGATGAGATCTTCGTGAATCGGGACGATTTTGTTCCAAATTCCGGTGTTCGTCTAGTTCTGAGTTGCACTGGTTCGATGATTGCCGGTTTCCTGATTTTTAAGGAGCCGCCAACACAACACGTCTACTTCGCGAAATCACCCTGTATACTAGGTTCAATTCAGTCAATCGTTGAAACGAAAAATTTACGTTCGATACGTAAACTTCTGAGAATCCTACTGACTGCGCCAAATAATTCTCCACAATGCCGAAAGTCTTTTTTAAAAATTTATTTTACTTTTAAATTACAAAAAAAAATATTGCTACGATGTTAATCGCATAAAAGCTAACAATAATCTGGTTTTACATTATCATAAAACAACCGAACAAGTGTTGTAATCCGATACGGCACATAACTGAGTTTCTAAGGTATCAGCGTTATTCTTAGAATTCCAGGGATGAATGGTGACATATTTAGCGACTGATCCGTAAAAAGATGAAAATAATATGTTATTAACCGTCTTTTTTGCGTAATTTGCAAACGGTTCCATAATTTAAAGCCGTGAACATATTACTACGATGTTCTTTCCATAAATCATTACGGGCCTGACCTCTAATAGATACTTCAATTTTGCAATCTATTGATTTTGGTAAACTATCCAAAAATTGAAGTTTTTTTTGTTCCAAAACATCGTCATCATCATCATCATCGTAGTCTGTAGTCCCTATCTTTAGGTGTGCCACTTTTGCGTTTTTTTAATTGAGGGCCCCTGGGTAACCAATCTTTATAAATGAATCCCAGGAACACCTTTTGACAGATTTTTATAAAGAGTGGGAATATAGTTCTCTTTTTTA
This sequence comes from Psylliodes chrysocephalus, assembly GCA_927349885.1. NCBI lineage: Eukaryota > Metazoa > Arthropoda > Insecta > Coleoptera > Chrysomelidae > Psylliodes > Psylliodes chrysocephalus. The sequence continues at coordinate 9,017,290 of OV651814.1, read as the reverse complement.
TTGAAAGAAATGGTTGCAGCTGTACACCGAACATTATATCCTCCTTTTACTGCAAAATTAATTCTCTTTCCTCCAACAAATTTGGCAACGAATGAATTATATGTCTCCGCAGCATTATAAGTCGTGTTTAATAATAAAGTGTGACTGTTTTGAACCTGCCTATTACCAGCAAATACCATATCATCCATTAGTCTGTATTCTTCCATTTCTGTCACCTAATCTCTGTGTTTTGTTCTCTTTTACAAAAATATTGTGCACAGTTTGAATGATTTTCACACCTAACACCCTTATTCCTTCTAAATTTTACGTCACCCTCCAAACATTTATTTGGACTATAATTTTGAATTTTTTCATGAATTTTAAATAAATCATGTACTCTTGTTGGAAATTTATAAAGAAATCCAAAATGACAAAATTAAAAAAATAAATTAAACTGATGAATGTCCACCTTTGAGTGTGAATATATCGAAAACCAATCACTTCAACAAATGTATATGATTTATTTAAAAAATATCAAAAATAATAAAAGTGTAGTCCAAATAAGTTTTTGGACAATGGCGTAAAATTTAGAAGTGATAAAAGTGTTACTTATCCGTGTTGTACGCCACTGGTAAGGTTTATTTAATTGATTTTTTTGCTGACAGGTGTATCTTATGATACCATGAATGTTTACCGAATTTAGTAAAATTATACTGAGAAATAAAAAAATTAAAGCCAATAATAATTTTTGAATTTTCAACTTAAACACCCTGTATTTCGGAAACGAGTAATATTTTATCAAAGCGTGTTTCGTATTATTTTTCATCAGAAAATATTCAGTTGTTCTGGGTCCCATTCTTAATGAAACCCTCTGTATTTTTTTACTTTATAACGTCAGGTTTTTTCGACAACAAAAAGCTATAAAAACAGAGAGGCCAAAAAAAAAACACACTTAGCACGAGATTACAAATACAATTTTTACACTAATGATTTAATACTTAAGTATCTAGTATAAGGGTGGCTCTAGGGTGTCAAGCCCCCCACCCCGAGTTTAAAATTGTTTATTTAGTGTGGTAAGACTTGGGGAGCAAAAAATGTCTCTTAGTAGTTTCTACATGCGCCTCGTCTTTATCTTCGGGTTTAGGAGGCAAAAAAGCCATTGCTGTTTGAAGATAATAAAAAAGAAAATGTGTCATAGCATCAAAACAAATATGCTCACCCAACTATTATCCTAAAAAAAATTTTCATTACCATAGCCCCCCGAAAATACAGTCTGGAGCCGCCCTTGATCTAAAAAAAAAATATAATAAATCAACAAATAGCAAGACTCCTAAATACATTTTTAAGTCTTTAAAAATGCGTGGTTTCACAATTAAATCTTACTCTATCAAAATAACAAAAACCATTTTTAGCACGACATTCCAGATACAATTTTTGGTACGAATGATTCAGTACATTAGTACCAATATCAAGAACTATTACTAGATTTACCGTAATAATGATGTAAATATAAAAGTTGACATTTTTACCACGCTAGTATTAAACATAATAAATTTGCTCCATTGCATTCTGTAAATATAAAAAAAAATGTAAACCCTGGATAACTGAAAATGTAAAATAATGTTTAAATTAAGGGACAATGCTCCAAGTCATTTTAGACGTATTAAAAAAGAATCTCACTGGATATATTATAAAGAGTTACGAAACTTTACTAACCTAGCTGTATCGCACGAGAAAAAAGCTTATCTAGCCTACAAATTAAAAAATAACCTTTCAACTAAAACACTTTATAGATAGATAAAAATAACGAAATTCCTAATGGTACGTTTACATCTGACATTTATTGCATGAGATTTATGTCTGACAGTTGTTTAGTCCAGTGTAAACACTCAAACATATATCTCCGACAGAAATTTTTGTGTTTACATTGGACTAAACAACTGTCAGACATAAATCTCATGCAATAAATGTCAGATGTAAACGTACCTTTATACTTTAGCTGACGTCGATATGTTTTTTTTTATTAACTCTTCTCGGTCACAGCATAAAATCAACAAAGTTATTTTGGAAAAGTTTAATAGTAGCAAAAAAGAAGGACTTGGTGAGTTCCATTTCAATAAAGTTAGTGAGGATGAAATATATAAAATATTATTGTCAATAAAATCTAAAGCTATTGGTGCTGATGACATTGGTCATGAGATGATACTTTATTGTTGTCCGTTTATAATAAAGTATTTACCTCACATCATTAACAGTTCTATCAGTTCCCCAATTTTTCCACTTCAATGGTAAGTTGACTAAAATAAAAAATCCAAATGAATTTAAAGATATACGGCCTATTAGTATTCCCTGCACAGCTTCTAAAGTTACGGAAAAAGTACTTTTATCATCAAATAAAAACCTTTCTAGATCGTTTTAATATTATTCCTATTAATCAATCTGGTTTTCGCCCTAATCACAATTGCAACACTGTCCTAGTCTCAGTCATTGACGATATCATTAGAGTTACTAACCAAAATCAACTTACAGTTTTAGTCTTATTAGTAAGGCGTTTGACAGAATAAATCATGCGATAAACAATATTGTTTCAAAATAATAAAAACCAATATTTAGCACGAAATTCCAAATACAATTGTTTGTATAATGGTTCAGTACATTAGTTTCAATCAAAAAGATCTCTAAATACATTTTTTTTTGAATTATAAAAGTGCACAATACAATTTTTAGTATGAACATTGGTTTTTGTTATTTTGAGGTTTCTGTTGTTATAACTGTGGAAGGCCTAAATCTACAATTTGTGGGGCCTTATACCTACTCATTTTTGGGGGCCCCTACTATTTTGTATATTTCTTTCTCACTCATTTTTTCAATATCCATACATATTACTAATATACACCAGGTGCCCCATTAAGAATAGGACAGAACAACTGAAAATTCTCTAATTAAAAATAAGACGATTGAATAAAATAGGGTGTTAAAATTGAAAATGCAAAAATTAATAATGGATATATTTTTTTTTATTTTTCAGTATAATTTTAGTAAATTGGGCAAACATTTTTGGTGTCACTCAAAAGAGCTTGCAAGCACTTTAAATGGCTTGAAATGCGAAATTCAATTACCAATAATTATCAAGCACTTTTTATGAAGGTCTTCAATTACCAATTACCGAGCCCTATATTTTAAAAGTAGTTGCAAGCACTGTGTTCGAAGCCCTATTGTGCTTAAAGCACTTTTACAAGCACTTTTGAGGCAATCACTACCCAGCTCTGCTCAAGTTACGATTTTTAGTCGGGATATTGTCCCATACAAAAAAACTACTTCCAATCACGATACACATACTAAAGGTATGCTGACTTTCGATTTAAGATTCTTCCAAACCGCGCATGACGCAATGCGGGATGAACTTTCAAGTTATATTGACACTTTTCGATTGAATAGTGTAAAATAATTTTCCTACGACCACTTAGGAAAGTGACACATATCACACTATATAGTCCTATGGAAAGTGCCCTATATCACACGCGTATGAATAAGAATTTACTTTCCACCCGAGTGAGAATATGTTACTTTCCGCAGCAGCTGTCATAAAATGTCAAACCCATAATTTCTATTTTGATCGATGTAATGTCCATATTAATACTAAAATCGATATGATTGTTAAATTATTGAAATTGTTGTAAATTAAATCCTAGATATTTATCTTTAACAATTATTATTAAAATAATTTTAAAATAACTAAGATTATGTTTGCTTTTTATTCTGGTTAAACATATAACCGATTAGATCATTCAATTAACGAAAGGCCTGTTATCTCAGTTGGTTAGAGCATCAAACTATCAAATTTGCCATTTGAGAGAACTGGCGAACGACCGCGTTCGAATCCTGGCGGGGCCAGAACTTTTTTTGTTTTTTTTTTAATTTTTTTTTGTTTAAAAAAATATGAAAATTGAATAAATACGATTGTTGTTGATTATTTTTTTAAATACATTTTAATTATTATAATAACCTGGTTTTACATTTTTTGATGAAAATATTTTGTGGTCGTAGGAAAAATATTGTACATCACTTGTGTGAAAAGTGATTTTGCACACTCGTGTGATAGTCGCACTCGGCTTGTGCCTCGTGCGACAATAGTTCCCACTCGTGTGAAAAATGTCACTTTCCACACTCGTAATGTAATATACTATTAATAATTTGTTTTTGTGTTAGTAGTGATTATATTTTCCTATATATAACAGGGAAGAACTAAATTAATGTTTAAAAAGCCGGGCTGCGCGGTGGAGATATTTCCGAATGCCACAAAATATGGGTAAATTCTTATCGAAGAAAGGACAAACTTAAATGAAGTTGCCCTATCCACTTTGAGTAAATTAGTTGGGAGATTCCTCTTAAATATAGACGCAAGAAAAGGAAACTGAATTCCACCAGGTGCACGGGCCTCATTAAGCAAAGAAAATAAATCGGTATTTAAAATTTTTAGCAGATAAAACAGTAGTTTCCTGTCCCAATACAACGGCCCCTTTGAAGTAATGCCATGCATGAGCAGGACACGAACATATATAAGAATAAGATAAATTAACAGGAAAATTGGTTTAGAGTATTTTCAAAGCAAACTTGACAAAAAATGTTTAAATTTACCAAACAAAAAGTAATGTTTCTGTGTACTTACTTTTTGTAAATAAATAATTTGTTTCTGCATACTTATTTTAATTCACATAATAAGAAAAGAGATTACAAGAGAACTACCACGCCCAGAAAGTACAAATTTGAGTCAAACTTGTATTTTTAGTCTATATCTTTTACTTATCTTATGGCAAGGTTATGGATTTTGTCACAAAATACGTATAATTTATGAGAAAAATTAATATTTTTATTAGTATTATTTATCTTATACCTTCATATTTGTAAACCAATTTATAACAACCAATAAAGCTTAAGTAACTGCATAAAATCTAAAATTGGCAAAATATCGAATTTTAAACACTATCTCCCATTTAATGCTTATAATTCTATGTCCCACGTGCCGTCACCGTCAGTCAGCTGCATGCGCAGGAACATACCATTAGTCTGTGTATCGTGCTTCCAGTGCTATATACTACACTAGATATTGAATGACAGTGTTATAAAACGTGTTCGCGACCCAATAAACCCTTTGATTGGGCATTTAAGCAGTTAAAATATCACGACCGGTTTCGCTCTAGTTGGGGCTCATCAGCCAGCAGAAGTCAGCTCGAGTAGAATTTATAATCCATTCTGAAGATAGTTTGATTATTCTAATTATATATAAAAGTGCCTTATCACCTACAAAAAATGCGGAGAGTTTAAATGTCCAAATAAAAGTTCGGACTTTGCACATACATAGAAATATTTGCAACAGTTTAAATTTTAATAAAATAAATTTAATTATTTTCTTAATTCTAAGAGACTATTGGGAAGATAAGAGATATGTTTTATACATAATTTTAAATTCAGGAACATTTAAAGTTTAAAATTGCTACCGGCAAATGTTGTAACAAAATGAATCGCCTGAATAATTCAGTTCTAAACGGTGGAATAGTCAATAACCCTCTATTCCTTATATTATTAATATTGGCACAAGTAATTTTACGATGATATGAGGGATATTTTTTATAAATTATGAATAATGATATATCCGGGGCCGCCGAAAACCATGGTGGGCCCGTGGAAAAATATTGGCAAGCTCCCCCACATATTGTAATCTAATTTTTTAAAAGCTGCCGGGCCCCGTTTGGGACCGGGCCTCTCCCTCTCGCCGGACCTGGATATAGCGTGAATTATTCATCTATTATGCATATTTAACCAGCCAATTTCATGTAATTTTGGGGACGATCCTTACGTTCAGCCGTAGATTAACCGTAAACATACGAATTCTGAACCTTTTGAACTTTTTGTTTGTAATGTGATGTTAAATTAGGACCGTATAAGGCATCCGGATAATTAAATAAAGACAATACTAGGCTTTCACGTAAGGTTTTTTTATATGGATCGATAACAGATCACGATTGTCGTATATGATTTTTAGATTACAGTAAGCACGTTATAATACTCTGTTTATATGCCTCTCGAATCTAAACTCGGAATCCAACATTACAATTAAATTATTTCCATCATTTACTACTTGTAATTGATTGTCATTAATATTAAAACTTATTGATTGTACTACACTTTGACGATTACAAACAATGCTCAGTTGCATAATTTATGAAATATTTTAAAAAGTTATTAATAATTTGACTTTATGGAGATAAAAATTATAGTAGAAATTGCGAATCATCTGCTTAAAGATGGAAATTGGAAAACTGGAAGATATGAGATATTACAGAATAATAAAAGCCCAAGAATTAATCCCCGATCTTAAATTGAGATATTCTGAGTACAAATTTTTGTTGTGTAAATTTAAAATGATTACTTATTGATGATTGAGGGTTTTTCTTTATCAGTAGCTCTAATGATATCAGCAATGTGGAGCAGAGCAGTTGAGCAGTTGTACAATAAAACCTTTAAAAAGCCCGATTGAACGGTTGGTAATAATGGGTGCTGACATTGGTAATCTGTTATCTGACTTTCCATAGCTGTTTCTAATAAGATATCCAACTTCTCCCCAAAATCTATTCCCTTTTCTATTTTAATGTCACTATTGTGCCAAGATCTATTTTAAATAATATCTACTTAAATATCCTTAGGATGTAAAAAATTGTGACACATGAAAACCATCCAAATATAGACTAGTGTTACTTAGAAAAAATATTAAAAATAAGACGTGAATCAGTTTTGATTCATAATTTCAAAAAAGCAATTTAGCTTTCAAAGTAACAAATCAACTAGACATAAATATATACATCAATGGACCAGAGTATACTCCAAGGTATAGTGCTTAGTCCAATTTTATTTAATATATTTAATTTCTATACATAATATTCCTCATAAAAATACACTTTTTACATTATTTACATTTTTCTTGGTAATTTATTTACTTCAGTCATGCTGCTTAAAAATTGATTTGTGTTAATAGGTGAATACAGTATCTCCATGCTAAGCTTATAATGTTTTTATGTAAAAGTACTGTTTTCTGGGTAGGAGTGTTACCGATACATCGTACTCATAATTTAAAATAGTAAAAGATGTTACGGGCAAGTTTGTGCATTTTGCTAACATTTTTTTAAAACATTGCACATTGGCGCTTGTCTCAGGGGGGTTAGCAATAACGCCACATAATATTCGTACAAAATGTTGTTTTTATCGGAAATTTTACAAGGAAAGTCAGTTTTTCTAAATTAACGTTTATTCAGATAAAAAGAAAACATAAACATAAATAGTAATAAATAAGCAAAAAATTTTTCCTTCTTGGTTAGTCCCAAGCAGTCGTCGTGTAAATAGCTGTTGCAAACCACGCAAAGACGCATGTCTGCGATTCTATCCATTTTGCATGCTTTGCAATACCAACTTTCTTTACTGGTTGCTTTCTTCGGGCCAAAGGACTTTTTCCCTGGTGCAGGTTTCTTAGACTCTTAGTAGAAGTGTTGCCTGTTAGATCAGACTTGGCGAAAAGGTGTTTGATAACAACTTGTGCGTTGAAATTGATTGCTTGTTTTCTTGGCCTGGTGTCATAATATTTGTGTGCCATTTGAGGTGTGGTAAGTATATCAGAAAATGACGTATGTTGATTGTCTTCATTCTCTTCATCTTGTTCGTCTTCTTTGGCGTCACTATCTGTATTATCGTCTAAGCATTCGGACGGCAGGGATTCACTCTCTTCAGAATCACTTATGTCACGTAACTGAATTTGTTGACGTTTTCCAGCAGCTGTCGAGAGATCTGGAAGTGGTGTACGTGAAATAATGGGTCGACTGTTGGAAGGACCTGGTGGGGGTGTCATGACTCTATGTTGCGTAGGTGGTTGTTGGCTAGGATTTTTCTGTTCAGTTACACTGCTTGGAGCATATGCTTCAGGTGGTAAAATGTCCGGATTGAACGGATAAATTCCAGTTGCTGCGAAACCAGATTTAATGTTTGATGGTGTCATTCATTTGTCCCAAACTACAGAAAAAATGTTTCCAAAACGTTGTTTTGTTATAGCACGATCCCTATGTGTTGACCAGTATTTAAGAACTTCGTCATCCCAATAGTGTTCAAATGAGCGAAACACAGACCTATCCATAGGCTGTAGTTCGTGCGTTGTATTGCTTGGCAAGCAATATAACGTTATACCCAACTCTGCGACCGTGACAATTGAATAATCCAGATGACACTTAGCACCATCGAATATTAAAAGAGATTGACCAGCAACTTTGTATTTGGCAAAATGATGCAGCCATTGTTTAAAAGCATCAATGGTCATACTACCTTTCGGAGTCATTAATACCATACTAGACGCCGGAAGTGTATCTGCCCATTCAGGCTTCATCCTTTTTCCTTTAAATAAAATTAAGGGAGGAATCGCAGAACCCAGGGCATTGCCACAAGATACTATTGTGACGTTTTGTCCATGCTCATTTGCCACAAGGTGCACTCGCTTTGCTTCTTTTTTTGCAAGGACTGTTTGTTGGTGATGTAATGCTTACCGACAGCCTTTCTCATCCATGTTGTAGATATGCTCAGGCTTGTCCATGATGTCCATGTTAGCCAGAATTTTGCCCAAATTTTTAAAATGGTCACTTAGAATAAACCTATTTAGTTCTGAGCTCTCGCGGAGTTCATGATTTGAGCTTTCCGATTCCTAATATTCGAATGCTTGTTGAGAAAACCTTTGAATTTGATTGGTCTCACAAAAATTGAACACGCATCGCCGTAAAACTTTTGAAGTTAAGGGATATCCTACTTCCACCAAACGAATTATTCTTTCACACAAATCTTCCTCTTGTTCTAAATTAATAACTGATTTGCGACCCATGGCAGATTTTGTTGTTTGATGGTTACGTAAGTAGTCTCTCAGGGTCCTACGAGGAACTAAAAATTCCTTACTTGCTGAATTCACAGACAACTGCTGCTAGGGCACGCTGCATATTTTCTTTTGACCATTTCCCTCTAATACCTCGGTTGCTTGCTTTATTTATGACGATTCTGTAAAATAATGAACATGAAAAATATTCATGTCTGGCAATATCGCCATTGCCGATATTGCTACGCGGTTATTTTGGTAATATTACAAACTCGTGCACATTTCTACTGTTTCTTGCTTACTTCGGTAAAAAAAACATAGATTTTTAAATGTCTACCATTAGTTGATAGCTCATTCTTTACCAAAAACTACTGCTGATAAAAAAAGCACTTATCTGCACAATCTTTAAAATATCCAATAAATATCACGAGTAATCGCTTACATCGGTGGTGGTGGCAAAGCAGTTTAGGTGGGAAACCAAATCCTAAACGAAAATGTGAGGTTAGAATTCAACACAAATTGAAATGTAGATTGCTTTTACTATTGGAAAAGTACTATTTCTCTTTCAGAAACCAAACCTTCCAAGATATGAACCCCTGGCGTTATTACCAGCTTGGCGATATTGTATTCACCTACCTTATATAATGGTGGGCACAGCGTCCCTTTCCATCACAGCAAACGATTGTGATCTCATTAAGAACGAGATGAGTTGTTAAACGAACTTGAGTCGGGCGTCATGATTTTTGACGAGGTTTATGACATTAACCAATGAGGAGTTTATGACGCTCATAACGTATTCAGTTGTCGGAGAACTTCCTTATCGGCTAAGATAGTGCAGGTTGATATTAGTCATTCGTCATTTCAAACAAAATGTCTGTCTAAGGGCATTGACAAGGTGAATGATATATAGTTGTATAGATTTATCATATCTTATTCAAAATGTGACATAATTTCATACCTATATAAAAAAAACGTAGGTATAATAGAACCAGAAAAATTGTAAGGTCAAAAAAACACCAACCATTTAAGTTATCAGCAGGTGGTCGCCTCTACGCAGAGACGTACCTACTCTAGTCATTAAGTTCTGTTCTATAGGTGTAATGACAAATTGGGTTAAAATAATTATTAAAACATTTCGCTTGGATATAATTTAGAATTATTTATTTAATATACAGGTCACACATTAAGTCCGCATCATATGGGATTTTTTTTTTTCTAATAGCTGTAGATTAATGTTGACAATCATTTTAAGCTTCAAAAATAATAGCAAATTATTTGAAAATTGCCAATCACGTGACTGAAATTGTAAAATTTGCCAATTTTTTCTTGAAATTGCAAAAAAATGGTATTATTTTTCAAAATATTGGAAAATATATTAGGAAAAATTAATTCTGATGCCTTGGTAGCATTTCCCACTCGACCATTCACTGTTGGGTTCTAATTAACAGTGCTGCTCCTAAAGTGGCGCTGGGAAACAGTAACAAAGCCTACACAGAACACGAGGCGAAATAACCCTGGTAGTTGATAACATAAAAAAAAAATTCGAGTAACCTAAAAGTAAATTGGTAAATAAATTGAAAAAACAAAAGCTAAACAAAAGCAAAAACCTAAATAATAAGTAATTTTTCCTTGGGCCTTTTGTGAAATTTTAAAAAATAATGCCATTTTTGCAATTTTTGGGAAAAATGTCACATTTGACATTTACAAAAAGTCTTTGATAAAAAAATTGAAAATACAAAACTTGCGCTAAAAACTTGACAGTTGGTATTTGAGCAAAAAATTAAATAATTTGTAACATTTTTAGTGTTGATCTAAGTATTTTAGTTTAAATAAATTAATTAGCATTTAGTGTAAATAAATTATAAATAAACGGTTTTGAACAAATAAACGTTACAGATTATATCGAAATATGATTTTTTTTTGTTTATTTTAATCTAGTCTACAAATGAAATCATTAATAATTTACGAAATTTCGTGTAAAGCGAATATTCTCATGATCTCATTTATTCTCTTTTACTATATAGTCTGGTTCACGAGTGCCATTTCCCTCGAAATCTGTCCTCCAGCACCGAAAATTATGATTTTGGGCTCATTCGATTCGGAATGGCATCTAGAACATTCTATCAAAATTCCAAGAGGGGCTGAAAAAAATGCAAAAGTTATAAACAATAAAGTAAAATAAAAAATAAGGGTTTGGTTTTTTTGAAATATTTCAAAAACTATTTGAGATAATCGAAATTTGAAAAAAGATCCTTAAAGAGTAGGAAATTTCCTATCTCCCGGAACTGTGACACATGAACTAAAAAAATTATTTTAACTGATTAAATATTAATATTAAGGAATAAAAAAATTTGGGTACTAAGTAGACATAAGAATAAAAAATAATCGGTGAACAAAAAAATTTTATCACTATTTTTTTATTAATTATGCTTTTGTTAATTAGTTAATTTTCACCATTTTAATGTTAACATAAAAACGCTGATTATTTCAAAACAAGAAATCTAGAATTTTTTTTGATTTTTTTTAGCTATTGTTAAAAGGATTTAGAAGAGATCCTCGTTGGAAAAATTTTGATTTTTCACTTTTTTATTAACAATCAAAGGCATTAAAAAATTATTTATGTAAATAAAGACATTGGGAAACATTTTTTTTTCCAAAAAATTTTTTCCAATAAAAAATATATATGGTTGTTTTTGTAATATTTTTTAGTATTTAAAAAAAAATATTGCGTAAAATTGCATTTGTTTATAACAAATTGTTTGTTTAATAAACAAATGAAAAATTAATAAAAATTATTTTTTTTTATAATACGAAAGAACATAATAAATGATTTAAAAAAATGGTTCCTTAATATTAATATTTAGTAACAAAAAAAATTGTTAATTAACAAGTGCGTTTTTTGTTAAAAAAATTTTTTTAAGGAACGATTTTTTTTTTTAAAATCATTATTTTCATCAAGGATAAAATTCCAAAGAAACAGTTTTCAAAAATATAATAAACAATGCATTTATTTATAACAATTATTTAAATAATGTTAGTTAAAAATAAAAAAAAAATTATTGTTATATGGCTTTTATCAATTAGAAAACAAAATATTAATAATAATAATAATAATAAAAAGTGAAAAATCTAAATTTTTGAATTTTTCCAACGGGAATCTCTTCTAAACCCTTTTAGCAATAGCTCAAAAAAATCAAAAAAAAATTCTAGATTTCTTGTTTTGAAATAATCAGCGTTTTTATGTTAACATTAAAATGGTGAAAATTAACTAATTAACAAAAGCATAATTAATAAAAAAATAGTGATAAAAATTTTTTGTTTACGGATTATTGTTTATTCATATGTCTACTTAGTACCCAAATTTTTTTATTACTTAATATTAATATTTAATCAGTTAAAATATTTTTTTTAGTTCATGTGTCAGATTGGGGCGATGCGCGCGGCAGCCGAACCACGCGTTTTTACCGTTATTTTCGTCGCTTAATTAAAATTATAAGGGTTGTTGGTACAGTTCCGGGAGATAGGAAATTTCCTACTCTTTAAGGATCTTTTTTCAAATTTCGATTATCTCAAATAGTTTTTGAAATATTTCAAAAAAACCAAACCCTTATTTTTTATTTTACTTTATTGTTTATAACTTTTGCATTTTTTTCAGCACCTCTTGGAATTTTGATAGAATGTTCTAGATGCCATTCCGAATCGAATGAGCCCAAAATCGTAATTTTCGGTGCTGGAGGACAGGTTTCGAGGGAAATGGCACTTGTGAACCAGACTAATACGATTTAAAAAGGAAACATATTTCTATGTACTCTAACATTAGTATTCTCAACCTTGCAACTAACAAGGATTAGAATGAAAATTAAAATTGGAAAAGTAGTGATTCAGTACAAACACGAAACCACAGTTACGAAAGTACATCCTGAATTTTTTATTTTTTTAATTCAATCCTCACTTTGTAAAACACCGAAACAGTCAAAAGGTTGGGAAAAATGGTGGAGACGAGCTATTTTCCAGGAAAGAAAAATAAATAATGCACTGACGCCAGACACGAATAACCACAAGTCGTGTTTATTAATAATATAATATTAATTTCTTGAATAGGTATTATCGTGACATAAAAACGAAAAGTGAAGACTAAAAAACAATGCTAGTGCTACAAGAATTTACAATGTTAAAGAAATCAAAGCCTTGTTGTAAATATTTTTCTCATTTCAGTTATTTTCTGTTTTTTTCTTGTGAATATTTTTTTATATGCCAGATATCGGTACCTTATGGCAGCTTTTACACTTTTATTCCACCATTTAATAGCACATTTTTTGTCAAAAGCATCTGATATTTTTGGTATTTTGATCTCAACTGAGACTGAACCGTTATTCGTTATAACTAAATTTATTAGTGTAACTCCACCATTTCTATTTGGTCTTGTACATTCTGCAACAATATTTTTTACTGCATTATCAACCAAAATATTCTTTAATTTCCTGCTGTAAGTGTTTTTAGTTAGTAAATTAATATTAAAATTTGCAGAAACAATAACTATTTGCGAATTATCACATGTTTTATTCAGCTCACGTGTTAAAACAATTTAAAAAATGTATATAACGATACAATTAAAGAATGTTTGTTACTTACGCCCGTATGCACCGTACACGTTTAATCCAGATCAAGGGTTTAATCACGTTTAGTACCATTTTTAGCTATGGTACTTAAAAATGTAAACAGATCTTTATATTTTATACTAACCTGGCTACATCTGGATATTCCATTAACAATTTTCTTAAATATTTAATATCCATTTTAAAAAGATCATAGTTATTCTCAAAAAGTCGATTTCAAAATCAAGAAAAAAGTATTTCTGACATCAATCAACAACCATATTAGGCATTCCAAACAAATGAATTACCAGTGGGCAGGTTTGGTATATCTAAGGGTGGCGACATATGGTGTATTCTATCTACTTTACGTAAAATCATGAATAATGGATTACATTTAAATATTTTATGTCAAACACAATAAAAATAATATTTAAAAAACCCACCTATACATTTTTTCATAAATTGGCAGGCTTGGCGAGTACTACTTCGAATAGTAAATAGTGTCCAAGTCGCAAGACTATGTCACACTATGTCGCTACCCCCTTAAATCTACAAGAATGTCCCACTGGCACCTATTGTTTGACAGGTCATTGGAATGCCTAATTGACTTTAATTTGACAGTGACATTTCGTTTTAGACACACATTTCAGATCACAATAATGTGAAATTTGCGACCGTTGTCTGGGACCAATTAAAAAATTACTTCTATGACATTTATTCGTTTCTTAACCACTCATTGGCCGTTCACCGACTAAGGCCGACAAAGATAATTAGTTCATAAATTTTGAACACGACTATATCTCGAAACTCGCTCTTAGTAACAAATCTAGTTACTTTTCCCTGTGTAAATGCGTCTTTTCAATTCGCTCCTCCTAGTTTAAAAACAGAGTATAGTCAGTTTTGGTAAGAATAAATGTCATTTTTTTAAAATAACTTTATTTAAATGATATAAAAATATTTTCAATCCGTCAGTCTTCAAATATCAAATACATCAAAGTACAACTCTAAATCGAAATTTTGATTACACTTTTCAGGAGCAAATGAAAAATGTGGAACAAAATCACAATATTTTAAAGCAGTTTCATAATCGTTAAAATTGTTCAGGGAGATTTGTTTCAGAGTCTGTAAATTTGGATTTCTTTTAATAACACAATCTATTTTATGGTTAAATTTATCTTGTAAGGGCCACTTTACGTTTTTTAAGTGTAACAATGTCGATTCAAATTTTTCCATAGCAACCGATAATTGTAAGTTACGGGTTTCAAGGAATTTTATAGTTTCTGGGAGACACGAAAAATAAGTCGCAAGAAAATTTAACTCCGACTGCAAAGTTGTTTTTGTTATTAAACCTTTACACTGAGTGATAGAGAGAGCGTCCTCTGATAAGTTGGAAATAAATACTTTTAGTCTGTCGAAATGCTCCGAAAAAAAGAACACAGCCTGTAACCAAGTTCCCCATCGTGTAATAACTGGTTGTGGAGGTAGGGGGATATTCGGACATATTTCTTTATATAAAGAAACTCGGGACGGTGCTTTTAACAAAATTTTTTTAAAACAGCTAATCAACGAATTAATGTCTGGAAAGCTGTCACGGATAAACTCACAAACTCGGTGTAACGCGTGAGCAAGGCAAGTTACATGCAGCATGTTTGGAAAATGTTCTTGTAATAGTTTCCCTGTTTTCAACATTACACTTGCCGCGTCTGAAATAAACAATAAAACTTTTGAAACGTCATTATCAATTACATTGTTCAATCCACGTTTCACTATTTCATAAATCATTTCAGCGTTCACAGTTTCACGAAACACACTAGAAACTAAATACTGTTGTGAAGTATTTTCAGCACTTAATAATCCTACAACAACATTAACAACACATCTACCCTTTATGTCAGTCGTTTCATCTGCACTAACCCAAATATATTTGCTGGAAATTTTCGTTTTTATTGCCGTCATTGCTTTATCGTACTGATTTTGAATATAATGTTTTCTAATTGTGGATTCATCCGGTATTTTACGTTTAGTATATTTACAAAGAAAATTTTTGAAAATTGTATTATTTAATTTTGTTAATGGAATATTTGCAGAAACAAATGCGTTGCATAAATCTTCATAAAAGATTTTGTCTGGACATCCCTCTAAAGATTGCATGTGTTTTTGTGTTTTCACATGTTGTGTCATACTTGACTTTCCATTAAAAACTAACACCTGATCACAATTGCGGCAGTATAATTTGTTGTCATTAAAACGACGAAAACAATCAAAGTCCGATAATAAATTTTCCATATTTACGTTTCCAGTTTCTATCACTTTTCCCTTTGAACTAAACAAATATACTCATTGGAAAAATCTAGTGATATTTTTACAAGACACTTTCTTCTCAAATCTCCTGTTTATCGACTCTTTGTTATCTTTTTACATTTTTTCAACCAACAGATACCTATATAGAGTGAGCAATTGAATTAATACATACATTACAGAAATTTAACAGACATTTATTTTATTGTCTCATCGTGTATAAGTACCATAATATGCACAGGAAATAAAAACATAAATGTTTTGTTACAAAAAATCGGTATGTACGGTATCGATAAAAGCCAAAATATTCATAAATATAATATAAGGATTGACTTTATTTGAATAAAAATATCACCGGCAACTAACCGACAATGGATCGAGAAAGTATAAGACAACATATGATGGGCCTATTTGACATTCATTTTAGGCCCTCTCTACAGCGTCTTAGTCCAAACGCTCGTAGAGTCCTAATATTTGGCCCCGATGCAATTTCTCCAACAATGAATCGGGACCAGCTAAGGCTAGAAATTTCCAATTTTCTGGAGGAAATAACAAATTCGGGGGAGGCAGCTGGGGTCCTCGATCCTCATTTTAGGCAGGAGAGTAGTGTACCACGCCAAAATATTGAGGAATAGATATTTTGTAATTATATAAGAGATAATAATAAAAAAAATATCATACAGAATATCGTTTACATTACTACACCTTAAACTCGCTTATGAAAAGTTTAACATCTTCATCAAAAAAGTTATTTTTTTTTAAGGAAAATTTCTCAGGCCACAAATTAAAGGATCTGAGGTTACTAAAAACTTTTGTAAAATATCCTACATATCCTCGGCGTTGGTGAGAAGAAAACATTAAATTTGTTTAATGAAAATGATTCAAAAGACAAAGAATATAGGTACACGATAAAAAAAAATCTCACTTTTTTGTATTAGTTTTAATGTCTATGTATATATCAGTACACTTTTTTTATCTTGTTTTAATAAAAAAAAGAGGTTTGTCCTGATAGTATTAGAATCTGCCGCACTGTCTGCCGTCTTAAATAGCGAACCCAGAATGAGACGCCTATGTGATTAAAACCAATTATTTGAACGCGATTAAAATGTCCGGTCTTTAATTATAAATCTTTTTAGCTTTATGTTAATCGAAATGTCATTCATCCACTGGCGTTTATGAGATGTTCAATGATACATATATTATAGATTGCTCACCCAACTATAAAAAAATTATGAAAAGCGGGTTGCAATGTGCCTTTCCTAGTGCTCACTAAATAGAGCCGTTCTAGCCCAAATGTGTTTTAAAATAAAATTTCAGCATTTTAATCTTTAGAAAAAGAAAATAATTAAAGTTTTACTTCAAGACATGTCATTATGTATTTGGAAAGTTGAGTTTTCATGTAGTTAAATAATATTAAGAGATCTAAACAATTTTTATAACAGATGAATATAAATAATTTTAGACTACTATTTCAGAAACAATTCTACATAAAATACATAATTGCAATATGTAATACAATTTTGAAAAGGTAATGTAAACAATTTTGATATGAGGTATAAACAACTTTGGTAAGAGTTGTAATTGGACACTTATCTATTATTCTGAATAATGTTTAATGGTAATGTCACTAAAAAAAATTACAAAAAATCACTGGATTTTTAATATTTTAAAGTTTGTTACAATCTCTTTTGACAGTAATTGCAATGTATTATTTATGATTTGTTTATTTTAATAATAAATGAGAAATAGTTAATAAATTGTAAAGAGGGCCGTGATATTTTTGTCAAATTGGTCATTCTTATTTCATAACATTCTACATTAGTTTTAATCAACAGAATAAACCATTATCTGTAAAATTATATTTATATAAAATGTTCATTTAAATATGTAAAAATGTTAATGACAAGAAAACACTAAAGATTCTAATTTCTAAACCGGTTCTGTAAATGATTTCTTTACAACTAAGTGCTCAAAATTGATACAAGCTAGATAAAAAGAAAACTTTGCCCAGTGAAATACGCTTTTCGTCGTCTGATTTACATATGGATAAGCAATCTTTGTAATTATGTATATCATTGGGTGTGAGGCATAATTTTGCTCTGTGGAAATTTATAAAATTTCTTTACTATCGAATGAAATCCAGGTTTCTAAAGTGATGTGTTTGTACATCCACGGATGCAACAAGTTTTTTCGATATTGATATTACGAAAATAATTCGACTTCATTTTATTAATAATTATTAAACAATAAATGCCGTATAAAACATTAATAAATACCCCCCAAAAAGTTCACTTTTTTGTCACCAGTTAGCGTTAAAGTCATGACGCACGGTCCCTATTTTAGCATGGAATTTATTTGCCTCTATGTTGTCACTATTAATGGCTTACGTAATAGAAATTTGCAATATCTCTCTAATATTTGAACAAAATTTAATACAACATATTTCAGAAGAGATCTGATAACATATGAATATCGTCTGATCAGGATTATGTGGACAAACTTAATGTAAACAGAGATATATTTGCTTTTAGTACAATTTACAGCAAGGAAAATCAATTTGTGGATATTTACACATCTACAGTACTATATGAACTGGTATTTTAGGTTTAACTTCAATCGACTCTTCAGTCACAAAATAAGCAAGCTTATATCATTTTTTATACATTGTCATACATTGTATCCGTGAATCCCATTTTTCCATCTGCAATAATATCTTTTACTTCCATTTGTATACACACTTTGCTATGGATTTATCAAATCTTCCAACAACAGGATTGGGAAAATCGCATTTTACTGGTTTCGTCTGAAAATCCTGCTCGCTCCAGCTGGCATACATTCCGTAATTTATCGCCACATCTACCGTGAAACGCCATTTCACTTACTTATACATGGAGGTCCTAACCAGAAATAAATGAATATAAAATCCAAGTAAATTGAATGCAAGCAACAAGAATTTTCTTTTCTACATTTAAAATAGATACCTTCTCAGTTGTTGTTGATTATAAAATGAGGAGGAAAGGAAAGTTAGGAAATATCAACTACCTAAAAAAAAAAAATTAAATGCAAATTAAATGGACGTGCATTTTAGATCCATTTAAGAGGCAGAACGTCCATATCCGTATTCGGACATCTGTACGTACGTTTTTGATCATTAATTTGACAGCTGCATATCGATACCCAAAAGACGTCTATGTTTGGACTTAATTTTGACGTCAAGCGGATAGCCTACCCCATGATACCCATCTATATACTCTTTCTTTTTAATATAATAGGTCATTAAAAATTGATAAAATCATAGCAAAAACAAGTAGAATTATGCAGTCTAAGATAAGGCCTCACCGCTTTTTGTAAATTTTTTGTAATTTTTTAAAAAACAATTTTTATTAGCGAACCTAAAAGTGGCGCAGTCAGTAGGATTGCCCAACGATGTGACAACAGAAATCGTGTCAAAACGGTCTATTTTAATAGTTTAACAGCAAATCGAAATCGTAAAAACTTGTAAAATAACCTGACCAAAAAGTGTACATCCAAGCAAAGGATCAACATTGCCAAAGTTTGGAGACCCTGGACGAGGACCACATTGCCAAATCTAGCTAATTTTAAGAAAATGAGGGAGAGAAAACATCATCGCTCAATCCTATGGACATAACGAAAATTTTCCTGGGAATTGCGTAAGAAATTTTATTTTTTTTTAGTTGAATATATTAGTGATTTTTAATTTTTGGATAAAATTAAACATTGAGAGAATTTGTTAGGTATATTTTATGTCTAAGATAGACGAATTAGTGAGTATTTTTAATGGTACTCTTAAGACAGATTCCTCATTAAATTTAGATAATTTACCTCCTATTAAAAAATCAGAATCAGAAAAATCAGAATCAGAAAATTCAGATCCAGAAAGTTCAGAGTCAAATATGGCAAATAAAACTAATTATCCACTTCTGCAATTATATGTACACTATTCAAAATTTTGATGGGAACCCTATATATTAACTGTATTTTTAGATGCTTGTGAAACTTGACTGGACAATTTTCTGATCGGTAAAATAATGCAACTACAATTAATGCTCATAAGAGCTGTTATTGGCAAATTGACCGGCAGAGCTTTGAGTTTAATAGGCTCCCGTAGTGAATTAACTGTTTTCAAACAAAATTGTCAATAAAGAAATAAAAAAGACAATAAATTTTTAGGTCCTTACTCAATAACAAAATTGCTATATAAAAATAAAGCAAAAATTACTAATCAACAAAATAATAAACCGGAAATAATTTACATTAAAGAATTTTGAAAAATATTTCGTTACATGTTATTCGCAATCATCAACTTCACAAACTGCAAAGTGGCTCAACCAACATTTCATAATATTACCGACATGCTGGACTTTTAACTCTTAAATTAGGAAAGACTCAAAACATAATTGACTACTGGTCATTTACAACAAGACAAATTTTCCGACCTACAAACGATAACAAAAAATAAACTTGTAAACCAAGTAAGATTCTGAGGATATCTTTGTTACATTTCAAATAGTAACCATATTAAAAAATAAAATTATTACCCAAATTAATCAATTAAACCCATCACTTGAACAAACCCATATAGAAAAACTTCTTAATGGTTTAGGTACAATAATTAAATCAACTTCTGGAAATTTAGATCAAAACGACGCAGAAAAATATGACAAAGCCATAGAAAATCTTTCGAAAAATCAAAATAAGATGAAATATTTTATTAATGAACAAATTACCTTAGTTAAAATTCTTTAGATATATTTAATAAAAGTCAAATTAAATCTATCGCATTTCATTCTATCAGCGGTAACTTGAAATCTTATTCTATTGCTACCATATCTAGTAAAATGTTTTCAAGTGACTCCTTGGTCGAAATCGTCTAGCGGATGAAAGCGCAGAACGATAACGAACGTGTCGGTAGTTCGATGTCCGCTCAGGTCAAGCGATTTTTAATTAAAAACAAAAAAGAAATTGTGTATAGTGAGTTGCGAAAATAATAAATAAATTATTAATAATCTAAAATAGTGTGTGGTGAGTTGCATTGGTATAAAAAGTCTGGAATAGGATATAATCCAAAAATGGATGTTTGTTAAATATCCAGTATTCAACGTGCAAATATAATCCAGATTGGGACGTCCTCTGAATGGTCAAAAGTGTGCCATTTGTATACTTCACTGGACGTCCATTGGATGTCGGTAGTCCAGAAAAAAACCCTTGTTTGGACGTCCAGACGTCCAGACATCCAAAATTTTATATCGAATGAACGTCCGTTGGATCTATTTGTGCTGTCTTAAAGTATTAAAAACTGTTAAATAAAAAAAGTTGTGATATACTGCATCATCGATATTAATCGTACGATTAAAGATAATATTGACTATCACTTCAGTTAATATCGATCAAATTTAGTTTTTTAACAAATTTTGTAAAAGTAAACAGCAGATGTGCACTCTTCATGTACCCAATGTCCATACTTCTTACATTTCCAACAAATTACCATCTTTCTACCAAATTCATCTTGCACCAAACATTTTTTATCTTCATCGCCTATATTTTTAACTTATTTTTCTTTGCCTTGTGTAGAAGCTGATTTTTTACTCTTACTTCTTTCCTTTCCTTTTCTTTCAACATGGTTTTTAAGAGATAGAAGTTAATATTTCGCTGTGTTGTTTTCTTCAACTATTTTTTTTTCGCGCGATACTGGTATTGGAGATATTTTTTCAAATACTTTATTATTTTTTTAAATGAACACTTTTATCTTCATCATATGTGGGGTTAGTGACAAAAATTGCATCTAAGTCGCTTTCAGAATCACTAGAAGCTGTTAAAAGTGATTGCTTTTAGTTTCCAAATTAAATTTTAGAGTTGTTTTAGGAGGTGTAATAGGTGAAGATGTAGTATCAATAATAATTGATCTCAGAACTATATTTTTAGTAAACAGATACGAAAATTTAAACGTGGACTATCTATGCCAAATCTATTAGAGAGTATAAGAGCATAAATGGGAATGCAATTAGCTTTCAAAATTATAGAATAGTTGTACAAGGACTATTCACTGTTTATCAATCCAAAGAAGACAGGATGAAAATGGAATTAGAACCTCCCGAGCTCCTAGACACAAAACTAAACTTTGCAATAGAGGTGAAGTACCTAGGTCTTACTGTTTCGTCTGCATCAGAGTATTAAACCTTTTGCATGCTAAACTCGTTTAGAATACTATAGAAGACTATCCATGTGTTCACAAGCCGCTGGCTTTGGATTAAAAGATCGAATATAGAACAGCAAACATTTTACTAATAACACAATTTATTTTATGTAACACAAACACAACACTACATTGTTGGTTAGATATTTACACTATATACATTTCTTGCTCAGAATATTTATTTGATCGCCATTGAAACGTGGGTTGAAAACTTAATTGTTGATATGATTGTTATAAAGGTTGAGACAAGTCTGGCGGCTACGTGAAGCAGTTTGAAAACTGTTACAGCTCGCGCATTCATTTCGCGCATACATATTACCAACCGTTTTCCTTTGCCTAATCATTATTATCGATTTTAAATTCGTGCATTTGTATTGGATAATAACCACGTTAATTATTTTTGTTTTGTAGGATTTCTAATTCATTGTAAAATAAAGGGATACGTTTAAATTTCCGTACCTCTACATTAAACAAGTTATTCTTCTTGAGTTATAGTAAATATAGATTTTCAATCTTTTTTTTATTTTTAATTTCTATTCTTAAATTTCTTCTTTTTGCGGTCTTGTAAGGTTAAGAAAGGAACATAAAATTGTCTGTTAATTCCTTTTTTTACAGTTTATATGGCTCTTTGCATTGATTCTGTTGTCCAAGAGCAACGCGTTATTTAAAAGGCATCGTTATTTCCTAAAACAAATTAAAAGTTACCTTAAAACACGTTTATAAGAATCACGTAGCGTATAAGATATATCAATTTGGTGGAGTATATTGATCAGTGTGATCTATTTTACCAGATTGAAACATCGAATCGAAAATATTTGGAACGTTTCTCAACCTTACATTAAAAGGATTAGTAAATAGGTGTACAATATACATCTATATTATATCTCACTAAAAAAGTTCGACCAAATACCTAGATAAAGATTAAAGTAACTTAAATTCCCAAAAATCTAGTAAAAATTATAAAATGTTCACATAAAAGCAAGTTAGGAGCAACATAACAATCTAACCACGCAAATTTTCTTTCTACCTTTTTTTATATTTTTTTTTTATTTTTAACAAAATCCGAGTAACAATTATAATTCTCATACTCTCCCAAATCCTTCCCTATTTTTTTATTTCCCGTTGACAATCTTAAAAACATTTTTTTCTTTTCAATTTTATACACAACCCCGATATTGCTGCTGTTACAATTTTTGCCAACCAAATTGTTTCTGACGTAAAGCATTTACCCTCCAGAAAGTTTCCAAATCACTATACCTATGCCTACGCCTATGGCAACATTATCTTTCCTAAGGAATAGCCACGTAATATTCTTATTCTAATGTATTTTGGCACGCTACACATTTCCTCACCCTTCTAAATGTCCTTATTAAACAGATCAATAATCAAATTATTCTCATAAATCACAAAATAGCACAAGATAACTCAAGCGTAGAATAAGGGTCGGAAAAAAGGATAAAGTGTTCTAAAAAATATTGTATTGTGTCATGAAAAATATAAATTTCTGTGAGATTAGATACATTTATTCATAAATTAATACATCTGTGAAGAAGTGAATTTAAGTAGTAGTTAGCAGTATATTATAAAATAGTTGCTTGTTTCTGACATTGTTAAGTACACATATAATATTGGTTATGGTTATGATCATAGGGACCGTGCGTGAAATATAGAGGCAGCACTACTGCCGAAGTTAGCCCTCTCTAGTGTTTAATTTTAGAATTAAATGGGGTAAACATTGCAAGTAAATAATAAAGAATATTTTTTAAAATATTAAATATAGTTAAATATAGATACCGGCCCGTATCAAACAATCGGGTACATGGTCAAAATGATATAAAATGTAAAACATTATTAAAATCTGGACATGTATATACATTTTAAGCAAAAAGATTTAAATGGCTAATTGACAATAAATTGTAAAGTTGTACCTTAAACAAGTGTATCCAATGTCAAAATATCGTTATTTAGTAACAATGAATTTAAAAGTATTACAATAACATTTCAAAAATGTAAATTAATAAAAAAGATTGGGAATAATAATAATTCTTTTTAGATTTATGTTAGTCCAAATGTCATTCATCCACTGACGTTTATGAGACGCCCAATGATATACATATTATAGATTGCTCACCCATCTATAAAAAAATTACGAAAAGCGGGTTGCAATGTGCCTTTCCTAGTGCTCACTAAAATAGAGCCGTTCTAGCCCAAATGTGTTTTAATATAAAATTTCAGTATTTTAATCTTTAGAAAAAGAAAATAATTAAAGTTTTACTTCATGACACGTTATTATGTATTTGCAAAGTTGAGTTTCCATGTAGTTAAATAATATTAAGAGATCTAAACAATTTTTAAAACAGATGGATATAAATAATTTTAGACTACTCTCATTTCAGAAATTACACTACATAAAATACATAATTGCAATATGTAATACAATTTTGAAAAGGAAATGTAAACAACTTTGATATGAGATATAAACAACTTTGGTGAGAGTTGTAATTGGACACATCTATTATTCTGAATAATGTTTAATGGTAATGTCACTAAAAAAATTTACAAAAATCACTGGATTTTTAATATTTTAAAGTTTGTTGCAGTCTCTTTTGATAGTACTTGTAATGTACGTATTATTTATGATTTGTTTATTTTAGTAATAAATGAGAAATAGTTAATAAAGTGTAAAGAGGGCTATGATATTTTTGTCAAATTGGACATACTTATTTCGTAGTAACATTTCTACGTTAGTTTTAATCAACAGAATAAACCATTAATTATCTGTAAAATTATATTTATATAAAATGTTCATTTAAATATGTAAAAATCTTAATGACAATAAAACACTAAAGACTCTAATTTCTAAACCGGTTCTGTAAATGTTCAAGTGCTCAAAATTGATACAAAGCTAGATAAAAAAAACTTTGCCCAGTGAAATACGCTTTTCGTCATCTGATTTACATATGGATAAGCAATCTATGTAATGTAATTATGTATATCATTGGGCGTGAGACACAATTCTGCTGTGAAAATTTATAAAATTTCTTTACTATTGAATGAAATCCAGGTTTCCAAAGTAATGTGTTCGTACATCCACGGATGCAACAAGTTTTTTCGATAATGATATTACGAAAATAATTCGACTTTATTTAATTAATAATTATTGAACAATAAATGCCATATAAAATATTAATAAATACCCCCCATAAAGTTCAAATTTTTTTCACCAGTTAGCGTTAAAGTCTTGACGCACGGTCCCTATAGTGGGCAACCAGGTTATTTACTAATTTGTACATAAATTTAGAGTGTAATATATTATCTTCTGCCAAGAAAATAAATTTAAACGACATTTAATAGCTGTCGCGATTGTAATGACGGTTTTTTGTCAGTACATTGAAAATCATTGACATAAATGTCACATTGAGGATTCCATATAACCAAAGACGTTGTATGTCTTTGCATATAACAGAGGCATACATCAGAATACTATTTTTTACATACGACATGTACAAAGTATACATGGTTTGAGTTGTTTTTGAAATCATGGCATGCTTTAATTAGAAAACGTAGCATTTTATTTACTTTTTTAGAAGTATGATGTAAGTTTGGAGTCGAAAGTTATTTCTAGCTCTTAGATACTCTTTTTAACTTATATTTATGACTATATACATTTCTATTTAGAGTGAAAGATGTCATTTATCAGTGTTTAAGAAAACTATGCTCCATACAATAATTGAAAAAATAGGTACTTCTTATCATTTTTAAATGAAGTATGATCATTTACGTTAGAAATGCTGTGGAACATTTTAATGTCCAAGGCCAAGGTACAAGTAATTCAATAAAATCCTGTATAGGGAGAATCTGGCTAGTGCCATCCTGTTGAAACCATTACCTGTGCACCTCTAGATTTCGTGCATGGAAAAACTTTCTTAAATATCTCACAAAAGGTGTAATGATGTTTTGTCTGTGAAGTTCTGGTCAAGAGCGACTTGAAGGTCGTCCTAATCTACTTTTTCAAACTTTTGGGGCATTATTTATTTCCCCATTAAAGAAAATAATGTTCTAACATAAACACTTCTCGGTTATGAAGACCATTTTCACGTTTTCGAGACTATTTTAACACCAGCGTAGTGTTAATATGAGAACGATTGACAGATAAGCTAAATATGTCAAATTTTAGATGGGCAATTAAATCAATAATTTCTTAAACTAAAAGTACAAACTAAATATGAATAATTATGTTTACCTTTAGGTCCATTATTTTAAAACTAAAATATGAATTATCTACTAAAAATTAGGCAAACAAAATGGCTGCCAAAGGGAAGGAATGGTATATCATGAAATCATGAAAAATATATTACATTTAAATATTTAATGTCGATTACAATATTTCATAAATTGGCAAGCGTGGTGACTAGTATTTCGAATAAAAATGGCGTCCAAGATGAAAGACAGTAGAGAGTTATCGGCACTGGTCACTTTAGAAATACAGCAACCTTATTTCTATCCATACCCAGGCTAAGATCCAAACCCTTAGATCATATATGCTCTAATAAATCAAAGTATGTGGCTCTAAGTCCAAACCAAAATGAGTGTTATCGCAAATGTCATTCTATACGGTAACGCTGATGGCTGAGTTCAATCCATTAGACGTTTTATTTAAGCAGTTTAAAGTACGTTTGAATTTAAGGGTATTTTGTGAAAGTGGCTCGGTAATAATCGAATATCCTATTAAAATTATTGTTCTTAGATGGGTTACTATATTATTGTTTCTTGTCTTATCTTCAAATTTTTAAAATTTCATTGCCCGCTTGAAAATCAGAAACACATTCCACCTTTCTGTGATCCGAATGACATTTGTGGAATAGCCCGAATAGCTTCGTTCATATACGAGTAAGTGACCGTATTCTAATTATAAGGTTTCCGTCAAAGATTAGGGACCTTATCTCTGGTTTCCGTATTTTTCAAAATTAGGGAAATACCGTATGCTTGTTTAGCACTATTTCTTACTAAAATAATAATGCGCATGCCTAGCTGTCAAAATAAGGATACCGTATTTGACCAAGACTTTGGCGATAGCTATGAAGTAACCTATTAGGCATTCCAAACTGAATGGCTACCAGTGGGTTCTGGGTTATGATATGGCAAAATTATGGCAACCCTGTAGGCCTAGTGATTTGACAAGGTCAATGAAACAGATAGTTACATAGATTGATCATCCATATTTTTCAAAATAAACATAAGCTTATGCCTTGAAGTAAAAATGTAAGCAATTATTTTTTTTTAATATCTAAAGGCTAAAAATTGGTTTTAAAACACATTTTTGCTAAACCGATTCAGATTAATAAATATTTGCCAGGCAATATGGCCGCTCGTAAATGACCAGCTTTGATCAATCTATATAACTATATATGTATCATTGACCCTGTTAATGACAACATGACAACAGGGTTGCCATATCTAAACTGTCATTACCCACTGGTAGCCATTTGTCAGGTCGTTGGAATACCTAATTAGGCATTCCAAACAAAACGGATGCCAGTGGGTTTTGACAAGTTATGATGTGGTTATGACCACATACTTTGATTTTCTAGTATGTGGGTTATGCACATACTTTGATTTTCTTTTACGGGTTATGACACTTTTTGATTACTATACGGTGCAAGAGAGAGGTCCGACACGCCCAACATAGGGCGCGGCCATTTTGATTACTATGCCACAGTTTATAGCTAAAGAATCAGATCGCTCACTCAGCGTCGGCACTTTTGATCTCAATGTTCCAGTTTATACACTGCGCAACTCGGATAATACAATATATGACAACCGCCTATACTATAATAAAACAGCAGTCTTCTGCGTATCCTGAATTTGTATCCCTGGAATGGATGTTATTTTGGAACTTTCAACTGGTCCGAGTGAGCTAACCACATACTTTGATTTTCTTTTACTATACGGAGAATGGTCGCACTGCGCAGCTTTCTGAGTGCCTTTTAAAAGGAGATAGAAGACTCCACCATTTTGAACCCTATTACGTGTTGCCTACATCTTGGCGCAATATTTTTAATAGGTGCGTTTTAATCATCCGCTTCTGCTTCGGAATTGTCGGTTTTCTTGTTTTAATCTGACAGGTTAAAACGACTAAACCGACAATTCCGGAAGCAGAAGCGGATGATTAAAACGCACCTGATATTGTGCTTGCTGCTGTCAGTGTCAGTGAATATTATTTTTGAAGTCACAGTTTATTGCTAAAGAATCAGTTAGCTCACTCGGACCAGTTGAAAGTTCCAAAATAACATCCACTCCAGGGATACCAATTCAGGATACGCAGAAGACTGCTGTTTTATTACAGGCGGTTGTCATAATATATTGTATTATCCGAGTTGCACAGTGTATAAACTGAAACATTGAGATCCAAAGTGCCGACGCAGAGTGAGCGATCTGATTCTTTGGCTGTAAACTGTGTCACAGGGTTCAAAATGGCCGCGCCCTATGTTGGGCGTGTCGGACCTCTCTCTTGCCTCGTATAGTAATCAAAGTATGTGGAGCTAACTGATTCTTTAGCAATAAACGGTGACTTAAAAAATAATATTCACTGACACTGACAGCAGCAAGCAAAATATCAGGTGCGTTTAATCATCCGCTTCTGCTTTCGGAATTGTCGGTTTAATCGTTTTAACCTGTCAGATTAAAACAAGAAAACCGACAATTCCGAAGCAGTAGCGGATGATTAAAACGCACCTATTAAAAATATTGCGCCAAGATGTAGGCAACACGTAATAAAGGATCAAAATGGGCGGAGTTTTCTATCTCCTTTTAAAAGGCACTCAGAAAGCTGCGCAGTGCGACCATTCTCCGTATAGTAAAAGAAAATCAAAGTATGTGGGTTATGATATGACAACCTTGTGAGCCTGGTGATTTGAAAAGGCCAATGATATAAATAGTTATATAGATTAAACATCTCTAATTTTTAAAATAAACATAGGCTTATGCCTTGAAGTAAAAAATGTAGGTAATTATTTTTTAAATTTATTCAAAGGCTAAAAATTATTTTTTAAATACATTTTTGCTAAACTGCTTCTGATTAATGATCACTTGCGAGATAACATGGCCGCTCGCAGAACGACCCGCTTTGAGTAATCTATACAGTGAGCACCATAAGTCTAACTCGTTACTGGAGTCTTGTTAGGAAAATCGCCGAGACAGGTCGATTTTTGATTTCTACAATGTACATTTTTGTATGAATAGTTTACCTTTAATTTCATCCCTTACTGGAGGGAAGCAACCCTTTTGAAAAATTTAAATGGCATGGGGTGGTGAGTGATAGCTCATTTGAAAGAGGGTTTTATTCTCTATTCAACCGTGTAAAAAAAAAATTAAATTTGCTTCATTAATTCTCGACTAATTGTTGTTTCAGAATAACGGAAATTAACGTAGCGCACTCATCCTTAGAATTAAAATTCGGCCCTGCATGACTTCAGTTTTGGTTCAGACGTGAAGTAAGACTTTTTGCCATTAGAAGGTCACTGTTAGTCTAGTTGCTTTCCTATTTTGTGAGGTTTTGTTATTTTTAAACATTAATAAATCAACATGTAATGCTGCAAATTTCAATTTTTTTTTGCACGGTTAAATAGAGAATAAAACCCCCTTTCAAATGAGCTATCACTCACCACCCCATGCCATTTAAATTTTTCGAAAGGGTTTTTACCCTCCAGTAAGGGATGAAATTAAGGGTTAACTAATCATGCAAAAATGTACATTGTAGAAATTAAAAATCGACCTGTCTCGGCGATTTTCCTAACAAGACCCCAGTAACGAGTTAGTTAGGGGGGGTAAGACTTAAGATGCTCACTGTATAACTATATATGTATCACTGACTTTGTCAATGACAGCAGGCCCACAGGATTGCCATTTCTAAATTGTCTGTGATGGTACTATATCACATACTTTGATTTTCTTTTACTATACGGAGAATGGTCGCACTGCGCAGCTTTCTGAGTGCCTTTTAAAAGGAGATAGAAAACTCCGCTATTTTGAACCCTTATTACGTGTTGCCTACATCTTGGCGCAATATTTTTAATAGGTGCGTTTTAATCATCCGCTTCTGCTTCGGAATTGTCGGTTTTCTTGTTTTAATCTGACAGGTTAATACGACTAAACCGACTATTCCGGAAGCAGAAGCGGATGATTAAAACGCACCTGATATTTTGCTTGCTGCTGTCAGTGTCAGCTATACTTTGGTGTCAGTGAATATTATTTTTGAAGTCACAGTTTATTGCTAAAGAATCAGTTAGCTCACTCGTACCAGTTGAAAGTTCCAAAATTACATCCACTCCAGGGATACAAATTCAGGATACGCAGAAGACTGCTGTTTTATTATAGGCGGTTGTCATATATTGTATTATCCGAGTTACACAGTGTATAAACTGAAACATTGAGATCAAAAGTGCCGACGCAGAGTGAGCGATCTAATTCTTTAGCTGTAAACTGTGTATGTGTACTATATGTGTACTATATAGTCTTTTCGATATCATACGTCACCATTTATTATCAATAGCAATAAAAATCAAGTAGGTTGTACGAAAGTTATTCATTGAATGCTTTATTCTTTGATCACTTATTTCAACGAACTTACGCAATTGATACTTCGTCGAAATAAATGTAGAATCAACCAATTACAAAATATAATATATAAAATAATAAATTACATTCTTTAACCTAATTATACCCAAGTTCAAGGAACTATAATAACTACAAAAAGTATATACATTATGATAAATATATATAAGTCCTTATATATTACATCTACCATGGAAAAAGAAAAAAAATATATTTATCTACATTTTTTTTTTTTAATTATATAATTTAACTCTATTTTTGTGCACTTCAACACGTTTTTCTTCAATCCTTATAGTAATATTTGGAAATTTGTCCTCTATAACGTCAAAGGGACCTTTATATAAGGGATCTTTCCACTTATCAGCATTTTGACAGATCATTGGAATGCTTAAAAAAATATTTCTCTTTAATATGAGCAACGCGCCACTGGACCCAAGTAGGCGGCGACCTTTAACAAGTGATTCCGTTAAGCGATGACGTACCTGTATTCTTCTTATTGTAATCTGACTCTACTTATTAAGAACTAATTGCATATATTTTCTACCCAGTAAAAGTAGGTAGGAAAAATATCTAGGTAGGTAATAGATACATGTCAATTTTAAAGAACAATGAAAGACACGTGCAGTGTAATTACATTTATAGATTAAATGGCTGGTGTACATATATACTTTGAAAAACATTCATTTGTATTCTCGAGTTTTATTTTTAGTACACGTCAGGATTGAAAACCTATCTATTTTTTAAAATCAATAGTTTGCGTTTAGTTGAAAGTGAAAACCTTTACTTTAAATTTAAAACAGTGACGGCTTGTGATAATTAAAAATGGGCGTTCAATGTTTTCCAATAATTTTAGTTCAAAACTTTGTACAAGCGCCAAAATTATTTAAAATTGAATATATACAAATACAAACAACATAACTTTAAAAATACTTTTATGATTAAAATAATAGTAAATGATTTACCTTGGAGACGTTTTAGGGTAACAGTCGTTGAATTGATACACATACTTCTTATTTATTAAAGTCACAGTTTTATTTAAACACAATTTTTAAATAAACACAAATAAAATATAATGTATTTTAGAGTTTGATTGGAAACATCAAGATAGAATGAAGCAGATACGACATAAACACTATTTTACAATATGACAAGTGGATGCACTTTGAGTCGTATTTTGAATAATTTAAAGTTAATAATTTTATATTTGAAGATTGACGGAATGAAAATGTTTTTATATCATTTAAATCACGCTATTAAAAAAGTGGCCTTTAATCTTACCAAAACTCCTCTTTATTCTATCTCAATGATTATGAAGGTTCGTATGCCTCATTCTACTTTGTGATGTTACGCCTCGTTTTTGTGCCATGCACAAAATAGCGTAGTTTTAAGCACTCACATTGTTTGTTTCACGGATCTGTTTACCTCTCTTTTTAACTACAGGCATTTGCGGAAACCTCTGGTGCATAGTGC
This sequence comes from Psylliodes chrysocephalus, assembly GCA_927349885.1. Taxonomy (NCBI): domain Eukaryota; kingdom Metazoa; phylum Arthropoda; class Insecta; order Coleoptera; family Chrysomelidae; genus Psylliodes; species Psylliodes chrysocephalus. The sequence goes on along the minus strand of OV651814.1, from coordinate 8,985,222 downwards.
ACCAAAAAATTGAGATTATGAATAAAAATAAAAAAAAATAAATTGCATAAAAACAATATTTTAAAATATAAATTCAATATTATTTCATAAAAACAATATTTTAAAATATAAATTCAATATTAACTGGGTGTTCCCTGCAAAAATTAATCAACGGAGAAACCGCCCCTGCTTTAGATATTATTGTATTTATAAATGTCAGTGTCAGAATCCATTAATTCGGAAAGTCGCTTAATTTTATCTGACCACAGGTTAATAGAAAATACACTGTGTTTATTAATTAGTATTTTAGAATTTAACCAGCTGTAATTATTTATTATCGACTGAATAAGTTACGAGAATAATATAGTTATTAACGTTATAAGGCCGATAAATAGCAAATAACGGCCGGGCTGAAGTTTGTGATCCGAGGCGATAGCTGAGGCAAGGCCGTTATTTGCTGTTATCGGCCGTGTTTCGTTCAAGATTTTTCGTCATACTGCTACAAAAACAAAACACCTAATTTAAGAACAAATTTTATTAAACGTAACTCTTAAAAGATAGGTACGGAATAAAACAATTTATTCCTTATTGTAATGGATGTGGAAATTGAATTCGCAATTGGTGTTATTTGAAATCTGCAACCCGTCCCAAGGATATTTAGATTTTACAGAGGAAGATGTTTCTGAAGAATGTGAACTATTTGCGGTACTTGAAGATGCAATATTCTCCGGATTATTTGGAAAAAGTTGTTTTGTTATTTTCATTCTTTTAGTAACCGATTTTTCTATGTAAGTTTCCGCCACCGTTGATAATTCCCATCCTCCCAGTTCTTTTAATGACAGTAAGTCACCACCATTTTCTACGAGCATAGTTGCTGATGTTCTACGAAATGAATGTCCTGTATAAAGTTCGGGATTTTCAAGTTTTAAAAAGGTGGCAATTTTCTTAGGAACGCTTCCGATGGTATGTATGCCGACGACTTGCTGCACACATTTGCCATTCCTATAACCAACGAAAAATCTCTGATTTTTGAAACTAGGAGGACGCAGATTACTGTATTTCTTGTATAAACCATATGCATCAAATGGAAGTCCTGTTTTTGGGATAAGAAAATTTCTGTCTTTTTCATTCTTAGTATTTTTTAGTGATACGAGGATGTTTTTCTCTGTATTTTCGAAACTGTTAATGGTGAGAGACGTAAGTTCTCTTCTCCTGCAAGCTCCTAGAATACCGAGTACTAACACAACCTTTTCCAGTAGCCAGGTATGATCATCCGCGTCCAGCAAAAATTTAAGTATATCATTTTCCGATAGAACCTTGGCTTTCTTTGGGGTATAACCTTCATTTTTGCGCCTCAGGAACAAGAATAGTTTACCGAATCTACAAACAAACATAATTTCGATGAGTATATAGTTAGTTCAATGTTGGCGGATAGTATAGTAATTTACCTTGATATGTCAATGTTTTCATGTATTCTTAACGCAAGTTTCAGCATTGATATTTTTGTCCACAGTGATGTAGGAGAATACGTTTCAGACATTCCTTTTGCATAAGCTAGCAGTACTTCTTCACTTACACTATGTATGTTTTTATTCTGACGCCACTTCACGAAGTTGTCGTATTCCTGCTGATATCTTTGTTGGGTTGTACTCGGAAATAAATTTTTGGTTGCCGCAGCTGCTTCTTCCAGTACATCGGAGAGAATATCGTTTTCGAAAATTTCTTCCATCTTTAATCTTTTCCGCTCTATAATCACTCAACAAGAAACAGTACTGTCAAACTTACAATGTTTGTATAGTATATTGATGTGGTTGCTAGGCAACTTTAGATTGTTGTGATTGTTGTAGGTGGTGCGCGGCCGTTATTTTATTTAACGGCCGGCGGCCGTTAAATGCACCTTTTCGATATCAATTTCGCTCATATTATGGTAAGATAATAGTACAGTATGACGAAAAAATTATTTTCAATATTTTTGTTAGTTCGGTTTTCATACTATAAAATTATTTACTTTATTTTTGTATGTTTGATATTGTTGTTTAATTTCTAGGTTATTGTGTTTTTTAATGTTCGTTGAAAAATGTTTATTCTTTCTATTTATCTTTTTGGTAACTGGTTTGTGATCCAGGAATAAATTTGATATATTAATTCTATTCACTGTTGGGTTCTAATTAACAGGGCTGTTCCTAAAGTGGCGCTGGGAAACAGAAACAAAGCTGAATTGTGCTTTCATTTTCATAAGAAAGGATCCTTTGATTTATTTTATTAAATTCTGAAAGCAGTTCCAAATATTTAATTTTGTAGTCAGCACTTTCTGAACCACTTCTGGAGATACCACTTGGTTTTCGTCATTCACTTCTGTTACAGCCAAAACCACATGTGGAAGATTTTTATTGGGAACTGATGTATTTTTTAATTTCTTCTTAGGTGGCAATGCTATAAAAATAAATAACATTTTTATAGTTAAGAAAATTGTTTGAAAAATGTAGGTACATACCTTAATATTCATTTTCCAAATCTCTTTCATAATCAGTGGGCGAAAAGTGATTACAGCAAATATGATTTTTTTATAGGATCAATATTTTTAGTCCCGCATCGTCTAATCTATTCACTTAAAATCGTCTGGGAAACAAAATCTATTGGCCTGGAAAATTTATGAAATGACACACCAATTCCAGTCTTCTTATAAGCAGAGTACTCTGCAATACAGCCAGAAACTATGCAATATGCCTATAATAAAATTTATGTTAAGAATTTTTAATATTTATAATCATGGACAACTTTCATACCTTCCTCTAAAAAGTTATCCAAAACAAAATATATAGTCAAACACAAACATGCAAAATTCAACCAGTTCAAATAACAATAAAATAGCTACAAAAAATATAGTTTTACTTAAAACAACAGCAGAAAAAAACAACATATAACACCATAAACAACTATGTATAATCGATGTTTTGACAACTGACAAAAGTATTTCGTGACGTCATAAAATAAGTCAATATGGCTTCTTATGGAAGTGGCCCATCCTTCTCTTTAGTTTATCATCCTTGGATCAACCGTGTCACCTCAGAGTGCCAGTACTGATTGATACTTATACTGGGCTGATACTGCACTACCACAGATGCGCGTCGAAGTGACCGAAACAGGGCAAGATATTTATTAAGGCCAATTTCAATTTCGTTTGACATATAATCACGATTTTTTTTAGATTAGAAAATTGCATTATCAATTTTTTCATCCGAAGTAATACAAGACGTCACTTTAAATTTCTATCTCTTTATGTCAACAAATATGTAACACGATGCATTTATAAAACGTATGTTACTAATGAATATGTGGCGGCAACTGACGGCAACACTGTCAGCTACTCCATGTTATAGAGTACATACAGGTCCGGTATAAGCCAAATATAAATGGAAAATAATAATTTAATGTTTTGATTGAGTTAAATAAAATATCAAAATTAAATGTTTATTTTTAAGTAAACGACATTTTTAAATGTATACGTCTTCATTCAAAAATAATATAAGCTAATACTCAAGTGTATACGAGTGTACTGGACAAGAGATAATTTTACCTTTTACTCCAGTTTTTTGTAATGAAACCAGCGGTAAAATAGATATTTGTGTACCAAGGCTGTGTTTGGCCGTTCGAGTCTAAGCTAGTTCTGGTTAAGTATAAGAGTAATAGGCAAGAAACGGGTGTTCAATCAAACTTGACATCGAGATTGATGTCACATAAGCAGGTGTACTGAAGATGAACTTTGCAGGACCAAGCATCAGATAGGTATAAGACTTGATATTCTGAAAACAATGCATACTACACTGAATAAGAACGAATGGAAGTGTCAGAAGGAGGCTAAAGGCAAAAAATAGACGGAACAGAGCCGAATAAATAGATAAGTAATATTTTAGCCAGGAGAGAGTCGATGAGTGTTATAAATATAGTTAATTTACGAATATATTTTTAATGTATAATTTCAGTTCATTTTCATTTTTGGTATAAAACTATGGCTGACATAATAAAACTCTTAAAAGTATATATATATTTTCAATCTTTATTACTATACATTATTTAGTTTTCATTTATTCTGTCTGACCTAGGGAAAAGATTAGAAAACCCTGGTCATAATTGTTTACAATGTTGGTGTTCCTAATGATACAAAACATTACAGAGGAATGATACTTAGCCGATGAAATCTCACCGAGTTCACGCATGACGTATTGTGGTATGGAATGTGGCTATCTCTGATGCATCTGCAGATTTAAATTTATTTTTGCGTACTGTTTTCTATCAACTGATACCCCAAATTTATACAAGCCACGTCTTTGCACCACAATGTGACATAGCATCAAATCTGCTTAATCTCGTACCATTTTTTTTAAGTATCAAGGATATTCTTAGTGTAGCTGATCATCATGTTTCGAGTCATTGAACCTAAAAAATAACAAATATCAATAAATAGAATTCGGAATTTATTCCAAAAATATTTTTCTTTGGGAATTATATAGGATTTCTCGTTAATATACTGACAAACATTTAAAGGTGGTAGGTGCATCCAAATAAACATTTTTTTGCTTAATAAAATAAAAATAATTTTATTGCCCAACAAATTAATCCATTTACAGAACAAAATACATGAAATAAATGTTAAACATAATATTTCGACAGAAAATAATTTTAGCAACAGAAAAAAAAAAATAAAAGAAAGAATCCTAAATACATTAGCTACAAATTAGTACAACTAATGGTCGAAATTAATATCCCAATCAGAACAAAATTAATTAAAATTTGAGCACATTAGCGTTATAGGTGAATTTCCTCCCAAGTTCGTTCAAATACTTGCTGTATAAAATGTTTTATGATATCTAATGGATGTTTGGGGAACATTAAAATTTATTTAATTTATCAAAAATAGTACATCAATAGTGTTATATAATATTTTATAAAAAAATGTAACACTGGAAACTACCCTTCTATTTTCGAAAGAAGCAGAGATTCTTCAATTCAATTGCCAATGAAACTCTGCAAAATGTTTATAAATGATGTTGCAATCATTTGTTAAAAATCAACACAAATACCTAAAACAAAATATAAGCTGATAAGTAATAACTATATGCAGTTTGTGGACAAACAATATAGGAAATTGAAAGAAAATCTATACAATTAGTAGAAAATTTCAAATATTTAAGGGTAATTATTCGGAAACAGATGAAATTCATAGACCATATGCAAATACTGTTATCAAAACAATTGCAGTTAAATTACATTTCCTATTTAGAATTTTATTAAAATAATTGTTATATTATTACATTATTTTTTACTAAATTTGAATATTGTGATATTAGCAAACTAGCCAAATAAAGAAAATAAAAATAAAATAAAAACCGAAAACATACCTGGATCTACAACAATATATATAAATAATATAAGTACATTGCATCTATTAAATTATTAAAGTCCATTAAATTGAAATGACACGTCAAACCATAAACGTCAAACCATGGAGGAAGGGCGTCAAACTTTCAAAACAAACATGCTTGTGTTGTGTTCCAAACAGAAAATAGCATTTATAGAATAATTTCTTTACTTGCAACCTTTCCCCGCACACCACCTCGTCCCTCACCCAGAAACATGGTCAAATTGGGCTAAGCCATTTTACATTCGTCTGTATAGGGAGCGATGTTGCAATTGTTCAATTTAGTGTCTATTCCGTCTGTTCAGATGGCAGCATCTTATGGGCCCTACATTTTTAAATCTTATCACAAGAATCCTGAAATAATTAGGCAAAAATAAAAGAATGTATTTTGCGTTTTAACTTTTAAAAACTATAAAAAATGATGGAAAGTCCATAACTTTTAAATATTTGTTAAATATCACTTATTAAAATAATATGCATTAAAAGTAAAACAAACCATAGACTTTCCATCATTCTTTACAGTTTTTTGAACCCATTTATGAAAACAGTTTTTGAAAATATTATCGTTCAGAGCTGTATTTCTTGTGATAAAAAAGTCGCCATCACTTGTCATTGACAACGCGTTGAACTTGGCCTTAAGCCAGTTGCCGCTGTCACTGCGCCCTGCATTGAACGGCATCTCATTTACTTTCATCAGAACGGTAGTGTCTCTGTCTCTTTCTTGTCTCTGTCGCTTGCAGCTTCAGCATGTCTCTGCAGCGACCATTGAACGAGCACCTAATAGTATCTTGATTTACCGACAACATTGGTATCAATACAAACAAAAATTACTGATGTATAAAGTGACTCATTTATAATGCATAATGTTTCTCTGTAATTTTCATTCAGAAATGTGTACCACCTTGTAAAACAGTACGTTTTCCGAGGCGAAATACGCCAGCCGACCGGTCTCTTTTTAAATGGATTATTTTCAAAGAAAATTCAGGTCAGCCATGGAACATGGAAAATAAGAGACAGTTACTTCACAGAAAGAACTCAAGAATGATAAATGATTATATATCGTTGTAAGTTAATTAATTTCCTATTCAAATTGTTTATTCCACACCATAAGGATGTTAATAATGCTATTAGGAATTTATTTTTAAAATATATTGAAGAAGGTCGTTGTTTGTGTAGTATGAGGTTGATTAATAATTTGAAAATATTGTCAAGGTCGTATTTGCATACAAATAATCACAATGGTTTGTCCTTTAATAAACGTTTGTTAATTCTCTGTTATTGATCAAATATAATTTATTTTTAATAAGGGTTGGACTCTGATTTTTCACATAATATACTTGATCCTGTTAATATTATAGTTAATTCAAAATTGATCAAGCTCAAATTTTTCACCTGGATATTATTTATTTCTGGATACTTTAGAGGAAATCTAAAATAGATAAGTATTTGGTGTAATTCGCATAAAACTAGTAATTCTGGAAATATCCGGTGGTAGATTGCCAATAGCAAACGTTGGTTCGTTTTCTGGGTATCAAGATCTAGTTTCTGTAAGGAATAGCCAAATCCAGAAGGTATGCCAGAATCCTTGAAACTTAATTTTTTGAGATCAATTTTCCTCTAAATATCCTTCAGCAACTTACGTATTCTTTCATCCACCATGGCACTTCAACGTGGTCATACGGACTCAAGATTCTACCAGAAGAATTATGGTCGACGTAGATACTGACCTCTTTAATTGTCATAATCGCTGAAACCCACATTAGTTTTCCACTTTGTCTACAGGTTAGGAAAAATTATTTTTTTAAACAGCTACGTGGCCATAAAGTTACGTAGTCTCTTATCAGCTTCAAAAAGCTTATGTCGTCTTCGTAAACAATGGTAAAAATGCGCTATTTATCGGTTTTTAGTCTCTAGTACCTATACGAAATCTGATTTTCTAACTTCTACTTGATTAACTGTCAAATACACAAAATATTAATGCAACTTTGTTTATTAAACATGTCTCATTCGGTACCTAATGAATAAATTTTAAAACATCTCTAGACAAAACTTTATACTTTTTTAACTTGTATTCTTTTGACTCTTGCTTCAAAAATTCGTTTAACTTATTTTAACTAAATTATTATCAGCCTAACAAGAAGTTACCTAGCTGTTATCTGTCTAATAGTCTGATTCACAAGTGCCATTTCCCTCGAAACCTGTCCTCCAGCACCGAAAATTATGATTTTTGGCTCATTCGATTCGGAATGGCATCTAGAACATTCTATCAAAATTCCAAGAGGGGCTGAAAAAAAATGCAAAAGTTATAAACAATAAAGTAATATAAAAAATAAGGGTTTGGTTTTTTTGAAATATTTCAAAAACTATTTGAGATAATCGAAATTTGAAAAAAGATCCTTAAAGAGCAGGACATTTCCCAAAAAAAAGTCTAACCTCCCAGAACTGTACCAACAATCCTTATAATTTTAATTAAGCGGCGAAAATAACGGTAAAAACGCGTGGTTCAGCTGCCGCGCGCATCGCCCCAATCTGACATATGAACTAAAAAAAATATTTTAACTGATTAAATATTAATATTAAGGAATAAAAAAATTTGGGTACTAAGTAGACATATGAATAAACAATAATCCGTAAACAAAAAATTTTTATCACTATTTTTTTATTAATTATGCTTTTGTTAATTAGTTAATTTTCACCATTTTAATGTTAACATAAAAACGCTGATTATTTCAAAACAAGAAATCTAGATTTTGTTTTGATTTTTTTAAGCTATTGTTAAAAGGATTTAGAAGAGATGCCCGTTGGAAAAATTCAAAAATTTTGATGTCTTTTCTGAGATCAGTCATTTCAAGTGATTTTGTCACAGCTTATACAATATTGTATAAGCTGTGATTTTGTTATAAGCTTACGTTGCTTAAGAATGTTGTTCCCGTACACACTGACACTATGCAAAATACTTCAATCGCCCCCACGCGATTTGGCAGCAGCTTTACAACATGTCGATTTAATTATAAAGACTATTGAAGATGTTCGCCAAAATATTGATTTAAAATTTGCTGAACTTTTTAAGAATGCATAGAATTTGTTCAGTAGTGTAAACGAGGAAATGAAAATTCCGCAAATAACGTCACGCCAAGAGCATCGGGAAACTACAACACAAAAGATTCTGAAACTTATTTTAGAATTACTATAATGATTCCACTTTTGGATGCTTTCATTGATCAGCTTCAGTCGAGATTCCAAAATCATAAAGCCACATTATCAACTCTCAACATTTTAATTCCGACTGTGTGTTGCAAAGAACAAATTAATCAAAATTAGATAACTACTAAGCTCTATAAAAAATATTTGGAATGGGACTTTGTAAAAGCTGAATTAGACATGTGGCGGATAAAATGGGTGAAAGAATCTGAACTAGATCGACAAACATGTGCTATTGAAGCACTCGGAGAATGCAACCAGGCCTTATTTTCAAACATTCACAAACTTTTAAAGATCTTGGCGACACTGCCGGTTTCTAGATGTACTTCTGAGAGGACTTTCTCTTCTATGAAACACCTCAAAACTTATTTGAGAAACTCCACAGGCCAGAAGAGACTAAACGGTTTGACGTTAATGTCAATCCACCGCAGAATTGACATGGACACCGAGAAGGTAATTGATTTGTTCGCTGCAAAGAAAGTTAGAAGACTAAATTTAATTTTGTAATAAGGTGTTAATATTTCTGTAATAGTTTTCTAATAAATATGTATGACAAGTAACACCATGTTATTTCTTTTATTAAAACGATTTTATGTTTTTCTACTGTTCCACCAAATCAAACCCCCTCCCCCCTCCGAAATTATTTTTTGGCTACGGCTTTGGTCTGACAAATAAGATACGCGTTTTTTTTTTCCTTCTTAGTCTAAAATTAAACATCTACAAAATGGATTTTGCAACAAACATGAGCGTGAAAAAAATTAAAAAAAATCAATCGTTTTTCTTGTAAATTTATTTTACAAATTTTACAAAAGCAACTAATAATTATAGAAAATTTAAATACACAAAGACATAATATTTATTAAATTTTTCCATCGATAAAAAAATATGTTTAATTCCGTTAATGAAATCATACGAAAAGAATGTATACAACAACAAACTAACCGCCAAAGTTGCTATTACTTTTCATTTGTTTAAAGTATAAGCTGGCTTTTCCATACCAGGCCAGCGTTACCAGAGGGGTGCCATCAAGCAATTTAGATTCCATGGTGATTTTGTACGAACCTAGTGGTATACTCTTTGGATAGTACTTAATACTCTCTAGGGGCCAACAGTTGTCTAGATGCCACCAACCCTAAAATTTAATTTTATCTTTACCTCAGGAAAATATATTAAACAAATGTGGAATGAGCTCAACAAATTAAATATAAAAAATAAACCAAAGAAAATAACTATACTCTGTTTTTAAACTAAGAGGAGCGATTTGAATTTAAGTTGGCAATTCTGTAGACTTATGATTGGTCAGATTGCAGTCAGTTTCACACATTACTTTTTAACATGAACATCAGCTAATAATTGATATTGTTGACATTTTATAATTTCGATATCTCATCATTACTTAGTTTTTTACTTTATTTCCTAAATAATAGTTTTTCAGTAAGCAATTGTATTGAAAATCTACAATTATGGATCATTCTACACTGAGTACTATTAAGGGTAGCTATTCCTGAAAAGCTCTACAAGAAAGGGACGACACATTATTTTACATGCTGATTCTGAAGATGGTTTTGTAGAAAATGCATTATTGGTTTTTGAAGGTAAAAAGATGGGAGATTACCATGAAGAGATGAATTCCGAAGTATTTTAGAAAAAACTAACAACTTTATTACTGATTTTTTAAAACTAAAAATTGATGAATTTCTAACCAAAATGATTAAAGTGTTCCTAAATATTCAAGTAAATTTTATTTATTAGAAAAGAAACCATTTACAAAATTGTTATAACATTTAAAACACCATCTACTACTTTAGGGATAATCTAATTTAGCACAATGAGTTAACATTACTTTCACAAAAAATTATTTAAAAATACTTAAAATTAATACATAGGTATGTATGAATAGTTCACTTTAAATTAAAAAATATATGTTGACATGTAGTGTTATGAAAATGTTGGTTCCAGTTTTCAAAACAAATGACTCATAGGCCTGTAAACTTTTGAATGCCTTTAGTTGCTCTTTAACGTATTAACCATGGGTTACACTAAATAAGCCTTATTATCCACATTACTCATAGAAGAGATACCAGTTACTGTGTGGTTCACTTGTCATTCACTGATTAACTTTTACTTTTTATACCTATTACAAAAATATCCTTAAAAATGTAAAGAGACCAAATTTTTAATTTTATACTAACCTAGCTAGATCTGGATATTCTATTAACAATTTTCTTAAATATTTAATATCCATTTTAAAAAGAGTTATTCTCAAAAAAGTCGATTTCAAAAGCAAGAAAAATATTTCTGATATCAATCAACAACCATATTGAATTTTATTTGACAGTGACGGTTCGTTTTAGACACACATTTCAGATCACAATAATGTGAAATTTGCGACCGTTGTCTGGGACCAATAAAAAATGACTTGTATGACATTTATTCGTTTCTTAACCGCTCATTGGCAGTTCACCGACTAATGCCGATAAAGATAACTATTTCATAAATATTGAACACGACTATATTTCGAAACACGCTCTTAGTAACAAATCTAGTTACTTTTCCCTGTGTAAATAAGTCTTTTCAATTCGCTCCTCCTAGTTTAAAAACAGAGTATAGTAATTGTAAACTTTGGTTTGCAGTACTTTTGCAATTTTTTTGTCTATGATAGTTATACACAAAAAAATTATTTTACAAAAAAAAAATCATGTTCCGGACTTCCAAAAAAATTGCAATTCTAATATAAGGTTGAAAATAATACGAAATATATTGCTTCAATTTTGCAGCGTTTTTGCAATTTTTTTAAGAAAGTTGTAATAAATTTTATTCACAACCATATATACAGTAAAAGGTCTTTACAAAAACATACCACATATTCCTTAGACCAAAATAAGTCGATTTAAGTAAAATTAGTACAAAGTTGCTTCGTTTGGGCTCCAGAGGGCCTTGAAGTTACAATTTTTAAATCGTTTTTCCCATATAAATGTAAAACGGCATATGCGATTTTGCTGAAATTTGGTATATTGGTAGAGTTTTATGTGGCAAAAAAATGGTATTAAAATTTTGTCCGATAATAATACATAGGCGTAGAACTTGATTTTTTAAATAATTGCACCTTTAAAAATTCTACGCCAATGGAAGAAAAGGAGTTTGAGTATGAAATGTAGATTGCGCAACTCATTTACTTTAAAAAAGGTACTCTTGATAAGACTCGATTACTCTCATGGTTTTGACGAAATTTGCATTTTAGTAATTTTAGAACATAAACAATAATTAATTAAATACAAACTTTATCAAAACCATAAGAGTAAATCGAGTGTTATCAAGGGTACTTTTTTGTAGTAAATGAGTACCCAATCCAAATGTCATACTCAAACCCCTTTTTTGCCATTGGCGTAGAATTTTTAAAGGTGCAATTATTTAAAAAATCAAGTTCTACGCCTATGTATTATTATCGGACAAAATTTTATACGATGAAAAACATAAAAATGTACTTTTTTCACATCTTCTTCAACACCTCTAATCGAGACTTTTAACAAAAATACTCGATTCTTGCCATGTACGATTTTTTGAGGAATATTAATTATTTACCTGCAATACGTATACAAAAACATTTATTGTTGGTTTCCATAGTTTCATCTAAATAAAAATATTGTCAAGTTTTAACACCTAATCTCTTGTTAACGATTGAAAGTGTTCTATCTGACTCAATAATTAAAAAAACTAATGCGTGGTTTATTAATATGGCTGTACAATATACCAATGCAGAATATACCGATATGTTACTGACATTAGGATTTTGTGAAGGAAATGCTCGAGAGAGTGTCAGGGTGTACTCTGAAAGGTTTCCAAATCGTCGTGTACCTAGCCACCCAACTTTTGCTGCTGTTGAGAGACGTCTTCGGGAGACCGGTTCCTTTGCTCCCAACACTGTTGATAATGGAAGAGAACGTTTTGTAAGGATTCCTGAAGTTGAAGAAGACATTTTAGAACGTGCTGAAGAAGATCCAGAATTAACCACCAGACGAATTGGAAGGGAACTAGGAGTAAGTAAAGATGTTGTTCATAAAGTGCTTAGAGAACAATTGCTATATCCATACCATAAGAAGCCAGTACAAGAATTATTAGTCCATGATCCTCAAATTCGTTTGGGTTTTTGTCGATTTGTTAATATGCAAAGAGAAAGAGATCCAAACTTTGTCAAGAAGGTACTCTTTACCGATGAAGCGGGTTTTACAAGAAGAGGTATAACTAATACCCATAATGAACATGTTTATGCCGTTGAAAATCGGCCTGCAATAAAGGTAAACCATTTTCAGCATGAATTCAAAATTAATGTGTGGGCTGGAATAATTGGTAATTTCATTGTTGATCCTGTCATACTTCCACGAAGATTAACTGGAGAAAATTATTTGGATTTTCTACAAAATACGTTGCCAGAATTGTTAGAAGATTTACCTCTCCAACTTCGAAGAGATATGTAGTTTATGCAAGATGGAGCTCCACCACATTTTTCTTTAAACGTTAGAAACCACTTGAATGAACAATATCGACACAAATGGATAGGCAGAGGTAATGACGCACCTGTAAACTGGCCACCACGTTCCCCAAACCTAACACCGATGGATTACTTTTTATGGGGACATCTGAAATCCACAGTTTACAGGGAACCTGTAGAAAATGAGGAACAACTCTGGCAACGTATTCAAGATTCAATAAACAATCTTAGAGGTGATGAAGAAGTTATGGAAAGGATACATTTTAATTTTCTTCGACGTATAAATCTTTGTATGCGTGAAAATGGTAAACATTTTAAACAATTTTTGTAAAATCTCTATTTTAATTATGTTGTAAATAAATATTTTTGTGCAAACCTATACACTCTAAATTATTAAAACAGAAATTTAGCGAAAACCATGAGAGTAATCGAGTCTTATCAAGAGTACCTTTTTTAAAGTAAATGAGTTGCGCAATCTAAATTTCATACTCAAACTCCTTTTCTTCCATTGGCGTAGAATTTTTAAAGGTGCAATTATTTAAAAAAATTAAGTTCTACGTCTATGTATTATTATCGGACAAAATTTTAATACCATTTTTTTGCCACATAAAACTCTACAAATATACCAAATTTCAGCAAAATCGCATTTGCCGTTTTAAATTTATATGGGAAGAACGATTTAAAAATTGTAACTTCAAAGCCCTCTGGAGCCTAAACGAAGCAACTTTGTACTAAGGTAATTTTACTTAAATCGACTTATTTTGGTCTAAGGAATATGTGGTATGTTTTTGTAAAGACCTTTTACAGACACCCTGTATAATGTCATTACTAACGTCATTGAAGGTTGGGAAGTGTCACATTACACACCTCTACTTTCCGCCCTCACTTCTCACCCTCACTTCCCGCCCTCACTTTCCGCCCTCACTTCCCGCCCTCATTTCATCTATTCTAGATGAATATTTTTTATATTTAAAAAAATAACACATTTTTTTGACAAATTTTATAATACCTATTTAATGGCAAACAATAAAAAACAACAATGAACTAAAATATAACAAACTACTTATTGATATTTATTATTCGCGAATTTAATATCCGGCTTTATCTGACATTTATTCATATTGGTGACAGTTGTTTACCCCGTAATCACAGTAACAATATATTTACTTAATTATTCTGAGGAAACCGCGCGCTTGGTAATTTGTCGTTAAATGTAATATTTTAGGTATGTTCAGAACGAAACAGAGATTTTAGACCAGGGTCGATAAATTTTGAAACAAAAAAAAAATAATAGTAGGATGAAACCCGTTAAAAAAGGACGAGAATATAACAAAAATTAAAAGAAAAATAATTTACGGGGGATTTGAGATCGGGAAGTGGAAGGGGGTGAGTTTTTAATGGTAAAAAACGGTGTATCTCGATTTCCGGCAAAACTACAAGTCCTATGGAAAAAAATTAAATGACAAAGTTGTAGGTAATAAAGAGACCTATAACTTTTGTAATTACACTTTTTTCACATAACCTTAAAATTTATGTGAAAAATTCAAATAATCAAGTTTTTGGTTTTTTATTTTTATCTTATGCAAAAAAAAAATTTTTCTCGAAATTGGTAAAAACTTACCCTTTTATGTCCTAAAGACACTGTAATTTTTTTGATTTGAAATATTTATTTTTTTCACCTTATTTTGACTTAATATCGAAAAAACACCCTAATTTTCAATCGAAAATTCTCGCGTCAAAATATCAGCTTTTTAAAAAAAGTCGGGGAGTTTTTTGTTCGTTGAAATCTCTTCTTTCTGATAATGTAAAAAAATATATACATAACTATGGTAAATGTTCTCAGAAAATGCAAAGAAAAGAAAAAACTCGAATCCGAAATTTTTTTTTTAATCACTATGTACAATTTTGAGCTATTTAGTAAAATTGACACTTTAATTACTTGAAAAACGTCAAATTCTATGTTACATTGATAAACAAAAAAATTACAAATCCATAAATCATAAAAATTGCAAGAAACATGCGAAAATAGTTGTTCTAAATATTAAAAATAGGATTTAAAGGGGGATTTCAATTAAAAAATGTGATTGCCGCAATTTTTTTTAGTCAAAAAGTTGATTTATTAAATTCTAATTACATTTATGTCATAGAAAATCTCATAATATATGAATAGAAATGTGAATCGTACTATTGAATTTAGATACTTTATACTGATTATTATTATTATTCATAATAATATTTTTAAATGCATTAATCTTCTTATTTATAAATCTTATCTTGAACCCTAATCACTAATCCATTACTTTTTGTCTCTTCGGTGACATTTCTTCATCATTAGATTCGACAAACCTTCCTGATTCTAGTAGATCTTCGAAATCTTCAAGACCATCACCGTCTTCGTATCTAATATTATTTTTAGTCTGAATTGGTCCTTCATCCACAATTTCATCTGAATCACTAACTTCTTCGTAGGTTTTTTCTTCCACATTGGTGTATTTTTCAGAACCATTACAATTTGAGCACAAATTTGTGCATTTTAAGCCATGTTTTCGGCAGCCACATTTTAAACTGTTACATCCAGTTTCACAGCTGCAGCAAATAGTTTTGAGCAATATTTCCGGAATTAACTCCTTCTCTGTAAATTTGGGCATAATCCCACATTGATGTTGCTTCCAGTCCCAATCTGTTGCTGTCAGTTCGTTACCTAGCCAAGTTTGAAGTTGATAATATGCCCTGTAACAATGTTGTTCTGCTGCACCTTCTGTGGGTGGGAGATTTGCCAATATGAAAGATGATTTAATTTTTGCCAATTGATATTTTTGAAATCTTAATTGATTCGGTGTTATATTATCATTTTTACATTTATAACTAGATTTGATTAATTGTAATCCATTTTTTTCGATATCTTTTTTGTTTGCATCTTTTTTGTAAAAAATATTGGCCAAGGACCCCGCAATAATCTTATGGAAATTGGGTTTCTGTCGAATTGTCTAAATTTTTGATATGTTGTAGATTTTTTCATCCTGAACAAAAGTCTCCAAGGGCACAAAGTGCCAAAATGAATATTTTGGCATCTACGGAGCTGCCAAAGCTCCCCTGACCCGTTGCAAAACTATTTATTTTCAATACTATTTACAGATGTCAAAAGCATATTTTAATTATTCTTATAGGGTAATGTTTTTTAGGTCACTGGATTCAATCCTCATGTCAGATTGGACAAATTGACCGTTGACAGCTCTCAATTCACGGTCAACGAGGAATATAAAAATAAATATCCTCTTTTCACATTGAGAGTTTGGGTCAATTTGGGTCAATTTGTCCAATCTGACATGAGGGTTGAATCCAGTGACCTCAAGAACATTACCCTATATATTAGAATAATTAAAATATGCTTTTGACATCTGTTAATAGTATTGAAAATGAATAGTTTCGCAACGGGCCAGGGGAGCTTTGGCAGCTCCGTAGCTGCCAAAATATTCATTTTGGCACTTTGTGCCCATGGAGACTTTTGTTCAGATTGACAAAATCTACAACATATCAAAAATTCAGACAATTTGACAGAAACCCAATTTACATAAGATTATTGACACATTTTTATCGTCCAATAAAGAATTTACAATACTCTTCTTTTCTTTTCCGGCAAATCCAGATGTTGTATTGCAACCAGAAAAACAATGCAGAAATGCAACGATATTTTTGAAGGATTCATATTTGAAACTATTAGACGTGAAAAATAGATCTTCTACATTTCCAGAACCTGGTTTGAGAAAATAAATGTCATGATTATTTGAAGTTAATTGATTTAAAAGGACCAAAAGATCAATATCTTGACCCACAACAATGACAGTTTTATTGGTATCTCTGGCAATTTCTATCGAAGTTTTAATAATGTCTGCGTCAGCATTTTCTCCTGCTTGTTTACAGGAAAATCCTTGTGACTGTAATCTTTTCATTAACGTTTTTATTATTTTGTCCTTATTTTTTTTCGTTTTCGTTTTCTTGCAGAAATGGTATTTTTGTATGGTTTTGATAATCAAACTCTGGAATATTGTCTGAGGTTTTTCTACGACTACGTTCTCTTCTTTTAGTTGAAGTAGCTGCTGGTACTGTTGTCACAGTAACTGATTTTTTAATTTCGGGGTACCCATCAAAAACGATATAAGCTGCTTGCTGCGTAATGTTTTTCTACATAGCGAAAATATTTATTCATGATCTCTTCCACCGTTTTATTTTTCTGCCAAATTACTTTGTGCAGTAAAAATCCACCGTCGACGACATGCATAATGCCGTCAGAATGCGTTCGTTTATTCGCACTCACAAATAAATCGTAAAGTTGAGATTTAACATTTTTTCTGAGGCCATTTTCTGTAAAAAGTGACAATGGATAAGATGCAAGCTCGTATTGTAAATAAGATTCCATATCTTTTTTACTGTCAATTGTTAACGATATTCTTTGGAATAACAATAATGGATCGATGGCTATAATATCTCCGTTTATTTTAACGGAAGATTGAACCGTTTTTAGAGACAAGACTTTGTTTTTCCTTTTAAATTTGACACCGCCAAAATTCATTCCAACAATAACTTGCAAAGATTTTTTCCCTTCTTCAAACGCTTCGTAGCAATTTACAGAATTACTGCCAATAATTCCAACAATAAATAGGCATCTATGCACATAATTTAAAGAATATTCTACAACTTTCTCAAAATATTGTAGATGTCTTATTAAATATTAACTTATTTGGTTGTAATTATAGTAGTATATTTCGATTTGTATTTTTTTGTTTATCAATGTAATAGAATCTTACGTTTTTCAAGTAATTAAAGTGTAAATTTTACTAAATAGCTCAAAATTGTGCATAGTGTTTAAAAAAAAAATTCTGATTCGAGTTTTTTCTTTTCTTTGCATTTTCTGAGAACATTTACCATAGTAATGTATATATTTTTTGTATTATCAGAAAGAAGAGATTTCAACGAACAAAAAACTCCCCGACTTTTTTAAAAAGCTGATATTTTGACGCGAGAATCTTCGATTAAAAATTAGGGCGTTTTTCAATATTAAGTCAAAATAAGGTGAAAAAATAAATATTTTAAATCAAAAAAATTACAGTTTCTTTGGGACATAAAAAGGTAAGTTTTCACCAAATTTTGTGAAAATTTTTTTTTGCATAAGATAAAAATAAAAAACCAAAAACTTGATTATTTTAATTTTTCACATAAATTTTGAGGTTATGCGAAAAAAGTGTAATAACAAAAGTTGTAGGTCTCTTTATTACCTACAACTTTGTGATTTAATTTTTTTCCATAGGACACTTTTTGTTATATTCTCGTCCTTTTTTAACGGGTTTCATCCTACTATATTTTTTTTTTACTTTTTGGCATTTTCAAAATTATCGACCCTGGTCTATTATTAACTTTGATCGAAATATGATGGTTGTAAATAAAATAGTATACAAACCTGTATACCTGTATACCGGTAGGAAGTTTCATTCCTGTCTCGAGATTTAACTAATCTCACGACAGGAATGAAACTCTTCCCACCTCGGTGTGTAATATACTATTCATTTTTTGGAGTTCCGGACATCAGAAAAAGTTGCAAAATTAAATTTACAATTATTTCAATTTAATAAATATTCCAATAAAGTTTAAAAACTTTTGTAATTAATTGATTATCTCTAATGACTGGCCTATAAAGCTAGTTTATCAATAACAGTTTTTAAAAATAAAATGATGAAACATGTTTATGATTGATGAGATAACTGTAAATATTGATTATGTGTGCTAATTTCTTTTAAAAATTTTATTTAATGGTATCGATTTGTATATTTCTGTATATTTTTGTATTTTATATTTTAGACATTTGTATTTTTTTTTAAACTTTATATTTGTTTGATATTTCTGATTCTGATTACAATGTAAACCTAAGCTATCTCGCAGTGCTGCTATATTCGCTTGAGGACACATGACACGCCTAAAGAAGTGTTCACTTCAAAAATGGCTCAAAAATTTTTTCTTTCATTATTTTTGTGAAAAGGTAACAAACCATTATAAACTGAAATATTCAAAAAAAAAAAATTCTTACTTTTTTTATATCACATAGATCAACATCGCCACATCTTCTCATAATAGTTCTGATTTCATACAAATCATCTTTCCACATTTTACAAACATTTGGAACCTTCACTTGTATTCCTGTGAACTTGAAAGAGTTACTCAGGAATAAATGCAGTTTTGTGGAACTCTAAAACAATAAAAACAGTATTGTCACTATGAGTTAAACATTTATTACTTTGGAAATTAATTGGCTCAATTTTGGAAATGGTAGTTTACTGAATTTTCCTTGAAGACATACCGCGCAGGTCTTCTTAACATTACAGTGTGTTAATCTAAAACCAGTTGCGAGTTAACTGCTATGCAGTAATTTAATGGCTTCTACATCGCGATGGCCTAATACTCGATGCCAGTGGTGAAAACAGTTTTCCCGGCAGTTCCTATTCAAGTAAACTTCTTCTGCCTGCTTTAGTACATAAAGTGTTGATTTCAAATGTGCTACTGCTATTTA
This sequence comes from Psylliodes chrysocephalus, assembly GCA_927349885.1. Taxonomy (NCBI): domain Eukaryota; kingdom Metazoa; phylum Arthropoda; class Insecta; order Coleoptera; family Chrysomelidae; genus Psylliodes; species Psylliodes chrysocephalus. The sequence continues at coordinate 8,965,575 of OV651814.1, read as the reverse complement.
TTTATTTATTGTCTTTTTTTAATTTGACATCCATTAGTAGTAAAGGTAACCTCATATCCCTTCTGTGTCAATTTTTTAACAGATAACAAATTCTTATCCATATTTGGTAAAAACAAAACGTTTTCTAATTTAACAGATGGTTGTATATTACTTTAGCTTGATCGAACCGACCCCTTCAGAAGTTTCCTCAATGCCATTGGCAACTATAACTACTTGATTTGTTCTAGCCAAAGAAAAGAACTTATCTTTAGAATTGCAAATATGGCATGAAGCTCCGGAATCTATGACCTATCCATCATTTTTTGTTACAGTTGTTGTATTGAAACAGTGCTCTTCTTCTTCATTAACTTGTCTTGCATGTTGTTTATTTTGTTTCAATCAAACTTTGTATTTACCATTCTTGTGACAGAAGAAATATTTAACTGAAGAAGTTGATTGGGTGACAACTGTTCTTAAAGCTAATTAATTTGTTAGGGGTTCTGAGTTTATTCGTTTTAATTAAACAAGATTAATGGTAAGATTATCCTCTGAACGTGTTTCAAGTGCGGTTATTAAAGTATCGTAACTTCGAAGTAAACTACCTAGCAGCATAGCAACTACCCACTTTTCTGAAATAGAGTTTTCTCCTAAAGCAGCTAATTTTTTAAATAATCCTGTCAACCTTTCTATATGTTCCTCCATGGGCAAGTTCGAGATGACGCTCTATGGAGTGGGCAGGGCATGAGCAGAGTCCTGTCAAGTCAGAGGGCGAATGTAGTAACATCTCGAACGCGCTCTGTCACTCAGAGTAAAAATAATAACCTCAATCCAGTATGTCAGTCAACGGTCAGTTAATTATTATGCATTATAATAGAATATCATAAAATTAACTTTCAGAATTTAATTACAATAATCTACATGAGTTAAATAATTTTAAAATACAAATATTACCTAGCACAAACCCACAGAACAATAATATGTGCCGTTCATTGACATAATTGACATTTCATTATTTAACTTGCCGACAGATCTCGATCTTATAACACAGAGTCCATTAAGATTAAGATTAAGATTAAGATTAAGATTAAGATTAAGATTAAGATTAAGATTAAGATTAAGATTAAGATTAAGATTAAGATTAAGATTAAGATTAAGATTAAGATTAAGATTAAGATTAAGATTAAGATTAAGATTAAGATTAAGATTAAGATTAAGATTAAGATTAAGATTAAGATTAAGATTAAGATTAAGATTAAGATTAAGATTAAGATTAAGATTAAGATTAAGATTAAGATTAAGATTAAGATTAAGATTAAGATTAAGATTAAGATTAAGATTAAGATTAAGATTAAGATTAAGATTAAGATTAAGATTAAGATTAAGATTAAGATTAAGATTAAGATTAAGATTAAGATTAAGATTAAGATTAAGATTAAGATTAAGATTAAGATTAAGATTAAGATTAAGATTAAGATTAAGATTAAGATTAAGATTAAGATTAAGATTAAGATTAAGATTAAGATTAAGATTAAGATTAAGATTAAGATTAAGATTAAGATTAAGATTAAGATTAAGATTAAGATTAAGATTAAGATTAAGATTAAGATTAAGATTAAGATTAAGATTAAGATTAAGATTAAGATTAAGATTAAGATTAAGATTAAGATTAAGATTAAGATTAAGATTAAGATTAAGATTAAGATTAAGATTAAGATTAAGATTAAGATTAAGATTAAGATTAAGATTAAGATTAAGATTAAGATTAAGATTAAGATTAAGATTAAGATTAAGATTAAGATTAAGATTAAGATTAAGATTAAGATTAAGATTAAGATTAAGATTAAGATTAAGATTAAGATTAAGATTAAGATTAAGATTAAGATTAAGATTAAGATTAAGATTAAGATTAAGATTAAGATTAAGATTAAGATTAAGATTAAGATTAAGATTAAGATTAAGATTAAGATTAAGATTAAGATTAAGATTAAGATTAAGATTAAGATTAAGATTAAGATTAAGATTAAGATTAAGATTAAGATTAAGATTAAGATTAAGATTAAGATTAAGATTAAGATTAAGATTAAGATTAAGATTAAGATTAAGATTAAGATTAAGATTAAGATTAAGATTAAGATTAAGATTAAGATTAAGATTAAGATTAAGATTAAGATTAAGATTAAGATTAAGATTAAGATTAAGATTAAGATTAAGATTAAGATTAAGATTAAGATTAAGATTAAGATTAAGATTAAGATTAAGATTAAGATTAAGATTAAGATTAAGATTAAGATTAAGATTAAGATTAAGATTAAGATTAAGATTAAGATTAAGATTAAGATTAAGATTAAGATTAAGATTAAGATTAAGATTAAGATTAAGATTAAGATTAAGATTAAGATTAAGATTAAGATTAAGATTAAGATTAAGATTAAGATTAAGATTAAGATTAAGATTAAGATTAAGATTAAGATTAAGATTAAGATTAAGATTAAGATTAAGATTAAGATTAAGATTAAGATTAAGATTAAGATTAAGATTAAGATTAAGATTAAGATTAAGATTAAGATTAAGATTAAGATTAAGATTAAGATTAAGATTAAGATTAAGATTAAGATTAAGATTAAGATTAAGATTAAGATTAAGATTAAGATTAAGATTAAGATTAAGATTAAGATTAAGATTAAGATTAAGATTAAGATTAAGATTAAGATTAAGATTAAGATTAAGATTAAGATTAAGATTAAGATTAAGATTAAGATTAAGATTAAGATTAAGATTAAGATTAAGATTAAGATTAAGATTAAGATTAAGATTAAGATTAAGATTAAGATTAAGATTAAGATTAAGATTAAGATTAAGATTAAGATTAAGATTAAGATTAAGATTAAGATTAAGATTAAGATTAAGATTTAATTAGGACTATGGGCCATGTGGCCTCCCCCACTTCGACCTTTTCAGATCTATTGTGGATATCCTTTAATCATTGTTTAGAATACCTTGTCTAATTCGGTCTTTTGTAGTAGACTCCATAGACTGGGAAGTAGTTCTCCGGTATAGCTAGTTGCCCTTGGTTTTTCTTCTCCAAGTGTAAGGAATCTCAGTCTTACTAGACCTTCGCAGTAGCACAATACGTGTTCTGCCGTTGCCTCTTCTTCTTGACAGAACCGGCACAATGCCTCTTCTGTCAGACCGATATTGAACATATGTTTGTTAAGCCTACAATGCCCTGTTAATAGACCTACTAGTATTCTAGTATTTTTCCTATTAAGGCTTAGTAGATGCTCGGTGAGTTTAGACGATGGTCCTTTTAAGAACTTTTTGGCCTGTCTCTGTCCTGGTGACTTTTTCCACCACTCCTGAGATTTTTTAAACATCCACTGCTTTGTGCATGTTCTGATAGTTGTTTTTGTTACACCACAGAAGGGTTCTGGGCCAATAAGAGCATTTGAGGCTCCTTCTCGGGCTAGTAAATCAGCCTCTTCATTGCCCTTGTGTCCCCTGTGGCCTGGTACCCAGGCTAAGGTTAGCCTGTTTTGACTACCCAGCTCTGTTAGGGCTTCCAAACAGTCCCGCACAAGCTTTGAGTGTACCTGCATGGAACTGAGTGCTTTTAACGTCGTTTGACTGTCTGAGTATATGACAATGGTTTTTCCATTTACCTTCTGTCTTAATACTTCTTTTGCGCAGTGATGTATTGCTGCTATTTCTGCCTGGAATACTGTCGCATGTTTACCTAAGCTCAGTGAGATTCCTGTCTTTGGCTTGGTACTATATATACCTACTCCTGAACCTTCATGGGTTTTGGAGCCGTCTGTATACCAGGTGAGATCTGCATGAATATGAGGTCCTCCCGTCCACGCTTCCCTGTCTGGTATACTTACTTTATATTGCTTTTGAAAGCTATACTTTGGAAGCATTTCGTCTGAAGGAATTCCCATTATTTGGTCGTTCTCCAACTCTTTATATAGCTCGCTGTAGTCGCGTCCATGCAAACTGCTTATGGGCGATGAACCTTTGTGCAGTCTGTATGTGACAGACCTGGCTTCGCCTTGAGTCCATACTCAGAGTCATATCGAACGCGACAGATCACACCCCGAATCTCTAAAAAAACGCGAAAATGAACTCAGAGCAACCTGAGTTTCTACTCGAACTCACGGCATATTTCCATTTTCTCCTAACCTTAAACTGCATATCTTTCTCATCAATGAAACCTTATTGCTGACAGCTGACTTTTCGTGGTATTAAACTGTTCCACGATTATCTGGCAGTTTTTGCCTTTTGCACATGAATCAATTGGTTGTCCTCTACGGATAGACAAATTGTTGCCCTTGCTTCATTATCCTTCTTAATCCAAGATTCTGTCACGGTTTATGGCTTTTCTCTTGAAAGAGCATCCCACAGACCCTCCTTATTCAGAAGAAGCTCAATTTTATATTTTCATATGAAATAGTTTTCCCCATTTAGTTATAGAAAAACGTGCCTCCGCCATATCGATGAAAATATATCTTTTTATAGACTACAAATTTGCTGTACGTAGCCTGGGCCCAAAACCTATTACAATTTAAGGTCTTATTTATCCTTATATGAGATGTGCAGGAGAATTAAAAATTATTAAAACTTTTACATACAGACAATATTTTTTTATTTCATTCCAAAATTGAAAACTAACTCAAAAATATAAAATACAGGGTATAAACAATAAATAATAATGTATTCTAACAAAAACAACAGTTATGCAGTAAAAAATAAAGACTATACCGAGACTTTCGTTTGCTTCAAACAGTATTTTTTCAAAAATATCCAAGATTTCGAAAATTTTATTTAATTCTTTATACAGTGTGTCCATGGATGGGGTCCCCAAGGGGGAAAAAATCTTTATTATTCATTTTACGACCAAAAGTCATTCTTTATAAAAAGTTCTGCTTGTTGAGAAAATGGAGTTGCCTTATAAAAAATTAAGATTAAATGTACAGGGTGTTAATAAATTAGGAAAATATGAAAATGCTTCAAGAGGGAAGTACCATTATTTATTATTTTTAACAAAAATTTTATGAAACAAAGTTGTCAAAAATACTGACAGATGTAAATAAAATGCTGACATAACATGAACGTATACAAAATCGGCTATCTTGATTTTTTTTTGTAAAATGCAAATTATTACATGAAAGTAATAACTATTAATATTCTATTTTAAAATATTGAAATTTTTATTTAAAAATTTGTATTTAGTCTCTATGCTAGTTTATAAACAACTTTGTTTTATAAAATTTTTGTTAAAAATAATAAATAATGGTACTTCCCTCTTGAAGCATTTTCTTATTTTCCTAATTTATTAACACCCTGTACATTTAATCTAAAATTTTTATAAGGCAACTCCATTTTCTCAACAAGCAGAACTTTTTATAAAGAATGACTTTTGGTCGTAAAATGAATAATAAAGATTTTTTCCCCCTTGGGGACCCCATCCATGGACACACTGTATAATACTTACAAGGTGGGCCATCGGTAACGTCTCAAGTCTGTAGAGCCAAAACTATTTTCCTATTTAAATCAATTTCACAGTCATAAAATTAAATATTTAAAAAATTAAAAATCTTCAAAATTGTTATAACTTACCACGATTTTTCTTCCATCAAGATCTTGCAATATCCAAATGGATACATTCATGGCAAATTGCGTTCGGTTGAACTTGAATAATTTGAAAGAAGAGTTAGAAGCGGCCAATTCAGTATTGAAATAGTCTATTCGTAAATTATCGACAAGGGCTTGATAATCAGTCTAAAATGTACAATTTTTTCATAAATAAAATATTTTAGAAAGGGTTATTTCCACTTATAATACCACTAGTGCCTAAATTATTTACGGACATTTTTACGAACTCATGAATATTTTGATAATTATCCAGAGGTTTAAAATCGTGTCTGATGAAAAGTATCTGGTTAATAATTCAAGATCGGCAAGAAAATTTCAAATATCCGAAACTAAAATTGCGAAGTAGGCTTTGTAAATGAGAAAAATTAAAAAAATTAACGATTTTACCTAACCTGTGTGGCCTGGAGCCATTTAAATTTAAATTATTGTTTATTCACTGGTTAGATACGGCTACGCTTTACGGACTAAACACGTCCTGGAGCTATCCGGTTATTTCATATATTCACCGGCTTCGTTCTGATATTTCGACTACGCTGTACGATCCGGAGCTATTGCCAAACACCCACTGTTATCTTGAAAAAGTAAAACCAAATTTGGTAGATTTTCACACTTTTATTTTAAAAATATAAAAAAAAATTTTAAAAACACTAACATGACATATGTTTCGAAGTACAACTTCTTTTTCAAATGTGACTAATTTACAATTCGATATCCAATATATATACGAAATAATTTAACAAAAAAACATCAATAACATTACAAAATAAACTAACTATTTAAAGTAAATAAGGGTACTTAGGTAATTATAATATCAATCAGATAACAATAAGATAGCACATTACCGGGATTATCTCACAGAAAACTAGGAAAGAGATTTAATAAGGGTGAATTATTAATATCTAATTGATCATTTAGTAAGTTATCTGAATTTTTAAAAAAAATTCTTATGAATTAAAAGAAACATTAAAAAACATTAAATTACCTAGTAACACAAAATTAGTATCGTTCGATGTAACAAACTTATTTCCAAGTATGCCTCCTAAAGAAACAGTTAAGCTAGTAGAAAACTTATTAGATCGTAATCAAGTCAATATTATAATCAAAGAAGAAATCCTAAATTTGTTAAACATTTGCCTAAAACAAAATTATTTTCAATTTCAAAATAACATCTACTCAGCAAATGAAGGTCTTATTATGGGGAACCCATTAAGCCCGTTGCTTGCAGAAATATTTATGGATAATATAGAAAATAAAATTCATAGCAATAATTTAAGTAAACATTGTCTGTATTGGCATAGATATGTTGCCGATATATTGACTGCTTTTACTGGTACTAGTAGACAGTTAAATTCTTTATTAGTTTTTATCAATACTATACACCCTAATATTAAATTTACTATGGAAACAGAGAAGGATAATTCAATTAATTTTTTAGACTTAAATATTATTAAAAATAATAAAGGCCATAGTTTTGGGATATTTCATAAGCCATCACATACTGATATTACAATAAATAATAGTTCATCTCATCCATACAAACAAAAGCTGGCAGCATACAACAGTATGATCCATAGATTAGTTAATATTCCCCTTACCAAAGAGAACTTCACAAAAGAATTAAATATCATTGAACAAATCGCAGTAAATAATAATTTTAATTCAAAGTTAGTAGACAACATTTTAGAGAAAAACATTTTTTAAACAGGCTATTCAACAAGTTTATCCCATAATTAAAGATCAAAATTGCAGATATAAGAGTCTTACATATATAGGAGCTCCTAGTGAAAAGGTATCATCATATTTAAAAAACCAAAATATTAACGTAGCTTTTAAAACCAATAATACGCTTGGGAAGTATATTAAAAACAATAAAGGTAAAATTAATCCTAATAATAAATCGGGGGTAAATAAATTAAATTGTGGTAGTTGTCCAAAATTGTATATTGGTCAAACAGGCCGTACTTTCAAAAAACGCTATTCCGAACATTATAATAGCTATACAAAAAACAAACATAATTCTACTTACTCAAATCATATTTTAGCTGAAAATCATTCTTTTACAGACAACTTTGAAATTTTACATATAGAAAATAAGAGCCTTAAATTAAACCATTTAGAAACACTTGAAATAAATAGATTTAAAAATTCAGATAACTTACTAAATGATCAATTAGATATTAATAATTCACCCTTATTAAATCTCTTTACTAGTTTTCTGTGAGATAATCCCGGTAATGTGCTATCTTATTGTTATCTGATTGATATTATAATTACCTAAGTACCCTTATTTACTTTAAATAGTTAGTTTATTTTGTAATGGTATTGATGTTTTTCTTAAGTACTTTGTTTTGTTAAATTATTTCGTATATATATTGGATACCGAATTGTAAATTAGTCACATTTGAAAAAGAAGTTGTACTTCGAAACATATGTCATGTTAGTGTTTTTAAATTTTTTTTTTATATTTTTAAAATAAAAGTGTGAAAATCTACCAAATTTGGTTTTACTCTTTCAAGATTAAATGGATTTTCATCAAGTAAAGGCCGAAACAATAAATAAACCCACTGTTATTCCTGTCATTTACGTTCGGCCTGGAACCATTTAAATTTAGTCGATAGCCCACGCTCTGATTTTTCAGCTACGACGTACGGTCTACACCAGTATTTCCCAAAGTGGTTCAGGTGGACCCCCAGGGGTCCACGGGAGACTCGACGGGGGTCTACGTTGGGCTTAATAAAAAATGGGGGTCCACAATCGTAAGCGGGGGCGAATGAAAATTAATTTGGTTTCGATAGTGAAGCAATATACTATTAAACAATTGATTACTCATTTTTCCTGACTTCTCTTATCAATATAGGCAGATAATATTTTAAGAAGCTCAGCGACTGTTACTTGTAAAAACTTAAATATTCCATATTAGACATGGGTAACGCACTAAAATTCTTTGCGTTGATACACTAACTCCGGCGCACTCTATTGCGCCAACTCATTGCGTTAACGCAATTGCGTTATTGCGTCACACCACTGCCTGCGCCGAATGAAGTCGATGCACCTCGGTGTATCGCATGATACCGGTATTACCGGTGTTATTCAGCGCGGGCTGTCCTTTTATAAGGGTCAAACCGTGTTCAAGGCAATAACGCAATTGGGAATTTAACTAATTTTTTTTTTATTATATATTTAAAAATAAACGAAAATATAACAGTGTAATGCACCCATTTTTTTAATTCATTGTGTTCGGATTTTAAAGAATACAAAAATTCCAATTTATATAAAAAGGATATAACTTTTGTATAATAGTATAGCCAATCAAAATGGGAAGAACTCAAAACTGCCAGTGTACAAGGTTAAAATTCATAAAATTCGACCTACAATCCTACAAATGATGTGACATGTTGCAAAGAACATAATTACTTGATAGATTTTGGGTAATCTGCATTACGAGTTGCATCAATTACCTAAATTAAAATTCTCAACTCGTCACGGAAAACGGAATCAATGCCTGGCGCATGGCGCACCAACAACTCGCGATCCTTTCGACTCAGTATCGAAAATTGCGCTCGTAACGCATACAACTGCGTTAACGCAATAACGCAACGCAGCGCTGCGTTACCCATGTCTATTCCATATTCAGTACAATGCGTCGAGACTTGTCGCCGCACCGGCCGCCGTCCCATCCGCAACGCTTGTTCAGACGTGCGAATTAATACGACTTGTGGTGTATGTGCTTGCAATCTTGCATGAACGTGTTTGGCCAGTGACTGAATTTGTTTTCAGACTTTCGAAAAGAAAAGTAAAGTGAATCGATATTAGTGATTGCCAGTGTCGGAAAAGTAAGTACCTACCTGCCTATTTGTTATATGCATATAGTTTTAAGCCGAGAAAGATTAAACTTATCGTCCCTACTTGATTTTTATTACCTATCTAATTTATTTAATTATTTAATTATTGTTTAAGTTTTTATAGAATTTACAGAAATATATTAAAATATAATGAAATAATAATTTTATATCACATTAAAATAAGTTCAGCCGTTTTCATAAAACTCTATTATGGATCTTAGCAATTTATTGCTTTTAATAATTAGAAACAGTTTGCAATATTTATAACAATTGAATAATCATATTATGTTAAAATAGCCATATCCTGTTAAGTTTGAATCGCCTTAAGATTACTAAAACAAAGTTTTTTTTTTATTTATTTACTTACAGATTTACAGGTAGGTAATTGATATAAAACATGGCTGAATCTAAGAAGAAATATCGTCAGTACAGTGTTGAATATTTCATTAAAGTCAGATAAACGATTGCCCACATGCCTTTTATGCAACAAAGTTTTGAGTGATTTTTTAAAGAGAAATCGATTCCATTTACAAACGTTATTTCGGTGGCAACAGATGGAGCTCCTACCATGGTCGGGCGATATCGTGGGTTTATAAGCCATTTTAAAAGAATTATACCAGAGGTAATTACGATTCACTGTGTTATCCACCGACAACATCTAGTAGCAAAAAATTTGAGTGACAGATTGCACCAATCGCTTCAATTTGTGATTAATGCAGTCAACAAAATAAGAAGCAATGCATTGAATACGCGTTTATTTGCACAATTGTGCGATGAAATTGATGAAGACTTCCAACGATTGCTGTTACATACCGAAGTACGCTGCTTGTCGAAAGAAGCATGTTTATCAAGATTTTATTTACTTTTTGACTTAGTTTTAGAGTTTTTGGAAAGTAAAGATCCTGATTTAAAAAAAACGATCAATTTTAAAGCAGACATTGCATATTTGACATATTTCAAAAAATGTAATAGAGTAATTTCAGCTTTTCTTGGTAAATTGAAATTTATGAAGGAAAATATTGGTCGGTGGGAATTTTCAGTTTTCAAACTTGTCGCAGGTAGAATGCCTTGACGAAGATATTCAGACATACGTTTATTCAGGGTTAGTACTAGAATGTCATGAAGCTTTGACCGAAGTATCCATCAACAATGTGGTCACCTTAAGATGGATCAAAGGTCACGCCACATCGAAAGGTAACCGTCTTGCCGATTCACTAGCCAAGAAAGCAGCCAACCAAATACTTTTTGGACCTGGCTCTTCTATTGGCTTGACAATATCGGTACTGACAGACCTAATTAAAGAACATTCCCTTGTGAAATTCAAGGAAAGATGGGATGAAACAAGAAACTGCAGAGTTGCCAGGGAGCTCTTAAGTTATCCTGACAACACTGCAGCAAACAAATACTTGACTATGACTAGACAGAATCTGCGTCTGGTCACAGGCATTCTGACTGGTCATTGCCAAGTACGGAAGCATCTCCATATCATGGGGCTGTCAGAATCCGCACACTGCAGAGGGTGCGAACAAGAAGATGAGACCATCGAGCATATCCTTTACGATTGCTCGACGCTCTCATTTATTAGAAGATTTGTGTTCGGCGAGTATCGGCTAACACCGGCCGATATAAGAGAAGCACCTCTTGGCGATGTTGTCAACTACATTAAATCTGTAGGCTGGCTGACGAGCTAGGAGGTGCCTATCATCTTAGGAGGATGCACAATGGGCCTAATGAGGCCTAAGTGCCGTGGGGGTAACCCACCCTCCACACGTTACAGATACAGATACCACCATGGATCAATAAATCCATTTGATGAAACGGAACTGGAGAATGTGATATCACAAGAGGAGCTACTCGAGCTTAGCACTAATAAGGAGTTGAAAATGACATTTAAAAGAGGGTATCAAAAATTTTGGCTGCAGGCAGAAATATCCGAAAAATATCCTGGACTGTGGGGAATTGTGCAAAAGCTTCTGATAGCGTTTCCCTCGTCATATCTCGTCGAATAAAGTTTTAGTGCCGTTACAAACTTATTAACAAAAAAAAAGGAGCAGTTTGAATATCACAGAAAGGAGATATTTACGGTTATTCCTTACAAAACTCAAGCCAAATATTGATCATTTGCTGTCAATCCATCAAGTACATCCCTCTCATTAAAATTATATTTTAATTATATTACGAGGGTTATAACAATAATAATTAATAGTGTAATAATTTATATATTTAATTTAAATAAATACCTACAACATAAGGAAATATACTATATTTCTTTTTACCACTCCGAATGGGACGTTTTCTAAATAAAATTTGTGAGAATTGATTGGTTCTTGTGCTGTGAGTCACTGTAGATTTCAAAAAAGTAAAGTTGGATGGAATCACTTTTTCGTTTGGACAACTTCGCTATTTTGACATCCACTCACAGCACAATCAATTAATATTTATTTGAAAATTTGTTTAGTCGACTTTATCATCAAATAATTAACCCTATCAAGCAATTGTAACTGTTAATTCGTCGTTAAAACTCAGCCACAACGCAAGTTTCCATAGATAGATCTAATCTTCACTTTTTTTTTTCGAGATTTAGAAATTAGTAGTGATGTAGCTACCGGATACAGCAAAATTTTGAAAGTTTGGGAACCTCACTCTACACCCATACGGTCTTAGGTATCCTCCGTTCATGTTTCTTGTATAGCAGGGCCAGAAAAATTGGAATAGCTTTTGTCAGTTCTCCTACTTCATACACAGGATTTCACAGTTTTGCCGCGGAGCTAACCGAAGTGAACACGAAACATTGGCGTAGAAAATTATTTTATAAATTTTAATAACAATTTCGCGTGAATAGTTTAATAAATTGTAAATAGCTGTTGAAATTTTGTAAAATTATGATTTGGTATATTATTTATTACTTGTTTAAATAATTATTTGTAGCCCATAAATAGATACGTCTGCTCGATTCTGCCGGTAATAATTTAAAATACTTGATATTATTTTTATTCTACGATACGACACTGCCAAATAAACATCACTGCGAAATTCTCAAAGTCGTGCGAGGGGGTTTGACGTTTACCACCTCTCTACCTACCAAAAGCATTTCCAACTTCTGTCTCTGCTAATTATTATCATTTTTTCTATAAAATCGTTTCATAATTTTTTTAATTTTTCAATATTTTCACCACATATAATATATTCTCTATCTCTATTAGATTCAAACGACTTTTCCTACCGTTTTTTACTTTTAAAAAATTATCTCATACATTGTTACTTTCCGTATCCATTAAAAAATATTGTATCTTAAGATTGATTAATCACTAACTAAAAGTGTTACTTTTTTATTAACATATACCGTAGAATGGGGTGAATAGGATCACAGGGGTGAATAGGATCAAAATCAGGGGTGAATAGGATCAAAAGCAGGGGTGAATAGGATCAAGAGGTACCTACGTCATAATGCCTAGGGATTAAAAACCTACGGTGGGTGGAAAACGCTACAAGAAAACTGAACCTAACATAATTAAAGTGGCTATTTAGGTTATGTCTACACTTTCCCGGATGTGAAAGACGAATATGAGTTTACTTTTCAACATATTGTAGGTAAATTAAATCCTCCAGTAACATATGGAAGAGATCTTCTCAGATTTGAAATTCGTGTGAGTGAATACAACAACAAACAATAATTAAAATAGCTTTTAATGTCACATATGTACTTATTAAAATAAAAGTTACAAACAAAAACTACTTTTAATTACTATTTATGAAATCTACCTTTCCGACTGGCCGCGTCATCGGGTTTTTAATTTCTAGGTGGACTCATACTTAAAAGTTAAGTGATCCTATACACACCACAGAAGGGAGTATGCGTTTAAACATTATAAAAGCATGGTCGATCCTATTCACCACAATGGCAGTTGAATAGGATCAGCAAACAAAAAAATATATGTATATGCGAGTAACGAATCGCTGAAAAAAAATTTTTGAATCAATAATGAATAGAGCAGATATAAACTCATATTTTGATATATACAGGATATATCTCACTATATGACTCTGAGAGATACGCTATTTTAAAATTTAAAATTGATCCTATTCACCCCATTCTACGGTACTCAGTTATAAATGCCTTTTTTTATTAAAGTTCCCGAATATGCTGACAATTATTTCTTTCCAAAGTTATATACCACAATTCTTAAATAATAAATATCGAATATATGTAACGAAAATGTATCTCATATTCATTCAAAAATAATTCCTAATACTTACAGGCTTCCCATTTATAATATAGAATACAGCTACCAAAATAGCAACTCTTAAAATGATCATAGTTGCAATAAATTTAACATTTAATATGAAAATAAAAAACTACGTACAAAAAACCGAACAATTTAAAAAATAAAGATTATAGATAATAGATAATATCAATGGCGTGGATAAAAATTTATTTATTACACTGGCCAACAAAATTACACTTTTTGACTGATGTATGTTTGGCTTTATTTATAGCTGTTTGTATATACTCAGGGGTTTGATAGGTTTATTGCTCTATCCACCAAGCCTATTACAACTGATTTTTGTTTTGTTTATATTATTTTTAAGTGATGTCCAGACTAAGTAGGCTTTGTATCATTCTGTTTTTAATATATAATTAACAATGGTGAACAAAATTACACTTTTTGACTGATGAATGACTTATGTCACATGATATTTACTAATTTTAAGTTGCTGATTCTAAATATACCCAAACTTTTTTCTGACAGCTCTTGTTTACGATTCGCTGTATTATAGTGTTTATTTGCAGTTTATTTAATAATAATTATTGAATTATTATACATATTTAATTTTATTTGGAAATACCATCAATTTATGATACTCATTAAGGATCTCTCGATCTCTCTGTTGAACGACCGCGGACACCCCCTGTAGTTTCTTAGAACATACTGTCACGGGCCTTTGGGTCGTGAGGAAGTCAATTTAAATAGAGACTCTATGTGCTGCCTGACTTGGGGAAATAAAAGAGCATAACAACAATTAACAATTTATTAAAGATAAATAAAATATCCAAAAAAGTCACAATTCTTAATATAACAAAGGGCCTTACCAAGGGCTAAACTTCTAAAGGCGACGAGGGCACGTCACGGCACTTCTTCTAATGGGATGAGAGACGATGATGAGACTCAAACCAAGAGTACTGGATGAGACTCCGGCTGAGAGTCTAGGGTGAGACTCCGACCAAGAGTGTCATTATTCACACACACAGTAATTGAGCCATCCTTTGATTGGTATGCCATTCCTTCTTAAAGGGTTGTGTAGGATGACATATTATCAGCGTTTAGACAGGGTTTGATGAGGGCATTTCCCTGTTTCGTCGGCCGATTGTTTGTCTTGTGTGTTCACGTTCTGTGAAAGTCGCCATGTCTCCTACTTGGCGACTGGGGGACCTTCTCCCCCAGGTCAGTTGCGCAGTCCTTGTCTGATTCGCGTGTTGCGCTCTGTAAGAGAATTCTGAAAGAGAATGCTGAAAGAGAACGCTGAAAGAGAATCTTAAAATCTATGAGCGTCTTGAATTTTGCACCTGCTAAGGTTGGTCACTCGCCGCCATAGTCCAGCACCTTGCGTGGTCTGGCGTGTCTTCTGTAATCCGCTATCTCGTATTCTGTTAATTTTTTTTATTCCATGGTTGGGTGTGTCCTTAGTTTTTCGAAGGTGTCAGTGGCCTTCTTTTGGATGAGGTCTACGACCCTTTTGTATTCTAGATCCCTCCTGATTACGGCGTTTCTGGTGAATCTATAGGCGTCTCAGACTGATGTTCTGCTGACTCTGGATCTTCTTCCTGTTTGTTTTGCAGGTATATCCCCATGCCGTTGAGGCGTACATGACGATGGGTATTATGACTGCCAGTATGAGCCTCATTTTCGTCTGTAGTAGGAGCTTGCTCCTGCGTCCTATTAGGCAATTTAGTCTGGATCTTGCCTGTTTCGCCTTCTTTACTACCATGTCCACGTGTTTGGCGAAGGTGAGTTTTTGGTTCATTATAACTCCTAGGTACCTGGCTGAGTCGGTCCATGGGATGTCCTGTCCATTCATCGTTACTTCTTCTCCTGGGAGTGATGCATCTTCTTGAACAGCACAGCCTGTGTCTTCTCTGCGTTGATTTTTATCTTCTATCTTATGCACCATTCTTCTATGTTTTCCGCTGTGTATTGTAGATATCTTGATATAAGTCCTGGCTGTGTACTCGTGACCGATATCGCTGTATCGTCCGCGTAGAGGGACATGGTAGTATGTTGGGTTTTCGGGTTGTCTGCTATGTAAATGGTATACAGCAGTGGCGACAGTACTGCCCCTTGGGGTACTTTCCCGCTTCTGGAATTCCAGGTCTTGATAGAACATGTCCCATTTTGATCCGGAATTGCCTTCCGCCGAGGTACGACCTGAGCAGTCTTATCATTCCTGCTGTGTACCCTTGGTCTTTCATCTTGAAAATCAACCCAGCGTGCCACACTCTGTCGAATACCTTGGCGATATCCAGGAATATGGCACCTGTAGACTGATTTCTGTTGAATCCTCTAGTGATTCCTTCCACGAGTCTTAGGACTTGCAGTTCAGTCGAGTGTTCTTCTCTGAATCCGAATTGCTCGTCGGGTATGATGTTCAGATCCCTTGTTTGTTCTCCTAAGGATAATTCTTTCCGCAATCGTATTCGTAGCGGGAGCAAGCTAATGGGCCTGTAATTTTGCGGGAATTTGGAGTCCTTGTTGGGTTTCGGTATCATAATCACCTCTGCTTGTTTCCACAGTCTAGGGAAGTACTGTGTTCTTAAAATCCCGTTAATGATGGCTCTGAGGTAGACTGTGGCTTTCAGCGGGAAGTGCTTAATCGCTCGGATGGCGATTTTGTCCCAGCCGGGGCCTTTCTTGGCAGATAGGTGCTTGATGATGCCTCTCACCTCGTCCGGAGATGAGGACTCAAGGTATCCTATTTCGGGTTCGTTCTCGAAGTTCTCTTCCACTTCTTCCGTGAAGTCAAGATCTTCATCTTCGTGTTCGTTGTTAAATCACTCGGATTCCAGGGAAGTGGCGAAGGCCTCGGCTTTCTCCTCAGTGGTGTTTACCAGTCCATTTGCTCCGTGCAAAGTTGGTACTGGTTTTTTGTCGTCTCTTAGTATTTTCTGCAGTTTCCATAGTCCAGGCTTCTGGGGGTCGAGCTCTCCGAGAAAATCTTCCCAGCTTCTGTCAGCATGCATTTTTAGTTCCTCGCTGATGAGGAAATTAGCATGGCGTCTGGCCGCCGGGTCTCTCGTGCAAAATGCGATTTTCCTTGCTCTATTCCTTGCTGAGATTAGGTCTTTCAGGTCTTGGCTAAGGTTTTTAGCCCAATCGGATTAGTATTTTAGATTCTGAAAAATTGGAAGCAGCAATTTTCCTTCGGAATTCGTTGGAGGGGGTCTCTGGTAGTCTAAATTCAAAAAGTTGGGATTCCAAAGTTGTCGCTACCTCCGCCATCTTGATTTAAAGGGTTATTTTTTGTATCTTGAATAACTCATTTATTTTCAATTTTACAAGGAAAATAGTTTTTACAAAAGTTATTTAAAATTAAATTTCCTACAATTCTGCTTTTTTTTGTACGATCGATTTTTTCGATTTAAACCCGAAAAGAGGGGGTGAATTTTTGGTTATAGAATAACTCGTTTATTTTCAATTTTACGAGAAAAATTGTTATAAACAAGGTTGTTTAAAATTAAATTTCCTACAATTCTGCTTTTTTTTGTACGATCGATTTTTTTTCGATTTATACCCGAAAAGAGGGGGTGAATTTTTGGTTATAGAATAACTCGTTTATTTTCAATTTTACGAGAAAAATTGTTATAAACAAAGTTGTTTAAAATTAAATTTCCTACAATTCTGCTTTTTTTTTGTACGATCTATTTTTTTCGATTTATACCCGAAAAGAGGGGGTGAATTTTTGGCTATAGAATAACTCGTTTATTTTCAATTTTACGAGAAAAATTGTTATAAACAAAGTTGTTTAAAATTAAATTTCCTACAATTCTGCTTTTTTTTTGTACGATCGATTTTTTTCGATTTATACCCTAAAAGAGGGGGTGAATTTTTGGTTATAGAATAACTCGTTTATTTTCAATTTTACGAGAAAAATTGTTATAAAGAAAGTTGTTTAAAATTAAATTTCCTACAATTCTGTTTTTTTTTTGTACGATCGATTTTTTTGTATTTATCCCTGAGAAGAGTGGGGGTGAACCTAAGTATTGTATTGTCACGTTTATTATTGATGTTGTACCGTTATTTTTTCTGTTTGTTTTTTTTTGCTGATACCTGGAATTAAAAAGAAACGTGATAATACAATGATAAGAGTTTACCCCCACTCTTCTCAGGGGTAAATACAAAAAATCGAGCGTACAGAAAAAAAACAGAATTGTAGGAAATTTAATTTTAAACAACTTTGTTTATAACAATTTTTCTCGTAAAATTGAAAATAAACGAGTTATTCTATAACCAAAAATTCACCCCCTCTTTTCGGGTATAAATCGAAAAAAATCGATCGTACAAAAAAAAGCAGAATTGTAGGAAATTTAATTTTAAACAACTTTGTTTATAACAATTTTTCTCGTAAAATTGAAAATAAACGAGTTATTCTATAACCAAAAATTCACCCCCTCTTTTCGGGTATAAATCGAAAAAAATCGATCGTACAAAGAAAAAGCAGAATTGTAGGAAATTTAATTTTAAACAACTTTGTTTATAACAATTTTTCTCGTAAAATTGAAAATAAACGAGTTATTCTATAACCAAAAATTCACCCCCTCTTTTCGGGTTTAAATCGAAAAAATCGATCGTACAAAAAAAAGCAGAATTGTAGGAAATTTAATTTTAAATAACTTTTGTAAAAACTATTTTCCTTGTAAAATTGAAAATAAATGAGTTATTCAAGATACAAAAAATAACCATTTAAATCAAGATGGCGGAGGTAGCGACAACTTTGGAATCCCAACTTTTTGAATTTAGACTACCAGAGACCCCCTCCAACGAATTCCGAAGGAAAATTGCTGCTTCCAATTTTTCAGAATCTCAAGCCTGTTCTTCACCTAATTCGATTGGGCTATTTTGAATTTGTAGGGTTTGGCTACTGTCACTGAGGTCGAGCTGGAGGCAAGTGGCTGCTGGATGACTAGCTCTAGAGTGTCAAGAGTCTGGTCGACGTCTGTTGGGACTTCAATTCTAGGAATGTTTCCCAGGTATCCTCCCATTATCCTTTTAAATTGTGTCCAATTTGTCTTCGACATTTCTTTCGGAGCGTCCATCCTTTCTCCTTCTCCTAGGACAAGGAGGGTAGGCTTGTGTGCTCCGACTCCTTCGTGCAGAGTGAACATTTATAGTGGAAATGTGCAGTCTCTGATGCCTGCAATGTCTAGTACATCTGAGATTCCTCTACTAGGGTAATGGGTGGGTTCTAGAGGTCCGATCGCCGCACAACCAGGGTTGTCGTTCAGGAAGTTTTCCAGCTCTCGTCCTTTGGGGAGTGTCATTATTGTTGACCGAGCCGATTTTTATGTTAATCGGTTAAGGTCAGTACGTGTCTAGTCGTAATGTTACATTTACATTTATCAAAGATGAAGTTATGAATAGAATCTACTGTTTATCAAAATATTATATAAAATATTATATTGAATTATTTAATGTAACGAATATATATTAAAATAGAAAATGTATATTTTATATATAGGGTAATATAGAAGACATCATCAACTGGTGGATAGAAGACATGTTACGCGGACGGCAAGTACAGGTACAAATGTCCAGTGAAACCATGCAGGTGAATATTCACAGGGGATGCCCACAAGGTGGAGTCCTTTCTCCTCTTATGTAAAACCTACTGGCAGATGAACAAAGTACCTCTCTTTAATGACCGGTGAAACCCAATTTCAGAATTCTTAAGAAATAATCTTTTGTTATTTTTGGGGAAGATTTAGTAAGACAATAGTGAAATTATCTGTCTTGTTTGAATTATTGTTTTATTTTGTAATTTGATATGGCATCGTCAAGAAGAGTATGTGTGAATGATTTAAACAATTTTTGTTTCATTTGCGGAGAGTATGCATTTAAAGAATACCGTTTAAATGTGACAACGTTCGTAAATGAGGCTAACAAAAATTACTTTGGGCACCCGCTAGAAATGAAGCATAAGCCTTGGATTCCGCAGAAAGTATGCAAAACTGAGTTCCTACGTTTACGGACAAATAAGAAAAGACATAGCTTCAGGTACAAATCCGCTATGATTTGGAATGAACCCATGAACCACCATGACAATTGTTATTTTTGTTTGGTGAACATAACTGGTATTAACCGAAAACATCGAGCCAAATGGGAATTTGTTTCATGCAATCGGCACATAGACGTGTCCTAAGCCCTAAGCCTACACCTGAACTTCAATCTGGTATTTTACAGGAAGAGCCAGAGGATTTTGAGACGAAAAACTATTAAATACTTTTTAATAAATGAGTTAAAAATAACCTAAAAAATTCTTCTCATCTAATATAATCTCTTCATCAAATTTATTAAGTATTTAAAAGCATTTGCCTATGTATGCATTTTTAAGATCCAATTTAAATAAAAAATGATCCACCTATGTTAGGTAACAGATCACCGATAATAATAATAAAATGACTATTCATTTGATATTATTTGTTTTTAATGATTTTTAAATTTGAACTTCCTCATGTATATGTATATACTTGTATCCTGTTTCAATTTAAAATAATTAATTCGTTTTTATCAAAAAATGGATATAATCACTGTATATATTTACTGTGTCTTTACGCTTAAAAATCTTGGCTATGGCTGTATGCGCTTCTATGTACGATATAATTTGTTAAATAGAAGGTGATTCAAATACAACCATTTTAAATCAAATCAACGAAATCCATACAAGATTGAATTCAGAAATGTTTGAACTTGTTGGACCTTTCCATCTCTAGGTTTTAGATAACAAATTCAATTTTGTATTTACAGAAAACCCATCTAAAATGATTACTGTTTTCCCAATTATCCTTATCAATATAAAATGTCATCTTTTTATTGATATATCCACAGACTTCTTTAAATTCCGTTAAATAGATCCAATTGTCTAAATGAGCTAAATTTAATTAAATAAATTGCCTTTAATAATGGGTATAATCCAGATTTATTTCAAATTCAAATTATTTAAATTAAATAAAAAAACTCCAAACGAAATATGACAATACAGGTATCTATATTACCAACTGAATTGACGCTAAAAGCAAACTTGTCAAATTTTAAATATAAGGTACCTGCGGCAAATAAGGCCCGGCGCCTAATAAAGCCCAAAAATAATATCTTACAAAATAGAAACATATTATTAAACCTTGCAATGCCGATTCAACCCCCACCACGAGTCAATCATATCCGCCAATTTCGACCCCGCTGAAATTTAGAATCGTCGTCACGTCGTCAGTGTCGTCAGTACTATCCAAGGTTGTGAGCATGTGTGTTGCAACGTCTAGTGTTATAAATTTCGCGCGCCACGTTTTGTTTATGATTTAGTGTTTCTAAAGATTTTTTATTCGGCTACTACTGCCAGTGGTGTTCCTCGGTCTATACTGCATATTTCGACAAAAAAATAATTGTGAAAAGGTAAGAGATTGTTGAGTTTTTAATTTATAACTTTTAATTGTCATGTCGGCTATTAAGGCCCATTAATATTCTGCGGGCCCGGGCCTTATTAAACGATGATAAAAGTGTTTCTATTTTTTTCAGATACTTACAAAGAATATGCCTAGACGACGTGCACAGTGGACCTCAGAGCAGATGCAAAGGGCTATAAATGCGGTAAATAACGAAGTACTGTCTCAGAGGGAGGCCGCAGATCGCTACAGAATCCCCAGAAGGACGCTTAGAAACCACCTTAAATCGGGAAAGGTAGAAAAAAAGTAAGGCAGGGCTGCAGTACTGACGAAAGAACAAGAAAATGAATTTGCTCAACGAATTATTCGTTTATGTGAAATAGGACTACCATTAACTCCAATCTTGGTAAGGCGATCAGTTTTTAAAATAAACATCCCTTTCGTGTGAGCAAGGAAGTCGCCGGTAAAGATTGGCTTTACGCATTCTTGAAACGAAACTTGCAACTTTCTAAACGGAAAGCTCAATTAATGAACCCAGGAAGAGCACAAATGTTGAACAAATATATTGTAAACGATTATTTCACCAAGCTTTTTGAAATTTACCAGGAAATGGATATTCATCAAAACCCTCAAAACTTGTTTAACATGGATGAAAAGGGTTGCTGTTTGACTGTCCACCACCAGCAACAAGTAATTAGACAAAGGGGTGTGAAACGAATTCACATGGTAGCACATAAGTACGCTGAAAATGTGACTATCGCGGGGTGTTGTAATGCACTAGGAAACATCATGCCCTCTATGGTTATTTTTAAAGGGAAAAGGTTGAAACCAGAATGGCAAGATGCTTTACCGGCTGGTACCCTGGTAAAAATGTCAGATAAGGGTAGCATGACAACATCACTTTTCATTCAATTTATTGAACATCTAGCTCGTTACAAAGGTAATGGACCGGCATTACTAGTTTTCGATGGAGCCTCTAGTCATCTGGATATTTCTATTGTGGACGCTGCAGACCGTCTTGGAACTAGATTGTTTTGTCTACCTTCAAATACGACGCATGAACTCCAACCACTGGATAAGGCAGTTTACAGATTCTTTGAGCATCACTGAGTTCAAGAACTGCTTAAATTATGGGATGCGCATCCAGATCGACGTCTTAATAAGAGTCGATTCGGTAAAATTTTTACCAAAGTCTGGCCCAAATGTATGACGCCTGAGAATATTATTAGCGGATTTAAAGCCACTGGAATGTTTCCACTTGATCCACAAAGGATTCCAGAGTCAGCATTTGCCCCATCACTTGTAAGCCAGCGCCATTTAGAAGACCCTGAACGACCTGTACCTGATGAAGGAATTCTGCGAGACAACACAAACAGCAGTGTAATTCCGAATATTTTAGAAGTTGATAACGCTACAAATACAACAGATCATAGATCTGAGTCCGATGATGAGTTAGAAGACATAATACCGCTAAATAAGCTAGCAAAAATCGTGAAAGATTTAGCAATAGCAGGAAGCAGCAAATATGGAGAAAAAACATCAGTAAAAAATGACGAATCACGAAAAACACCGGGGGGGACCACAGCTACAGATAAAACGTTGACAGACAACATCATGATGGACACTAGTAATGAAGTTCTTAATAGGTCTTTTAAGGAATTGCTTCCTACTTCTGAGCTTTTTGCAACAAAGAATAAAAACAATAACAGCTGACAGGAAAAAATCCCTTAATTATAAAGCGCAAGCGGTAACGAAAGACCTTTTTTCATCCGTTAGCACAAAGTCGACATCAGTATCTGCTACCCCCAGGAATTTGGCAGCAAAAAATCTAAACCTTCAACAGCAGACATCAGGTCTGCATCAAAAGAATCTAAATCTTCAACGTCAATCAGTAAGTCTGCAGCAAAAGAACCTAGACCTTCACCGTCAAAATTTTCGGCTTCAATTTTCTCAAAAAAAAGCATTGGACAGTGATTCGTGGTACTGTTTTCTTTGCGGAACTGAAGACAAACTTGACATGAGACAATGTGTAACTTGCGCAAAATGGTGTCATGAAGCTTGTTTAGGGTTAACACAACGCGATACGGAATGTTTTGTTTGTCCAAAGTGTTGCTAATGAACTATTTTAGAATGCCTTAGTTTCTTTTATAAGCTTAATATTTGTGCCTTTTTTTAGTTTATTTTGTTTTAAAAATGTTTTTGAATTTATAAATACACGTGTAAGCGTTATATTTTGAGGCCCTTTTTAAAAGAATCGAATTTTAAGTAAGGGTCCTATTACCCTCTTGGTTGTATAATAAGGCCCATTGCAGGCGTTTTAAAAAAGGCTCAAAAATAAAAAAAAAAAATAGAAATTTCTATTACAAATGTATTCATTTGTTCCAAGAAGCGTAACTGTTTTTGATTATGTGTATTTTCCATTTTATTTTAACTTTTTTTTCAAATAAAATGAGTTTGTTCTTAGGTGGGCCTTATTTGCCTAACTGATAGTAATGGTATTAGAAAATATCTGAAGTAAAAAAAATAATAATAGAAAATCAACTTATTCCTATTCTGGAAATAGCATTTTTATCTATTATGGCAAAAGTTTTACTCTTATATCATCGACAGCGATCAATTTAAGTTTTTCTTATTCCAGATGGTTGCCCGCTCGAATTCCAGTCTCTTGAGATACTTTATATAAATTGAAATTTAAGAATAGCGCATATTATTATTTATTTGGCATGGAACTCGAAGGCCTTAATGTAAACCGAATAATAATGTACGTGGTTTTCTTTGTCTTCTTTTTACGTGAGCTAGAAGATTGTTTCTTTAAGAAATAAAACTTATTTAACAAAAGACAATAGAAATACTTACATAATATATATTTAAGTTCTTTTGGAAGTCGCCAAATAAATATTTTTCAAAATTACATTAAATAATAAAAAGTATTTTTGAACTTCAAAACAGAAAATAAGTTTATTAAAAATTTAAAAAAATCTATCCCGGGCTAGGATTTGAACGCATCTATTCATGTTTTACGCATACTTTTAACCATTCAGCTAGCGGGACATTCGATGATCGATCTAAGGAGAGATCTTAATGCATTTAGGATGTTTTTCTAGATGATAGTTTAGTGAAAATGTAGAAATTTACTGTCACCGAGTTTGGATTCAAATCCTATATTCAAATTGACAATTTTATTAAGTTAAACATCTAACGTCCTGATAGCCGAATGGTTGAAGCAATGTGTTTAAAACACGAATACGTGGGTCGAATCCTAGACCAGGAATAATTTTTTTAAAATTTTTCATTAAATTTGTTTTCTCTTTGGGGGTTTCATTATTTCGTAAGGGGAAATTTTTAAAAATAACTTTTTTGGGAAAGAATTTATATTTCCTTGTTTGATAGTTATTATATCTGATAACACAAAGTAGTCAGTTCTTAATTATTTTAATCTTCACCTGGCATTCTCATCCCAGTGATAAAAATCGTTGTAAAAATTGAAATATTGATTATTTTGTTTTAAAAAATTCAGAGATCCTATTTAAATACCACCTTAAACTGTAGAATAGTCCGAGTTGAAAAAATTCGGTAAACTGGAAAACTTGAAAAAAAAAAAAAAGTGTTTTTTACAAAAAAAAAAAATAACTTTTTTCTACGACCGTGTATTTTTACCCACTTTCCCGCACTAGTGCGGGAAAAAATCACTTTCCCGCACTAGTGTGGGAAAGTAAAATTATGAATATTTGGCCTTACCTATTGTATAGTTTTTTATCTCGGATGTTATAACTATTGTTTCAATAGGTAATTTAGTACTTTCCAACTATTCCATTTAATAAAATTTACTTTTTTCTTGCTTTTTGTTATAATTTTAATTTTTTGGAAAACTTGTTAGGAAAATAACTTTTTTGTTTTTTGATAAAAAGAACTGATATTTTAGCTGTCTTCTTCTGCTACATCACTATAAAAGAATAATAACTGTTTTCATGGGTCTTTAAAAAAAGATATTTATTTTGTGAGCAGTATCCCACTGGCCCAGGTATAAAAGTATATCCCTTGACTACTGATAGATGTCGTTACGAGTTTCTATTTCATAGATTTAGATATCGAAAATCGACGAGAAAAAGCGTGGGGTATGCACGTACCCCACGAGGCCAGGTGAAGCTTAATAAAATTATGTGAGTCACGAAATATCAAGCTTTAAATAATTAGAAGTGAACTATCATTTTAATTTTATAATTTATAAAAATTATTTTAAAACGGGTAGCGCAACGTGTAGGTATATCTCTTTACGAGATCTGCTAGTGATTAAAATTAATTTAGATATTTCTGAGTATAATGTAATGTATTTGTGAATCCTTAGCTGAGCTGTTGTAGGGGTGTTAACTGTATTTTAATAAAATATACATTTATTGTAATCAATTCGTTTGTAAACTTTACTTTTATACAAGTGAACAATATGGTAAAATACCAATACAAATATCTAAAGGGTGAGCCATCTTTATCTTTATCTTTGTCGGTTATAAGCAGGTAGGGTTAGGTTAGGCCCAAAACACTGCGGCCTCTTGGGTCTATTGTATTCCCCTGCTTTCCTCGTATTCAGGTACTAGCTTTGGAATAGTCCTGTGTCTTTGGTTAGTTTTAATAAATTCCCTACCAAGTATTCCTGGGGCGTTCTTTCCGGTTCTAGGCCGAAACGTCGCCTAGTAAGAGCTTCACATTCGAAGATCACATGGTATGAGGTTTCTTCCTCTTCCATGTACAATCTACACGTAGTGGGATCATTGAGTATTCCCATCACATTAAGGTGTTTCAGCAAGCAGTGCCCCTTAGCATGAGCTTACTGATTCTGTGTCCTCTTATGTGTTGCCAGTGAATTTGGTGTTTTGTGGTTATCCCCCTGTTCACTGCCTATCGAGCAGAGGTTTTACTTATCGTGTGAATGGTAGATCTGACTCTTCTTTCGCGAGTTTATCAGCCTTTTCATTTCGTTGGATACCTTTGTGCCCTGGTACCCACACTAGATTTACCTTTTTGTGGGTTGCCAGATCATTTAGTATTCCAAGACTTTAAAGCTGCTTGACTATCTGAGAGAATTAGGATGGTTTGTTTTTTGTACTTCCTTCTTAAATTCTCTCGTACATACAATTCGATTGCATGTATTTCTGCCTGAAATACAATGGTATGTTTTCCCAGTGAGACGTTGATGTCGCATTTGAGTTTAACATCATGTACGCCAGAGCCTGTTCCCTTGTTAGTTTTAGATCCATCCGTATACCATACAAGACCGCTAACCATGTATTTATCTCTTTATTTACCTCGTTCCAGTTGACCTGGAAGAGTGTTAAAGGTTAGGAGGGGTACCATTTGATCTGATCCCATGTTTAATATAGAATCATTTACTTTATGTGTTATTCTTGTATGTTTTATATGTCCCAGTGGATTCCAGTCGTTGGAGATTTCCAGTCTGTATGCACTCATTCTGGCCTCCCCCTTTATGATTAGGTCAAGGGGTGGAAGGTTTAGAATGATTTCCATAGAGGCTGTCGGTGCTCCTGTAATACAAAGGCATGCCAGCCTCTGAACTCCTGAGAGGGTATTAACGGCTGTTTTCTGGTTTACTTTTGGCCACCAAACAATCGCTCCATAAGTTATTATGGGTCTTGTTATTGCCAAATATAGCTAGTGGATCATTTTTTGTTTTAATCCCCATGGTCGTCTCCCTACAATGAGAGACATTTTAAATTTGTTGGTCACTTCTTGTGTTGGTTCCAAACAAGTTTGCTATCTAGGATTAGACCCAGATATTTTACTTGGTTCGTATTGTTTAGCTTGCCTCCAAACAGGGTCGAAGTTTCTAAAACCTTCAACCTTGTTTTCCGAGTAATGGTTTTCCCTAACGCACCACATTTCTGTCAGCCTAAGAGCTCTTTGCATGAGTTCAAAGACTGTGGTTTGGTGTTTCCCTCGGACAGCTCTTGATTTCTCATTGTTTTCAGCAGTTCATCTGTCAGTAGGTTCCACATAAGAGGAGAAAGGACTCCACCTTGTGGGCATCCCCTGTGAATATTCACCTGCATGGTTTCACTGGACATTTGTACCTGTACTTGCCGTCTGCGTAACATGTCTTCTATCCACCAGCAGATGGTGTCTTCTATTCCATGTTTGCGAACGGCAGCTACCATTGATTTAAAGGAGGTATTATCAAAAGCTCCTTTTATGTCAAGAAATGCTCCTTGGTATATTTCTTGGTTACGAGATGATGCAGAGCAGACTCACAAGATTTTCCTGATTGATAGGCATGTTGTTTGTATGAAATGGTCTCTCTATCAAAGTGGTTTGCCAGACATGCTGATCAATCAGTTTTTCCAATCCTCTCAATAGAAATGAGTCCGAGTTATTGGTCTATAGGCCTTTACCACAGCATACGTTAGATGCCCCGGTTTAGGTATAAAAACAACTCTGCTTTGTTTCCAGGTATTTGATACATGTTTATGCACCAAACTTTCCCTGTAGAGCCTACAAATATGCGGGGCCAGCGTTTCTATTGCCTGTTGCAAAAGCACAGCAACTGGTCCCGGTGATTTGTATGGATTGAAGGTGCGTATTGCCCATGTTACTTTCACTGTTGTAACTACCCGTTTAGCAGTTTCCCACTCTTGGCTGAAGACTCTTTTTTTGAGAGTTCCAGTTCATGTGGATTTGGTGCTCCATTCGAGTTTGTTGTGCAATCAAGGAAATTAGTTTTAAGAAGTAGTTCTAATGTTTCCATTCCAGTTTTAGTGTATTCCTCTGTTTGGATGAGCCATACGTAATTATGAAATCTGCACCAAACACTGATTTCGAATCGGCCACACTATCTACCCATCTTTAACGTTGAAATATCGACGATATGTTGATATTCAATGTAAAACTGAACGATTTTGGAGTGTTGTAAGGAAGTGAATTTTTCTATGGTAAATTTTGCCAACTACTGAGTACGATTTCTGAAAAAAAAAAAAAAATGGGAAATTATAAATTTCGAAAGTTATAGAAAGTCCAAAACCCTTCGTGACATATATGGCCCAATCTGTACAATTTTACCCTTAGGAATCGCTCAGGTGGCCATCATGTGGTCACCATGTACCAAAATGTAAAATATTAAATTAAATCTTATTCCTTTCCTAAAGTTATGCCACTGTGCCAATTTTGATAACGATTTAGCCTGTATCTTTTTCCAAAGCAATATTTTAGTGTTAGTTTGGATTTAATTCCAAGTATAGTCGTGACAGTGATTATATATTATTATTATTATATTATTTAACTTGTAAATAGTTAAATTTTTAGCAATCACGATTAACCTGGGACATTTGGTAATAGTTTAGGTGCTTTTTTCCGTTAGAAATCGGAATTGGAGCTTTGCCATTCCTTATTGCTCGCAACACGAGTTTTCCATTGGTCGTTCATATTTTATTCAAGGATCTTAAACGAGACGTCCTGATAGATAGAGACGGGTAAGTAAAGAAATAATAGTCGAAGACTTCGATTTATCGATTACTTTTTTATTAAACAGGGATTGTTATGTACTTACTATTATGTTTAAGGAGTCAGTGGCGTATCTGAAGAAAGCTAAAAGGGTATGGTATACGTACTATGTATTATATTTTAAAAATTTATTATATTTTAAAAATAGTTGAGTATAATTAATTAAAAAACCAAATAGAAGTATTGATAAACCAAAAACTTATGAAAAATAATAAATTATTGTTAAAAATAGTTTATTTAATAAAAACAACCAATTCTAATTTATCTTTACTGTACAACACTTATATTGAAACTTAGCTTCTATCGACAAAGTCGTGTTAGTTATATAAAAATGTAACGGCCCAGAAAAAAACCAATCCTGCTAGAAGAATCTCGAAGCGTTTGTGAAGTACTTCCTCTACGCGTCAGCTGCATACCTAGAAAGTTCCGGCAATATTTCGATTATGAGTCGGGTGCTAAACTCTACGTCGCGCTAAAGATTTAAGAACAGAGTAGGCTCAGGCGTTTGCACGACAATATCTTTCATGTAATTCTGATAACATAAATTATAAAGACAAAAATGAAAATTTAACTATTAAAAGAATGAGATTACATTTTAATATATTATAAACAACCTTATTCTAGACAGAATGAATATAAAACAAATATTATAGTCACAAAGTGTCTGTTTTCTGTTCGTTAGATTTTATTTGAATAGATTGTAGATTTATCAAGTAGAAGTTTGTGAGAGACACAGTCAAAAACCTGTGACACGTCACATAAAGTTAATGAGACAAAGTACTCATCTTTTAGCCCACAAACTACATCTCCCAAAACTTTTTTTTGCTTGTGCAGTGCTACATTTTTTCTAAAACCATATTGATTACAATTACAATCAGCCTATTATTTAAGATTATTTAACCAAAGATGATTATGATTGAAATTGACCTATGTGTGTTTGAATCTATTGTCCCTTTCTTAAATAAAGGTAGCATTTTGGTTGCATTAAAAAACCGCTTTACAAAATATTGTAAAGTTTATTTATTTTAAAACAATTTATGCACTAAATACACTAATTTTGTTATTAGTTAAATTTATTTGTACTTAGAATTACCCTGATTTAATTGAACACTTATATTCTAATTTATTTAACATTTACCTTTAAACAACCATATCTCGACTTCAACTGGTTAACATGATGAAGAGCCTTACTGACAAAAAGATGAAGATAAAGACTATCAGGTTCTGGAACTTCGGTGAACTGAGACATGTACGCAGTTCGTGCGAATGTCCTGAGGTCATAACTAATCAAGAAAACAGCAGAAAACTAGAGCGGGTAGGACTAGGGAGGGCAGCTTTGACCCGAAACCATTCCAAAGACCTTCTCATATTGATAGTGCGTAGACAGCGAAGTAAATGGTGGAACGTATACAATGTTGGTGGATATTGAAGCAACCAGGACCATTACATGACCAACAATCATAAATATCCGCAAAAGACTTCTACCAACAAGGTTGCGACTGCGGATTGCCACAAGTGAAAGTGCAATTATCCATGGGGAAATCCAGGTTTAATTGGGAACTGGTACATACAAATTCACTTATACTGTTATTGTTGCTGATATCGAAAACAATATTGTACTAGGAATAGATGGTTTTTAGTTTGGTTTTAAGAACAGGGTGATCAAAGTTGGTGCCAAAGAAGTATTCCTTCATCCATATGGGGATGGCACTATGCCGATAGCTGTACAGAAAGATACAGTGATACCTGATAGAAGTGAAACCATTATAGTAGCACGGATTTAAGAGACGATGGAAAAAATAATTCCTGTCATGATGGAACCTTGGAACCAATATGAAGAGATTGATTGAGGAATTCTGACCGTAAAGGGATTGATCACGTATGCTAAACAATTTCACCTAATTAACATCAAGAAAGAGACCAGAATCAGAACAGAACATGTGTACCAGTAATGTCCATAATTCGTCATACGATAACTTGTGATCATTCCTACAACAAATTCGAGCAAATCATTGCAGTTGCTGATTAATTTCTGAATCAATCAGAGAAAATGAGTTTATTCAACGATATCGTGACATTTTTTTACCAATTGCAGGAAAACACAGAATTGATACTAGTGAAGCTAGGACGATCCGTCAATCAGCTCAAAAGTTACCGAAGGCAATTGATTGTTTGAAAACAGGGGGATTAAAGGTGATAGAACCTTTTACCAGCCTATGGGCCTCTCCGGTAGTCCTATTCCAGAAAAAGGGTGTAACTACGAGCTTCTGCGTGTGGACTCTGGTTATAGTTGAACAGTGTTACAAAGAAGAACTGTTACCTTCTGTCTCGAATCGACGATACCTTAGAAAAATTGGTTGGAAATAAAGTATTTTCTACTTTAGATTTAAAGTCTGGATTTTATCAGCTAGAAATGCACTCACAAAGAAAAGAGGACTTTTACTACCCGCTCTGGATGTCATGGTATTTGGACTATGTAATGCCCCCGCGACATTTGAAAGACTTATGGAAAATGTGTAGAGGATTATCCTGTAGAATGTGCCTGGTATATTTAGACACTATAGTATTGGAGAAGATATTTCATGAACATTTAAAGAATTTAGAAGATGTTTTTAAAAGACTACAACTGATGAAAAATCCCCAAAAATGTCAGATATTCCGAAATAAAGTTAATTACCTGGGTCATATGTTTGGTTGATTGATATATTTTGTTGTGTAAAGATAAATTATTATTCCAGTATAAGTGTTTGAAATATAAATAGTGCTGATACAGAAAATAAGTATTTAAGATAAATTACTCTTAAGTTGTATATAAATTAGAGAATACAGTTGTAAATAAATTAAATTAGTAAATTCTTTTAAATAAATAAATCTTACAATATAAATGGCAATTGTTTCAACAATAATTTTCTTATTTAAGCCCAATAAATCATTACAATTTGAGTTTCTCAAGTTCAGTAAAATGATTTTAATTTCAATTTGAGTCATTGGACCAAAGAAAATTGATCCACATCGAGTTTTGTTATAGAATTTATTACGTTTTTTTTTGAAGTAGAAGAAAAATGGGCCTTAAAATAATCTGGCGTGATAAAAAAATGGTTTGTAGTACCAATACCTCTTTATATCTGTGAAAATTGATGTGTTTCTCATTATTAGAACATAGAAAAATCTGATCATATGCCAACTTATTTTTATTACAAATGTTTTTCTTATAATTTTCTTTAAAATAGTTTTAAGCAATTGTTTTTAAGAATGAGACAGTTTTTCTTTGATTTTGCTGTCCATCATAAAACCAGTTTAAAGGAGATCTATTGTTCGAATTAATCCTTTGTGAAGAAAAGTGTTTCTATAAAATATTTGAAAGTCTCAGTTATATAATTAGCAAGATTTGTAGATTCTGAGTTTAAGTTTTAACATGCAGACCAATTAGTATTTTTAATGATTCTGATAGTGTTTTTAAGTTAATTTTTGTTAGAAGTATTTTAAAATTGATAAAAATAATTATTCTTAAGTAATTGAAGGAACCCGCGCCACCTTTAGAAAAAAAGCACTCGCTTGAGGGTTTGGGGCAAAAATTTAAAAATCAAAGAATATAAGAAGAAATATAATGTTTTATTCCAAAATTTACTACTCTAACTTTAAATTAATTAATCTAAAAAAAATGTAGTGATTGTAATTATAACAAAAGAAGAGTTTTTGAAATTATATATAATAATTCCTGTTGTGACGCCACTGTTACATTCCTACCTTTTTAATTAAAAAGCCATTATTTTCATTTCCTTACAAAATTGGTTGGCGTTGATCGCACTTTATAAAAATAACAAATCTTAATGATTTACGATGCTTTGATAAATGTATCCATTATTTAACTGTCATTATTTAAAGTAACTTCGGAAATTGGACATAGGGCACTTACCAAGTTACTCTAGAAATTATCAGAAGTCAGACAATTAGGTCATATATAGGGTGTTCTCTTTAAAAACCAACCGTTTGATTTGTTTTAATTTTCTGGCCCACATTTTTGTGAATTATTCTTTGTTAAAAACATTTAAATACAATAAAAATTATATATTTTAATGATTTTATTTACATAATTTGTATAATAAAATATATGACAACTCTGTTAAACAATGTTGACATTTTTCTGCTTCTTATTGCTAACAAATTTCAGTATATATTCTTGGTATAATATTATTTCTTCGACCAAAAGGTTAAAGATGATGAATATTTCTAGCGCTTAGAAGGAGTAATATTGAAATATTTCTTCCATGAAAACTAAGGTGCGACCAAAATGTGACCTTTTAAAAATAGCGAGTTCTGCAAGAAAGTATACAAAAGCTTTGTTCAGGGAACCGATCCGTTACTTGTCGTTGATAAATTCATAAGCGCGCTCAGTTTGCAATCGCTAGAGCGTAAAGAGATTCTAAAAAAATAAACACAATTCACGAAAATATTCTAGAATCATATTTTATTGATTCTACCTTAACACGTTAAGGGCGATAGCTTTAATTATTTCGAAGTATGTCGGGGTATATAATAAAGATATTACTTAGGTACCCATGAGGCAAATGCTAATGACCAGTATGCAGGTGCATTTCAAAGTTCACCTTCCTTACACTGATATTTGAAATCCTGAACAAAATTAACGAACAAAAAGTGTACAGAATGATAGTTCAATCAGAGTAAAAATTAAAGAAAGTTAGGGCATTTAAAAAAAAATTATTATATATATATATATATATATATATATATATATATATATATATATATATATATATATATATATATATATATATAAAATCAAATATGCAACTTATTCTATCTCTATATGTTTTACCTTCGCTACCCTCTAAAGTTAAACGAACAATTTACTTGCAGTTAACACCTAAACTTTTAGTGATGTCTCAAAGAGTCACTCGTACAGGCAATTCACTAGTTTCTGATAAAATTTTCTTAAAGATGAATTAAACTTATGTAAGATTAATTCATTATTCGCCATTTTTACCCTATTAAAAATTGAAATACGCTGGTTTAAAATCACATAAATACATTTTATTTACTGGAACTTGGAACGATGATTACGCTTGTAAAATCAACTTTAATTTTTCATTTAATGGTGATGTTCAAAACAAGATGCTTGATAAATACGTTTTAGTGTGTTATTTGTTTTATTTTCATTTTTTCCATCAACTCTTTCAGTTTCTTTAATTTGCTCTCTTTCCTCTTGGTAATCATTAATTTCACTTTGGGCGCACGTTACTGACTTTTTCATATTTACGAATGAAACTCGTCTATAGTTTTTACAAAGCCTTCTTGACGTTATCAGTAAATTTAAAGACTTTTATTACGACTTAATTTACGATATTTTATATGGCTTCTCTCACTTCTTGAGTTAAGACCTTGATTAACAGAAAATTGTATAAACTACTTGAACTAGTATGTATTATTTAAAATTAGGTACAGGTTTTAAATTTAGATTTGCTCAGTTTATGTCGAAATTTGTGATAATGTAAAAACTGTTACTGTTAGTGTAAGGAATTAAAAAAAATGTTGGTCGTAACATCTACGATCGGGAAACTTTAATTCTGCTGAATCATTATAAAAACAGACATCTAGTTCAAACAGAGCTAACGGGGATTCTCATAGCAGCAAAAGAAATCACCAGAAACAATATCACTGGAAGGAACATACAGATAGCAGACAAGCACTACTCACCCTGAACAGACCACAAATTTACTCAGGGTTAGTACTAGAATGTCACGAAGATTTAGCCGAAGTATCCATCAACAATGTGGTCACCTTAAGGTCACGCCATATCGAAAGGTAACCGTTTTGCTGATTCACTAGCCAAGAAAGCAGCCAATCAAATACTTTTTGGACCTGGCTTTTCTATTGGCCCAACAAAATCGGTAGTGACAGACCTAATTAATGAACATTTCCTCGTGAAATTCAAGGAAAGATGGGATGAAACAAGCAGAGTTTCCAGGGGGCTCTTAAGTTATCCTTACAACACTGAAGCAAACAAATACTTGACTATGACTAGACAGAATCTGCGCCTAGTCACAGGCATTGCCAAGTACGGAAACATCTCCATATCATGGGGCTGTCAGCATCCGCAATCTACAGAAGGTGCGAACAAGATGATTAGACCATCGAGCATATCTTTCACGATTGCTCGACGCTCTCAATTATTAAAAACTTGTGTTCGGCGAGTATCGGCTAACACCGGCCGATATAAGAGAAGTACCTCTTGGCGACGTTGTTAACTACATTAAATCTGTAAGCTGGCTTACGAGCTAGGAGGTGCCTATCATCTTAGGAGGATGCAAAATGGGCCTAATGAGGCCTCAGTGCCGTGAGGTAACCCACCCTCCACACGTTACAGATACAGCCTCCTATATTCCCATATTCTACACTTATGTTTACTGATCACTTTGAGAGCATATTATTATGTATCCACCCTCTAACCATCTTAAAAAAAAATGGGGGGTAAGGAATGGTCGAGTTTCGCTACACAACTCTGTGCAGAGTTTATTATTTACCGACACCTTCCGCGCACGTCGTCAGGTGTTTGGCTCGTTGCCTAAGATGGGATGGTAGGAATTTTTATTTAATTTACAGCTTTTATTCAGCCTGGCTCAGCTGAGCAAACCTACGAGTGCTCTAATTTAAACAGGGTTCCTCTCAGTTTAACCCCTGTGGCCTAGTGATAGTATTTGCAAGTGATTGTAATTTTTGCCTAAGATGATTGAGTTGTTCTTGACTCTGGCCTCTCGAGTATAATCTTTAGTTTATTAACCAGCTGAAACTGGTGCATATGTCTTAATTTTATTTAGTATAACTTAAGCTACATGTTTTTGTAAACAACAACAAAAACTAAAACAATAAAACAATAAACAAAACGAAAAACAAATTCTAAGAAATTAAATTGCATTCTGCAAGTTGACTTGCTTTATTAAATAAGAATAATGAAAACAATGAAAAATAATGAAAATGAAAATGAATGCTTGCATTTAATTGAGATAATATGATGAACTGAGCGAAACGTATAATTTGCTCAGCTTACTCTAGACTCTGGCTTCTATTCAGTTGTGTAGCTCGTCT
Source organism: Psylliodes chrysocephalus (assembly GCA_927349885.1). Classification (NCBI taxonomy): domain Eukaryota; kingdom Metazoa; phylum Arthropoda; class Insecta; order Coleoptera; family Chrysomelidae; genus Psylliodes; species Psylliodes chrysocephalus. The sequence goes on along the minus strand of OV651814.1, from coordinate 8,929,842 downwards.
GGCTCGAAGACTTGCAATGCATTAATGTCCTCCAGTAGATGTTGCAGTTGCATGGCTGGATCTAGGGGGTTGGGTCCAATTTGTATGTTTAGACGTCCTCTTTGTTGATTGTATGTGATGCAGGAGAAAAGTCGATGCGTCGGGGAGTCCTCGGTTCCGCATTCTATGCAGTTTGGGTTGTTCGCTTTGCCTATGCGGTAGAGATGTACCCTCGAATTTCCATGGCTTGAGAGTAGATGGGTAACTTTGCATGTTAGGGCCGGGGTGTCGGCGTCAATCCAAGTCTGTATATTAGGTATTAATGTGTGGAGGTGCCTGCCAGTTGTAGCGTGAAACATCCCTATTGTTTAGTGAGTGTATTATCTTGGGCAAGGTCGTCTTATCAAAAGTACGGGGCGGACTTTTTATTGTCTAGCTGGTCAACAACTAGGTGAGAGGCAGAATCATTAGACCTGTCTGGATTTATGCATGTTGATTTGGGTGTGGTGGTGTTGTTGTAACTACTACATCCCTTATGTACCTTTCGCATAGCTTTTCCAATGTCTTCATGGAAAGCGATGTCAGACTAATTGGTCGATATGTTTTTGGGATAGTGTAACATCCTTCTAGGTTTGGGTATGAAGACCACTTTTACATCTCTCCATTTTTTTAGAAATGTACCTCAGAGCCAACGAAGATTTGAATATACCTACCAGGTGCGATGTGAGTTCTTCCAGACCCCACAGAGCTGGATAAATACAGTCAGGTCTTAGCGACTTAAACGGAGAGAAGCTGTAAATCATCGTCTACAATGTGTTTGATAGTTTGACAATCGTAAACAGATGGGTTGGCCACGTCTGTGATGACCGAGTCAGGGAAGTCTGTTGACAGCAGAAGTTTGATGCTATCTTCGAGGTTTGCAGTTTTCATGCCATCCTCTTTGATTACCGCACCAATGCTGCAGTGTATATTTCTTGAGAGAGCTTTTTGAAGCCTCGCTGTCTGAGGAAAATCTTTGCAGTAAAATCTCCATGCGTCTCTCTATTTTTATCTAACGATTTTTTTTTGTATTCTCTGAGTGAGATTTGTAAAAATATCCTACTTTATACAAGTCTTCTAATGATTTAATATAAAGTAAGAAGTCGAGGCTGGTATGGGAATGCATCGAAGAACTAAGAACACTGGCAGACCGAAATAGAGTAAAACTATTTTGGGTGCCAGATCACAAAGGGATCGAAAGCAACGAAAAGGCTGACGAACTTACAAAAAGAGGGTCAGAAGAAACACCGGAACCAGACACAAACCTAGGAGTACCAAAAAGTACAGTCCGGGGTTTTATAAATGACTGGATTCGGGAACAACATATCAACTATTGATGAAGCACCCCAAAACAGGAACATGGAAAAGCCTTCATAGGCAGACCATGTCCCAAAAGAACTGGAGAACTACTTTTAATGAATAGGAACCAATTGAAAGTGATAACAAGGTTCATGACTGGGCACGCCCCAGTAAAGGGACACTTAAACAAAATTGGCATGTACAATGGGGAACTCATGTGCCGACTATGTCACAAGAAACCAGAAACGGCCAAACACATACTGTGAGAATGCGAAGCTCTAGATCGCAAAAGACAGGCTCTTTTTGGACAACCCCAGGTTGATCCAACAACGTATAGAACCTACTCACCCAAGGATCTGTACAAACTTGTACATGGTACAAAGGTGATAGAGTGGGTGCTATGAACTAACATGGGGTAAAACACAATAAGCCAATAGGCTTCAGTGTTATTCGGAGACACATAGTCAGACGAGCCCAGGAGAGAGAAAAAAAAAAGAAGTAATGAAATTGGCCTGAAATTCGAAGGACCTTCCTAAATGCATTCTTTGTATTGTCGTACAACAATTGCAGTTTTCAAACATGCCGGAAAAGTCCCTTTAAAAAACGATAGTTTAATTAATTGCATAAAAATTATATCGTATCCTCCAGTATTTTTGTTCTTTATCGCTGCTATGATTTGTTTTTATACCATTATATAAGTGAAATAAAGGTTACGTTCATTTATTTGGTTCACCTCTTCGATATATTTTAGTTGATCATGTTTAACTGTGAGATTAGAGGTAAGCCTATTAGCAATTGTCGAGACAGCTTAAAAAGAATTTGTCTTTTTCCAAGTTCGTTTATAATTGCCTTTTACGTTATTACTGGAGTTTTGTATCCTGATGTTTTAATACCTATCTTCGGATAACTTTATTGATTTTTTTAAAAAAAATCTTACTATTTTATATGATTAAAATAGAGCAGCTAGGTGCCCTTTTTAATTTATCTCGTATATGATATATTTTAAATTTGTTTTCCACTTTAAAAGTAAAGGTAAATCAAAAATATAAACTTCCAGAAACCTGGTAGTTGCTGTACTATATTACCCAATTTAAAATATAAAAAATCATTATCCATAAGTTAAGTTCGCATGTGCTGCACTTCCCAAAAGATCTATAATTTTATTTTAACGACCTTAATATTTAATATCGCCTTACGTGTACACTGTACAGGCTGCTATGTTAGATTACTCAGAGTTGCTTTATATATTATAATTCATAACGCTGTTAAATAAAGGCAAATTAATGGCAAATGAAAAATTACAAGGCGTAGACAAATTTTCTTCGTTTTATCTAAACACGCAATTTAAAATACATGATGATTAAAATATTATTTAGATTATATACAATTATACTTACGTATACATGTATATGCCATTTTAGCTACTGTATTATTATCCTTTTATACATATAATATTTATTATTCTACTATGCATTAATTAAATAAAATTATTATATTTTTGCTTGATTTTGTTTTGATATTAGAGGGCCTAATTATTGGAATTATTTTTTTTTTGATCAAGCAGTGTGTCCTTAATTAAATAAGTTTAATTCAAAAATCTCGTTTCCCCTGTACATTAAAGATCGTTTCTCTTTTAAGAGCTGGAATCCCGGATGAAGAGTACAATCATATTTTAAGCTTTAGACGTCAGGCGTATATTACTCCAACAGTAGAAAATATCGATATCCAAACTTCTGTTATTATCCCTCACGAATGCAATAATTATTGAATCTTCATCTCTACTGATAAAATGCAATGTTTTATTTGTAAGCAGGCTAATCACATTGCAAATAACTGTCCTAACTCAATACCTGTGGATCCTGAGGAATCTGAAATTAGCGCTCATGCTGATACTCCTATGGAATCTGAAATAACCGCCCATGCCAATACTTCTGCGGAACAAAGTACTTCCTCTCCTACAGATTTTAGCTCTTCCCCAGAGACTCTGCAAAATTTGAATGATAGTCTCCGCACTGGCCAAAAGAGAATTCATCCTAGCTCCAGTGACCAAAATAGCCCTCCTGAAACCCCTGAAATTGATCTTCTCTCCCCCGCATACCCCCATCTAATGCTCCTCTCCAAAATAATATCCCAAAAATCCAAAAATCTGTTACGAAACCCACACTAAAGAAGGCTAAAAAAGAATCTTCAAAAGATGCTAAACTTTCTGATGCCACCAAGGCCACAATACAAGAATATTATCAGAAAACCCTAACGATCTCTCCCTACCTATGCATAACTTTATTGCCTACATAGAGAAAACCTTTGGATGTAGTGACCCCTATTCTGAAGCTTTGCAATTTACCTCAAATGTTAGATCTCCACTCAAAGACATGCACCTAATATATCCTGAAATATAAGATCGGTCACTAAAAAACAGATTCTTAAGATTAACAGAAAATATCAAGCATAGACTGGTGGAAGAGGAAATGGAAACTAGAAGCATCGCGAGCTTATCCTCACTGGCTTCTGTCGAGCAGGATAATGAAGATGTCTTAGACTGTTCACAACATTTTCAAAAGTCTTCCTATTAACCCATTAGTTATCTCTAAAAAAAAAAAATTAAATTTTTCATTTTCAATATAATCCAGCGGAATTGCGATGGATTCTATCTGCGTCTGGAAAGATTCCAACAGTTAATTTCTGACACTAATGTAGATATTTTTTGTCTACAAGAAACCAATTTTAAGGAATCCCACAAACGTAAACTCAAAGGATTCGAAGGTTACCATTTCATCAGAACTTCTGGTTTAATTGCAAGTGGGGGAACTTCCATATTTATTTCTAATAATCTGTACTCCAAATACTTACCTCTAACCACTAATATCGAAGCAGTAGCTGTTAAACTTTGGCTTCCAGAAAAAGTCACTATTTGCAATATTTATATTCTTCCTACTTATTTATTCTGAATCTGAACTAACCGATCTTATAAATCAGTCGCCTCCCCCTTTTATACAAGTCGGCGATTTTGATGCCCATAACACAATGTGGGGTTCCGAAAAGACTTTTGGCAGAGGAAAAACTGTTGCAAACGTTTTAAACAATACTGGTGTATGTCTTCTTATCACCGGGTCCGCCACTCATTTTAACATTTCTACTGGGAACTTCTCTTCAATTGATCTAAGTCTGTGTGATCCTAAAACTACCTCCTCCCTTTTCTGGGAGACATCAGAGTGCCTCTACGACAGCAACCACTTTCCTATTATTATTTCCTCCATCTCAAGAAAAACCCCTACGAACACGGATAACATAATTAAATGGAAAATTGCTGGTGCCAATTGGGAAGGATTCAGATCACACATTGACAACCATATAACTCAATACCAACTTTCCGAAAATGTTGATGAAGCTGTTTCTGATTTCAATATTTGTTTGACAGCTGCTGCTGAAATATTCATAGGAAAATCTGCAAAAATCAGTTCCTTGGTGGAATGACAAATGTGCTACAGCTGTTCAGGAATGCAAAACAGCATTAAACAGATACTGTAGAGCTAGAACTCAAGAAAAACTCATCAAATTTAAAAAACTCAAAGCCAGTGCGAAACGTATTCTAAAGCAGAGCAAAAAAGAATATTGGAATAACTATATCTGATACCCCTCCTAGTGAAGTATGGAATAAAATCAGACGTATGCAGGGAAATAGATCTGAAATGACATTCCAGGATTACTATGTAATGGTAACGTAGCAACTGACAGCCAAGCAATAGTTAACATAATTGCTGAAAACTTCCACAAAAAATGCAAAAACAAACAAGGAAATATACCTTCTACCTCAATTAGCTCAGTTATATATGCCCTTCCGACTTCTAATGCAGACTCCAAATCTTTAAATCTCCCTTTTAATTTACATGAACTTCTTGATGCTCTCTCTACGTGCAAAAATTCAGCTGCCGGACCCGACAATATTCCATTTGTTTTTCTTAAGAATTTGCCATCCTCAGGACTCACCAAACTTCTACAATTATATAATAAAATATGGACCAAGAAATCTTTTCCCAAGCTCTGGCGAGAAGCTGTAATACTTCCAATTGAAAAACAGGGAAAACCACCCGATGATCCAAACTCATACAGGCCTATTTCTTTAACCTGCACGATGTGCAAACTAGTAGAAAAAATAATAAACAGAAGACTTATTTGGTACCTGGAGAAATATCTAATCCTGACACCTGTTCAATCTGGTTTCAGACCCCAACGCAGCACCTTAGATAATCTATCAATACCACAGTCTGCTGTATTCAGTGCCTTCTCAAAAGAACATGATGTCGTAGCAGCTATCTTTGATATCGAGAGTGCCTTTGACACCCTTCTGATACCTACAATTCTCGAAAAACTTAAAAAGTGTAACGTTACCGGAAACTTATTTAGTTTTATTAAAAAATTTCTTACTAACCGTGTGTTCAAAATTACTGCTAATGGAAAAACATCTTCTACCTTCTCTCAAGAAAATGGAGTACCGCAAGGCTCGGTTTTAAGCCCGACTCTTTTCATTCTTGCTATTAACGACACATGTAACTCCATTGGTCCTCCGGTCAAATGTTCTCTTTATGCAGATGATCATATTGTCTACTGTTCTGGTAAAAATGTAACATCTACCTCTACACTAATCCAAGAAGCTGTGAATCTGCTCAGTATGTGGTCTACAAAAACAGGCCTCTACTTATCCCCTACAAAATCAAAAGTATTAAAGTTCAGCAGACGATCATCTTGTACATTAAATCCTAATATTTCCATAAACGGTAGTCGACCATCACAAGCTCTTAGGACTTATTTTTGACAGCAAACTTAACTGGAAGAAATACTTCTGCGAATTGAAAAATAACTGCATAAACAGACTTAATATTCTGAAATCGTTATCTCACCATCAATGGGGAGTAGAAGAAAAAGTTTTACTCAAGGTGTACAGAGCACTAATTAGATCCAAGATAGATTACGGAAGCTTCATCTATATGTCGGCAACTAAATCTGCTCTAAAAATACTGAATGTTGTTCAAAATTATGCTTTAAGAATATGCCTTGGAGCTTTTAGATCCAGCCCCTCTGAAAGTTTATGCTGTGAAGCTAACGAACCACCTCTCTGGCTAAGGTGCAAGTGTTTTAGCAAATCCCAAAAACCCAGCATATTCCTTAATTACCGCGGTATATTCGAACGTCCACGTTGCCACCAATAATGTTCAAACATTACCACAAATCCTTGCCGCACTTCTCGCTGATATCGATTTATCTCGAACAACTCCAATTTCTATATTTCCTGTGCCGCCATAGGAAAAATTTCTACCACTTTTTAATACCACTCTAGCTCAAGACCCTAAAAACGAAACTCCAAGTAACTTTTAAAAACAAGCTTTTATAGAATTAATAAATTCTTCCCAATTTAACACCATCCTATACACAGATGCTTCTAAAATAAGACTATGTCGGATGCTCTGTGATCTCTGGCCTTGATATCATCTCTAAAAGTCTTCTCCCACATTTTGCAAGTGTTCACACTGGCGAGCTGTTCGGCATCTACCAAGCTGTGAAAACTGTTAAAATAAACACGAGAAGAGTGGCCATTTGCACAGATTCACTTGTATCAATCATGTCAATAAAAAATCGTTCCTTACAAAATTCAGTGGTCCAAACAATACATGAATCTTGTCATCTTCTCATTGCGCAAGGAGTATCCATAACACTGATCTGGATATCATCACATGTGGGTATACCAGGCAACGAGGCAGCCGACCGTGCAGCTAAGGAGGCTTCTTCATCAAATTTATCCATGGAAAACATTCAGCTACATAAAGACGTACAAAACATTTTTAAAAATAATATTAGGAGAACATGGCAAACTCACTGGAATACAATAACATCTGAACTACGTGATATCCAACCAAACATCGAAATTTAAAATGCCTTATCTTTCAATAAAGAAAAAAATAACCATCCGAAGACTTCGAATCGGTCATACTCGACTAACATACGGTTACTTATAATGGCTACCGAAGATCCACCGATGTGTCAGAGCTGCATGCTTCCCCTCTAGCATATCATCATAGACTGCCCAGACTTTGCGAACCACAGGAGAATCTACAACCTACCACCAAATCTGAAAGAAGTTCTTAGTTCTTAAGACCGAATAATTAATATTATTAAATTCCTAAAAGACATTAATATCCTTCACAAGTTATAAATACTCAATTGTTTTTTTTTATAATAATAATATATTATTTTGTACCTGTGTCAATGATCCTGGCAGTCGAGACACTTTAATTTTAAATAAAAAAAAAAAAGATCGACGAAATCCAGTTCAAGGATCTCCTTTCCCTTGAAAAATTAAGTAGGGCTAAGTCCATTTCAAAGAAAGTACTATATATTCAAAAATCAGTCGATTTATTATGATTTTTATATACAGCGATTTCCCGTCTGTAACTCTCTATATCCGTTTTATTATAGCCTACATAATATACATTCTAAAATTTTGAATAGTTTAGAGTCAAATATATTTTAGTTTTTAATTACATAAGTTATTTATTATAAAAATAACTTGTAATGGGTTTTAAAGTAACAATATGCTTAAAAAGTTTCATTACTTTGCTCTGAGTTTTTAAAATATTTTAAAATATTGAACAATCCACCTTAATATTTAATTATCTTTTATTTTTTAATTTCTTGAAACTACAACTTTTGTTATTTCTAGTCAAAGCAACAAAGTTTCTATCTACAGTAGTTTTTTTATCTTCATTTCACTTACTTTTAATTTTTTCTGGGAAAGAGATAAAAGAAAATAATTTCTGCAATATGAAGCGAAAAACCCGGCTTTCCTCAGTTTCTACACAATTAATCACTCAAGGGATTTGCAATAGATGTCTGGAGAAATGAAATAATTTATTACAAGTTTTTTTAATCAATTTTCACTAAAGGCTTTTTATTCTACTTTACGAATAACGGCTTATTTTTCTAAAATGTGTTTGATAATATAAAAACAATGGGTCTTCACAAATTTTTATTCGTACGGGCAGATTCGATGGAACAGCAGGCTAATAGGTAATGGGGGTGTTGAGAACAGTTTTGTCTATTTTTTTTTTGAAATCTAGGGAAAAATAAGTATTAATAAATGAACGGAAATGTCGCTTTGTATAAGAAATGAAGACAGTCACTACAGAAGTCTTTTGTAACGGCCTATCCTATCGACTTCCAACAAATTTTCCATCTGTAGATTTATGAGTCCTGTTTTCCAGTCCTAAGTCAATTGTTTGTTAACTACCGTTGGTAAAATATACAGATGAAGGATTTGAACCTACGTTATCTTCAGAAAATTCAAATGAAAATCCAACGCCTTAGATAGCTCGACCAACCTGGATCTGTATTTTATGTGTTAATGACAGCACGGACATGCCGGGTGCACGGTTCGTAGACACCATGGTGGCCTCTTCGTCCGTTGCCAAGGAAGGCTGTGACGTCACGGAATGCAAAATCGAGTTGACAGAAAATATTCTGCTGCGGTTCGTACATTAGTTTTTTAAAAAAACTAATATTTTATTATTATTATTTAGTGGTGTTTATATTTTTAGTTTTGGGACTATACACTTACGTTGGAGTTTTTATAAGATCGGTAATTTGATTTTTGAAAGACAAGCCACAAAATGGCATGAAAAAATCGTGTAATGATTTTCATCAAATTTCAAATGAATTTCTTTTTATTTGAATTATATACTCTGTCTAATTCACCCCCTTACGAGTGAATTTTAACCCCAAAAGCTGAGCTTGTGCGGGGAAAGGGACGGCTATTATTATTATTATTTGCCGTGGCGCTCCGGGGCGACTTAAAGATGATTGATGGTGCCATTTGACTTACAGGTGAGGAAAACCCGGAAAACCTAACCCACCATCATAAACCTCACCCACCATCAAATAACAATAAAATATTGGATTGTTTAAAAAACTAATGTATGACACCAAGTAAAATATTTTCTGTCAACTCACTTTTTCATTCCGTGACGTCACTGAGTCCTTAGCAACCGTGATGAGGCCACCGTGTTGTCTACGAACCGCGGGCCGGGTATGCAATGACCTGTTGACAGCTGTCGCCCTTTTTAGCAGACTTCTAGGGAAAACAGATCTTGACAATCTCTATTTCTTATGTTACTATTCGTCGATTGATGTTTTTTTCACCAGATCTGGGAAAAAATCGGCAAAAGTGTTCTAAATACCATCATTACCTAAGGGAGAAGGGGGTACCTTTCAACATTTTTTTAGGTGGAATTTTTTCATTTCAAAATAATAGGTAGTAAAAGGGCGATTTAGTAACAAGATAATAGTGTTATATTTTGTATATCAGTTGATAATAGGATATTTTTATAAAATCTATTCTTTATCGGTTACATAGAATTATCAATACCTTTTTACAAAAATAAAGTTATTTATTCTTACAGAAAAGTGTCTTAGAACATAAGTAACTTAAAATACGTTAAATATTTATCGAAAATTAAACGAAGACAAGGACAATTTTTGAACTTTTCTTTCTCATGTACTTGACTTTTAAGTCACAACTGGTCTTTTTTCAAAATTCGAGTTTTCATGGTACACAATTTTACAGCTATAAAATCACCTACTGACAAGTTTTCAAATACAACCTCATAATCAAGTTCGTCTTTCTATCGTCCTTCTTCCAAATCCAGAACATCAGAATCATCATGGATGGAAAAAGATTCATTTGAACTAGATGTTTCTTTTGTGTTGAAGACTCTCTTTGTAACTTTCGCTTTTTTTTGGTCTTTAGCTCTTAATGCCTCTTACAAGGCTTCTTTCTCTGGGGTTTCTGTATGAATTTTAGATCGGCCTCTCTTTCTACCGTGTGGATTTTCACTTCTTGGAGGTGCTTTTGGATAGGGTTGCACAGTTTCAAGAGGCGGAGTAGGCAAGCTGTTCGATGGAAGGTCTTGTAGATTATCGATGCTATCTCTGCTGGTTGACGGTAGGTAATAAAGCACTCCCAGGTGCTAACTGTTGTAGCTGAGGCTGTGGCCATCCGTGTTGATCGAAGAATTTACATCAAGCCTATCAGTGATCGTAGCACAATCAAAGTCTTCGTCGGTAAATGCGTTACGATCAAATGGATATATGTCGGGTTTTTTAAATCCAGCAATAATATTTTTCATAGTGAAGGAATTTTGGAATGCTTTTCCAGATAGCTTAGCAATATTGTGAATGGTTATTATCTTGCCTGGATGTAAAAGCATCCAATCATTTTGTGCATCTTTATATTTCGCCTTAAAGGGTCCCATTACAGATACATCTAACGGTTGCAGCCGATGTGTACAATGAGGTGGAAAAGTTACCATCACTATTCCATGATCCTTCGCATACACTACAGCATCCAAAGAGCAGTGACTCTCGTTATTATCCAGAAGTGGCAATATGGGATCTTCCTTATTGCATATTGTGCAGGTTACTAAGTGCTCTAGAGTTTTTAGGAACAAAGGCGCGTTCATCCATCCACTAGTTGGGCTATTAACTAATCCGAGACTTCCTAGTGGCACCCGAATCATAAATGTATTGTGAAACCTTGCCCTGGGAAAAATGTAAACAGGCGGTACTGTATTTCTTGACGCATTGACAATTCCATCCATTTTAACAAGTGTTCCTAGCTCCCCAGAAACTGCTTGTCCTGGACGTTTAAGTTTTTTAATTACGTTGGGCGTTTGTACAACAGTCATTACATCAGTCCCGTCCAGGTTAAATATTCTCTGTGGAGAAAATTGATGTTTTTGAAGAGCTCTGCTATAATTTTTTGTGTAATTTTAACGCAAAATCGTAAGCCAATGTCTACAGTAGTTTGTACATTAGTCCATAATTCATTCGAGAGCATTTAAGAATATATAAGGCCAGTTTATTGTTTTCGTTAAACCTTAACTAAGCGTTAATACATAATATGGGGCACTTTTGAACACTGTTTAAATGTTCCCCAAGTATTTTGTTCAATTGTGCCCCATGCATACAAAAAACAAATAATTATTATAGAATAAATCTTCTTGACACCTTAACAAACCACAAAAACGATATCACTTTTAAATTGTCAGTATTTTAGTTTTAATTTAAAATTATAATCACGTGCGATGTTATAATTTATTTAGGTAAATCTTATATCCGATCTAAGACGGAAACGACCGGAAACTGGTCAACGCAACGAATACCTACGGTTTGTCGTAGTGCTAAACTGCACTTTTATAAAAATTAAGTACATATCTTTTTTTAAATACATTGTTCAAAAGTGCCCCCGTTCAAAGGTGCCCCCTTCTCCCCTACTCTAATCTACCTATATAGCGATTTGAATAAAAGTTTTTGTTTATTTTATATATTATCTTGTGCTATTATTAATTAAGCCTAAAATTTGGTATTCCACCTATTTGTCCAAACCAGTACTTATTTAATTAATGACGGTCGGCTATTATGGATTTTAAATAAAACACTTTTTTTTCAGGTCGCAATGAATAGAATGTTCTAAGAAAAGATTATGCTCCATTCGGGCGAAACATTACCTGAAAATTTTGGAATGGCTCTCGATGAACAACAAAAACTATTGAATGCTGGTAAGTAACAACCAATGTTTTCCGCCAGAATAAATCAAATAATTTTTTACTCCTCTTTCCCCTAACGCCGCGCTAGATACACCGAATTCAATATTCAATTACTCGTTTCTCTCATCTCTCATAACATAATCCAACGGTGACATGCATTATGCAACCAATATGTCACCTCATACCTGATTGGCTGTTCATGACGCAACTCCGACCAACCCTGGAAGTTCTCTCTTACTGGTACTAACTCTCATCAACTCGGCAATTTCAGCATTGTTTTAAAATAGAATCGATCTTGACTCAAAGCGAGAAGGATGTGTTAATGGTTTGTGGAGGTTTCCGCTCTTGTTAGCGTCACTTAGCCGTCTTTTTACTATCGTCGAATTAAATGAATTTAAAGTAATATCTCAAGGTGTTGTGTGGTAAACCATTAACGACATCAAGTAGCGTCAGACTTAGATTTTTTGCCATTAAGTATTGTATCCGTAGTGTGCCTTTTTTTTTCGTTCATCAAGGGTCGATTTTCCTCGTTTACAAGAATTGCAAATAGGTACCATACAACGTTCAAGAACCAGAAAATTATACAGTCCATTCCAGTCACACAAATATAGGGTAAAATTTGTGTAACCACCCCACACCTGCGCAGGTAAGATTAACAAAACAAATACAATCTATTTCTAATTGAAATTTTTTTAATTTTTTTTTGTAAAATTATATATTTGGGGAGAAATTTTTAAAATTATATTTTGTGTTGCCTCTATTTTTTTACAATTTTTTTAAAAAATCCCAGTGACCAATCTTTTTTAAATTACACAAATCTATAATATAATAAATAATAGACTGGAAATTAAATACACACTATACCAGACCGGTGTGAACTTAGCGAACAATTTTAGCGACTAATTTTCCGAAAATTACCGAACCGTCAGTAGCGTCGTAATTATTTTAGGAGGCATTCAAAAAACTGCATGCATCTAGGTACCACTAAGATTTGCAAATAAAATAATAAATTTAATAATATACCACTTTATTATTTTAAAGGTAGGATATAAAAGATAATCAATATATCGGTTCCTACACATAAAACCATAAATATTGTAACGGAGGAAATTATAAGTAGTTTAATAAGTAATAAGTAGTTTTAGAAAGAATTTGAATGAAGTCAATAAGAAAAGTAACATTAAAAACTTTTAAGTCAAATACCTTTGCTATGAAATATTTAGAAATTAAATAAAACAAGGCAAAAACTGAACCATGACTGAATTAAAATTTGATCAATGAATTTATTGAAATGTACAAGTTTTAAACATTTTCAAGTAATAATATTTACTAATAGTAATTGTCCTTACAACAAAATTGACTTTGTGTATGAATATCTGCTATTAAAATCGCTTTTGAGTGGAACTGCAAGTTCAATCAAGTAAAGAGTACTTTTTTAACAAGACTGGAACACATTTCAGACTTGGACATGTTTTAAATAATTTTTGAGGGGCAAATAATGATAGTGACGTATGCTCCAACGCTGAACCTAACACTATCATCAATTAATGCTTATAAAAATAATATAATGTAGTCATGACATGAATGAGGATAAATTGCAAGTTTCTGAAAAGTTTCAGATCTCAAAAGGACATAATAAAGGAATAATTCAATTTTAACAGCAGATTTTCAAGTCAATAATTATGAGAAATGTTTTGCACAAAATGGTTAGTAAATTGTAAAGTAAATTAGGATTAAGATTTTAAATAATTTTAAGTGCAATTTTAAAGAAAACCGCGAGTGTTTTTTAATACAAAAGTGAATAATAAAAGAAATTAAATAATGCATAATTAAATAAAAAGTGATCCAGGTATAGGATTTTGACAACCAAAATAATGAATTTTTTTAACAAAGTTGGCTCTGAAATAGCCGTTTATAAAAAGCAATTTCCCTCAAATCGAGGGACAGTCAATGAAAGGCAGTGGCCGAAGAAGGTCAAACTTAATTAAAAAAAAAAACAATTGAAAAAATCAACATCCTACCTGTACTTGTAGTGAAGAACATTCTGGCAGATGGTGACTGTCTAGCTATTACCAAGAAATTCCTCCAAATTCCAAAATCCTTTTATAAAATTTATTCCAAAAACATTATTTATTGGAAACTAAATAGTTTATTTTTCCATAAACAAATCATGGTAATTTGTTTGTAACTATTCCTACTGGAACTCACAATGCAGACGACGCACTAAGAGGTCTAAAATAAAAATAAAACCCTTTTGAACGAGAGCACAGAACTTGACAATAAACCAAAACTGAATCAACGAAATAGAACTCTATGAACGTTTTTATGAAAGGTCGGTAAATTTTTAAATACACTTTTATTTCCTATTTGAAACTTCAATGTTTACTTAACTTTAATTCTATTTTCTATCATTCATAAGCAAATTTCCCAAACACGAATTCACTTTAAACTTTATAATAATCCATTACAAACATGAAATCAACTTTAAGATATTTATAATAAGTATCGTTTGTGAAATTTACTTAATATAATTTTTGTTTATTTTATCTAACCTAGATCGTTGGCGATTCAAAGGGATTTGTAATATTTTCCTCTCAATTATCCTTTGAAGCGCGAACAATTACATAACCTTTAAATTTTTTAATTACATTTCTCTAATATTTAAACGAGGACACTTACCTGCGTTCCAATAAGTTGTTTTCCTTTTTGTTTTAAATGATTTCCTTCAACAAAATAAAGTTTTCTTTAATTCAATAAACAAACATAACCCATCACACAAAATACCCTATTGTATTGCGGGTAATCGCAATACGATCGCAATTACAACAAACAACGCTCTCAAGATCCACCGCCGATGAGTTAGGTAGTTTCATACTCTGAAGAGAACAGGTCCGGTTCCAGCACACTTGTTGGCAACGAATTTTAAATAATTTATTTTTTAATATAACTAGTCGGAGCAGACGAATTATTGTCTAGAGACGGAGACGAGCTGTGGTGGCGCCCAGGGTTTAATCATTACAACCAACATAGTGTGTATTTTTTTATTATGGCAAGTAAGTTCTGCTAAATTTTAAATGTATAACTATTTCATAAAACAGTTTTCTCGAAGAGGGTTGAAAAGTGCATCGATTTTGAGTAGAATGAAAGGAAATTTACAAGTGGCCCCTGGGGATAACATATAAAATTCTATTTTCCTTAACATAATTAAAAGGTGTTTTTTGCTCATTTTTCCACACAAGCCGTTTTTACTGTATGATTAATTAATAGAACTAGGCTTTGAAAAACCAAAGGCTTTAATGTTGCAAGTGGCTAAAGGGTTGAAATAATCTTGTGGAGGAAAATCGATTTTGATGTTGGAAAATTTAACAGAAATTTTTTCGATTTTTCAGTTATTTTCCCATCAAGGAAATTTTTTGCAATAAAAACTTATGAATTTAAGAGCCCAGAAAAAAATAATGGCTTGAGTGCAGAGCGTGGTCTTCATATTTTCAGAACATAGGAAAGTTGCTGAAAAAATGTATGCAACTTGCCACAATTTTCCCACACAAGCCGTTTGACATATGCTGAGAAAAAGTGATAGACTGTTATAACAAAAGGCTTGAGTGTCGGACATAGCCATCATATTATTTATATCTTTATAATTTATTTAAAAAAAAGCTGACAAAAAAATCTAGAAATTTCCACCATTTTCTCACGCAAGCCGTTTGTCATATGCTTAGAAAAAGTAATTCTAAAACGATATAACAAAAGGCTTGGAGCATATTATTTATCTAAAAAAGAATTGACAAAAAAATTTACAAATAAATATTTATGCAGGGTTATTATTATTTATTGTTCGGTGATTATTCGTATAGTAAATTTTAATATAAAATTAGTGCTAAATTAACAATATGTTTACACGGAAAAAAAAAATTGTAGAACAAATTTCTACAATTGTAGATTTTTTCTCTACAATAAATAGTACATATAGGGACAGGGACAATTTGTAGTAAAAATTTCCAAATATTTGTGGAGAATGTATTGTAGAGTTATTATCTACAATATTTAGTAAAAAGATCCAAATGCATCATAAGAATTGTTCTACAAATTGTTATAATTTTTGCTATTCATTGTATGAATTTATATTAAAAATGTATTGCGTTTTATGAAAATAAATACGAAAATTTTACACAATAAATAGTAAAAATTCATACAAATTGTAGTAATTTTTAATAAAATTTGTAGTAGTATTCCATAATTATTATAATTATAACCTAGAAAAAAATGTTCCTTAATAAAATATTCAATTTATTGTTTTAATATGAAAGATACAAATTCTTAATTACATTATGTAATAAATAACAGTAATAATAGCGCCCTCAGTCTCAGTTGACTTTTCTGCACCTGAAAAATATGAAATAAACATTAATACCAATTGAATTGTTCATACCCTTAAAATGGGGATATTTATCACCTTTACACTCATTTGGATATTGAATGACGTCAGATAACTAACAAAAATAAGAAAGTAGGTATGTCACAATTAAGACAAAAAAACATCATTGAACTTGGCACAAAATTCGATCGTTGGGCACAACATTCGATCGTTGGCCACAACTATTTTTTTAAAATAATCTACTAAGGTTATTTAAATTAGTTATCTAAAGGTAAATTATTCAGAAACAATAATAAATGTACTTACCACCAATAGAATTTATTATTAAAATTTTCTCAAACGCATCGGTGCTTATAATATAATAATGTGTTATAGGTACTCTGTTACGGTTCAAAATCCATATGAATGTACTGGGATGCTTTTACCACAAAAATAATATATATAGTATTGGCATTTAACTTTTAATTTACTCTAATTTATTATTTAAGTATAATAGGAATAAAATCTATTAAAAGCTCACTCCGTATACACTGTTTTGGCTAGAAGATTATTAGGAGATCCATTTCTCATGTTCTGTGAGTTAACTAGAATGAAAAGATACCTTTTATATTGTCAAATTGGAAATTGTAGAAGTTTAACCTTTTATCAAGTGTTTCTTTCTTGTTTTGAATATCCGTTCTGGTCCTCTATAGATATATTTTCCATTGTTTTTCTTAAATTAGTTTGTAGTTGAGTTCTAGGAACCTAAAAGGGACAAAGAAACGTTTTGAATTCTATAAATGGTTTCAGGGTTCATTTTCTTTGTTTATTTACATTAATTATGACATTATGTCATTCAAATTTATTCAGGTGATTGTCTAAATCATTACAAATAAAACCCCAAATAATCTAGGTAATTTTGGAATTAAGTAGGTGATTGTGAGAAATTGGCTAATAATATTTTAAATTACCTGTCATATTTTATTTTCACTTCCTGTAGAAGTCATTAATTTTGTCGGTGCATATCCTTTTCCACCATTTTTCATTCTTCTGGTATCATACCTTCATGGAACATGTGTTTTTGAAGATCTTTTCATAAGGATATAAGATACTAGAAGCGAAAAGACATTGAAAATTTACTAAGTATTGCTATTTGTTAGTATACTTAATCTCATTAGAGGATTTTATTTTCAATTTAGCAAAAAGAACTTCTTAAAAAGGCCACCTTTCACCTCAGGTAACGTAATTTCTCATTTATCACTTATTTGTCCTTGCTTAATATAGGATTGTATATTTAAAGTAGTATTTTGTATTTTAGGCCTTCTATTCTATTCTATTCCATTCTATACTATTCTGTTTCCTTTTCTGGCTATCGTAGTCACAGATAGTTACTTTTCATTTTTATTACGTACAATTCCGGACATAACATTAATCTGAGGTAGTCTCAAGGAGCTGTATTTGAGAACCTTACTGTTGGATAGAAGTAAACGATTGGGACACCATTTTCATCCCTTACTAACTGGAGTTACTACAAATGAAGGATATTTTAATTAGAGATTAAATAAGTGGACCTACTCGTACCTTTGGATCCAATCTTGTCAAGTCACCCTTCCAAAGAGGTCTTCGAATTCAACCCTCGACTATGTAAGATAGTGACAATCTCCAAGGTAGGAATTTTCTGATTATACCAACTCAAGTCCATCAGTTAGAAGGTGTTATCACACGAAATATCTCCACCCTCAGTGTTTGGGAATATTCTGAAAATTGTACATATAATTAACCAATTTTAGTTTGTAAATATTAAAGTCATTTATTTTGTGAGCCACCAAGATAGATATCTATTTTAACCGGTACATAAGCTGTATATATATTAAATTCTAAGGACTTACCTATTACAACCAAAATATAGCTAAAGTTTGAATAAAACATCAAAATTCTCCTCTCATAGCTAATAAACACGTTTTATTTATATATAATAACCTTTTAAAAAAGTATTCAGTATTCTTCTTTTTCATTTGCGGTGTACATAAAATTTATCCAGGTAATAATCGATTGTATCTCGGTACAATCGGTCATTCAGCCAATTTCGAGGACAAAAGGGAAAAATTCACCTACGACCCTCTCTGACTGAGCAGAGATAATTAATAATTCCACATCAATTTTGTTTTGCTCTGAAGGTCATAGAAACTCGTATATGTACCATGCTTTGTTATGTGAACATGAAGAACGGCTACTGCTGTCTGACCGTTTATGATCGACGTCAGAAAACGTTGGCCAATAGCAGAATTCTGTTTTGTTCACATGACTTAGAATTTCTACAATATTATAGAATATTTTTGAAGAAGGGATGTAAAGTATTACTATTTTTTGTAGAGAAAATTACTATTGTTTGTAGAGAAAATTACTATTTTTTGTAGAGATAATTATTAATATTTGTACAAATTTTTACAGAAGTTAGTAGTAGTAATTACGATAATTGTAATAAATTTCTACTTCTACAAACAATAGTAAAATATACTAAACATTGTTCACTTCTTTCCTATTGTTGTAGCATTTTATTCGACAATTCAATTGCTACAATAATTAATAGTTTTTAACTATAAATTGTAGTAAAATTTTCTACAAATTGTTAAGTATTTTTCTACAAGTCTACTACTACAACATTGTAGTAAAATTTTCTAGTCACATTTTTTTCCGTGTATTTTATAAAAAAATTTATATATTCTTTCAAAAGACTATTAAATATAAACTTTAAAATACCTGTTAAGGGTTGATCTTTTAACCTCTGAGTAAAGTTACATGTAGGTTTACTTGACAGATTAACAAACAA
Source organism: Psylliodes chrysocephalus (assembly GCA_927349885.1). Lineage (NCBI taxonomy): Eukaryota > Metazoa > Arthropoda > Insecta > Coleoptera > Chrysomelidae > Psylliodes > Psylliodes chrysocephalus. The sequence goes on along the minus strand of OV651814.1, from coordinate 8,910,746 downwards.
TATTCCTATAGTTTAATCAGCAAGTAGTTACTTTCAACTTTACTCAAAGGTGAAAAGACTTGACCCTATCAACAGATTCGTTACAAAGATATGTTGGTCCATTTTTAAATTTTTATAAAATTAATTTATGTAAAAATATAAAAATGCAGCTACTAAACATGAAAAAGTAGATATCCTAGAATTTAATGATGACAATCAAGTATTCTATGGAATAGACACTTCGTGAAACCATTTTAAATTGCATTTATGTAAGATATTAAAGCAATCAAGAATGTCATGAGAAAAATCTTTTGACAGATCAACATGATTTTCTTGAAGTCGATTAGAAAATGTTGATGTTCCTATGATATTATGTAACATTTCAAATTCTACAAGTTATTGGATTAAATAATTATTGTGCGTTATTTTTTTGGTTAAAATCGAAGTTACAGGTTGTTGTGTTCATTACATTAGTTATTTTTCTTCAACTTAAATAATTGGTAAATACTATGATATACATTTATTAGTTAATCAAATGAAATATTTGAATTTTTACAATCATTTAAAAGGGCGGTAAGTTAATAAACATTTAAAATGTATAAAATTAGTCGTTGAATAGTCCAGCCACGAGACAACTCTTACAATAAAATTAATATAAAATAACTTTGAGAATCGATATTTAGATGATTTAGGGTGATATTTAGGTTTTGATATTTAGGTTTTTAGTTTAATTTTTTTTATATGGCGAATTCCAATAATTATGTATAATTAATATGAAAATCATGTCAGACACTCAAGCCATTTGTTATATAGTTTTGGAATCACTTTTTCCAAGAATATGCCAAACGGCTTGTGTGAGAAATTGGTGGATATTTATAAACTTTTGTCAGTTTTTTGTTAAATAAATTATATATAATTAATATGATACCATGTCCGACACTTAAGCCTTTTGTTATATACTCTTAGAATCACTTTTTCTAAGCATATGTAAAACGGCTAGCTTGAGAAAATGGTGGTATTTCCCATACAACTTTCCGACGCAAGCCTTCGTTTCGTCCACATCCGATACTCATGCCAATTTTATTATTACGTCTAACACATTATTAACTTTCTATGGTTAAAAAGGCTTACATGAAAAAATAACTCAAAAATAAAAAAAAATTAGCGGTAATTTTTCCGACTCCAAAATGCACTTATCCATTCGCACCATTCATGCCAATATGTTTTTCGGGCTAGTGACGATGTATGTATTCATACTTTCGACGCTTGTATGGAAAAATTCAGTTAATATATCGATTTTTCTTTACAAGATTACGCCCTTATTTCAACCCTTTAGCCACTTGCAACATTAAAGCCTTTGGTTTTCCGAAGCCTAGTTCTATTAATTAATCATATAATGAAAACGGCTTGCGTGGAAAAATGAGCAAAAAACTCCTTTTATTTCTGTTAAGAAAAATCGAATTTTCCATATGTTATCCCCCAGGGGCTATTCGTAAATTTCGATGTACTTTTCAACCCTCTTCGAGGCTTGTATGCGAAAATGGGGCACCTAAATCAGTCACTATCTGACGGTCTACTACTTAGGAGAGAAAAGTTGATAAGACAGAGGTGTTTATATTATTTGGGTCCTAAACTCTTTAACTAAATGCTTAACTTAACTTTGTGTAAATGTTGAATATTTGTAAAACTAGCGAAGCGAGGTCCCGTAAAATAAACGACGATTTAAAAATTTGTTAATATCGAAATTCAATTTAATTAACATCAATCGTAGATCGCCACGTTTAGTGATGTGTAGTCTATTGCCCTTCTTTGATGGTAAATTAGCTACTGCACTGAATCCAGTCCTATAGGGCGAAGAAAATTAGACTAAAAATGTCTGTACTGTTACACATAATTCAGGGAGAGAACCGAAACTTTTATTATCCATTTTTGAATGTTATTGTTTCATTTGTTGTAAGTTCTACGAGTTCCTCTTTCAAATTTGATGATTCTTTAGTATCTGCAATTGCGAAAGGATCTAAAATAATCTTATTTTTAATAAATTATTTCTAAAAGAGATATTTCTGATGATACCTAACGGTGTTTTATGATGAAGAACAGTTTTTATTATCTCTTTGACAACCTGCAAGATAAATTCCTCGCTAATTGTGTATTTTTCCTGGTTTTGTGATTAGCAATAAAATGTTTTCCAGACTTACAATTTTTAAATATAAATATTTTTTTTCTTTTAGGGGGTCGTTCCCAGCTTTCAGTCACTATCGTAGAAGTTGCTGGAACTCCAAATCCCAGTCCGCTATCAGATCGGAGTAGTGAACAACTTCTTCAGACACCTTTAGACTCAGGTATGCATGGATGAACGTAATTTTCTTAAATAATTGATGAACATAAATAGGATTAAGTCCCCTATGAGTCTCAGTAATTCGTTTATTTTTGGAGTTTACGACCTTTAACCTCTCCGTTTGTACATTATTTACTGTTTGTTTAGTAATGTATGTTAAATTATAAAAATGTACATTTAAAAAAAGAAAAATTAAAATAATTAAATCACCAACAATAATTTAAATAAAAATAATATATTAATAATAATAATAATAATAATAATAATAATAATAATAAAAACTTTATTTATAAATGGAGTATAATAAAATAAAGAAAAAAGAAAATACGTGTATACAAAATATAAATAAAGTAAGAGTATCGATAAGTACTGATGATTAAAATTTAAATTTAAAAATATTAGTAATTAATAAAAATAATAAATAATAATAGCTAAAATTAGATTTACAATTTAAAATTTACACTAATAACTAGAATAAGTATACAATAAAGAATACAATATAATATATATTTCGTAAAAGAGTGCTACAAATAGATTCAATTAATATTATTTATAGTGTGTCCGTAAAGTATGGAACAAATTCATTTTTATCTAAACAGACCATTTTAAGAAATAATCCTGAAACACGTCGATTTTTGATTTTAATTTACCATATTTTAAAATAATAATCTAATATACAGGGTGAATTACTTTCGAGTAATGACGTCACCGTCATTTTTTTTTTAAATGGAACACCCCCATTTTGTCTTAATTTTCGGATTATTCTAGCTGAGCTGATTCCAAAAATGTATCACATGTTTTTGAAAGAGTAAAACCAAATTTGGTAGATTTTCACACTTTTATTTTAAAAATAAAAATTAAAAAAAAAAAAAAAAAAAACAAACACTAACATGACATATGTTTCGAAGTACAACTTCTTTTTCAAATGTGACTATTTACAATTCGGTATCCAATATATATACGAAATCATTCTTTTACAGACAACTTTGAAATTTTACATGTAGAAAATAAGAGCCTTAAATTAAACCATTTAGAAACACTTGAAATAAATAGATTTAAAAATTCAGATAACTTACTAAATGATCAATTAAATATTAATAATTCACCCTTATTAAATCTCTTTCCCAGTTTTCTGTGAGATAATCCCGGTAATGGGCTATCTTATTGTTATTTGATGGATATTATAATTACCTAAGTACCCTTATTTACTTTAAATAGTTAGTTTATTTTGTAATGTTATTGATGTTTTCTTAAGTACTTTGTTTTGTTAAATTATTTCGTATATATATTGGATACCGAATGTAAATAGTCACATTTGAAAAAGAAGTTGTACTTCGAAACATATGTCATGTTAGTGTTTTTTTTTTTTTAAATTTTATTTTTAAAATAAAAGTGTGAAAATCTACCAAATTTGGTTTTACTCTTTCAAAATTAAATGGATTTTCATCAAGTAAAGGCCGAAACAATAAATAAGTATCACATGTTGATTCCAATTGGTACAGGGTGGAGGACTTGTGGTCTAACAGACAGAATATGAAAGAAATTATTTCTTATCAATTTTGAAAAAACATAGTCGTCTAGTTTTTTATGAAATGTCATTATTTGTTTAGTAATTTATTGATGTTCAGTGACAGTTTAGTACTACAATATTTTTGATATTCGTGAATGTTTAAATTATTGCTTAGATTTAATTTGAATTAGAAATGGAGTAAAACAAAAAATTGAAATACTTATGATGATTGGGTATGGAGACCTATAACGCGTTCAACAGTCAGTAAGATTGAAAAGAAATTTCTAGAAACTGGTACGGTTGAAAATGTACGCAAATCAGGTCGTCCCTCTGCAAATGCTGATACAGCATTAGATGTTTTACTTAGTTTTGAAGAACACGTGCACACTTCTGTGTGTAAAGTTAGTCGCGATATCGGTGTTAGCAAAACAACGGTACACAAACTATTAAAGCTTGAAAAATGGCATCCTTATAAAATCAAACTTGTGCAGGAATTAAACGAAGATGATCCCGATAGAAGAATCCAATTTTGCGAAAAAATTATGGATAAATGTCACCGAGACCCTCTCTTGATACAAAACATTACTTTCACGTTAAATGGCGAGGTTAACCGTCAGAATTGTAGATACTGGGCAAAAGAAAACCCCCACTGGATGCGTGAACATCATACAAAATACCCGCAAAAGGTAAATGTATGGGCTGGAATTGTAAGAAATCGAATTATCGGACCCTACTTTATCGAAGGTAATTTAAACGGGGCAACGTACCTTGAGTTTTTAAGGGGGTATCTCGTACCTACTTTACGTAATTTGTTTCCCAGCAGACGTAATCCTGGAGGTTGTGATGAAAGTTTATGGTTTCAACAGGATGGTGCACCTCCACATTATGCTGTAGATGTTGGAAGGTACCTAGATGAAATTTTTCCGAACAGGTGGATTGGTAGACGTGGACCTATCGAATGGCCAGCGAGGTCACCAGATTTCAATCCTTTGGATTATTTTATGTGGGGCCATCTGAAGAATGTTGTGTATCAAACGAAACCAGCAAATATTCAAGAATTAAAAGAGAGAATTCGGACAACAATAAACAATATTTCTCAAGACACAATAAACAATGTTCAACAAGAATTTGTACACCGTTTGGGTTACTGTCAAATACAGCAAGGGCTGCAGTTTGAACATTTATAAAGTCATGTATTTCATTATATTCTGTCCGCTAGACAATAAGTATTTTTACTTTCCTATCTGTATACAGATATAAGGAAAGTATAGGAATCATGATTTTTTTCGACTTCGAGTTTTCGACGGATTTTTACGTTTTGAGGTCCCCTGAATCCGTTTTGACATTTTCGCGATGATGTCTGTGTGTGTGTCTGTGTGTGTGTCTGTATGTCGCATAACTCATGAACCGATACACAGAAAAACACCAAATTTTAAACTTAAGCTTTATCCAGCGTCTAATGAACTGATTAGATTTTGAGCAGAGTCGGAACATCTGGGGGGGTACTTTATAGGTGGTCATTTTTATATTTTATAAAATATATCTGTTATTTACGTTTGGAGAAGAAAATTCTTCAGATAAAAGTTACTTCTAATATAATTATCTATAATTTTTGTTCTATACAAAATTTTCCTAAAATGGTCCGTATTCGAGAAATTTGACAAAATGTAAAAAAAATATTTTTTTATAAAAATTGTTCAAATAAAAGTTGTTTGAAATATAATTCTCTGTAATTTTTATTAACCGACTTCAAAAAAGGAGGAGTTTATCAATTCGTCGCGATATTTTTTCTATACATAATTTCTCTAAAATGGACCGTATTCGAGATATTTGAGAAAATGTGTAAATTTCGAATTTTGAAGAAAACTCAAAAACGGATAAAGAAAAAAAACATTAAATTTTAAACTTAAGGTTTATTTCGGCCTGACGTGAAATGATTAGATTTTGGACAAAGTCGGAACATCTAGGGGGTACTTTATGGGAGGCCGTTTTTATATTTTATGGAATATATCTGTTATTTATGTTTGGAGAAGAAAATTGTTCAAATAAAAGTTACTTCTAATATTATTATCTATAATTTTTGTTTTATGTCAAATTTTCCTGAAATGGTCCGTATTCGAGAAATTTGACAAAATGTGCAAAATTCTGATTTTTAAGAAAATTGTTAAACTAAAAGCTGTTTGCGATATTGATCTTTATAATTTTTGTTTTTACATGATTTTTCGAAAATGAACCGTAATGGAAAAATTGGAGAAAAGTACTAAATTTAAATTTTTCAGTACTTTTGTTTTCAATGAATATCTGTAAAAAAATGTTTCGAGTTAAATGTATGTGGAAAATGTATATATTTAGTTTATTCTCTAAATATTTATAGAGGAGGTATAATAGGTTGTACAAAATAACCGCCTATAAAGCCTATAAAAACTAGATAGGAAAGTCATGTGTTGGACACATCAGATTTTTTGATAATATTGTTATTTTAACTAATAAAGAATGTTACGCGTTACTTTATGACCACACCCAAAACTATTGTATTTTTGCCCACCCTGTACCAATAGACCTTTTCATCACAATTTTTTTTGTGCGCATGCGTCAGTTTCAGTCATCTTTTTCGTACTGTTTTTGTAAACAAGTATGTTAAAATGCTTATGTGAAAAAAATTATAATTGATAAATATTAATTTAAGTCTATATTCATTTAAAAAAAGGAAGAAAAAAGTAAAATAATAATAAGTTTAGTGTCTTAATTGAAAAATACATTTTCACAATCAATTATAATTATGTTATCTGTACGGAAAGGAACAACGAAACAGTGTTGTTATGTAAAAGTGACACACGGTATAAATCATTCAAAGGCAATAGATATTATTTTATAAATTTTCCAAAGCCTTAACTGCAATATCGTAAACAATTATCAGGCAAAATCCATATTAAAAGATATTCGAAATGTGCATTAAGTGTGAAAAAATATGGTCGAAGTGACAACGGTTTTCGATGGATTAATGATGTTACTAAAGATACTTATATTTCACTGCATTTTCATGGAGAAAGTGGTCCAACAGAAGAAAATTCTCATGTGGTATTAAACAATATTTTTTTAATATTAAATACTACTTCGGTATACACATTAAATGATTAAAAATGTCATGTTGATCCTCAAAATAATAAATAATTTATTTTATTAATTATACTCGTGATTAACTTTCATGCTAATTAAAGTGTTTTTGCAAGTAGTAATAGTTGGTTGGCATAATTAATTAGAATAAAGTTATAATTATTATTTGTTTTCATTAATTTTTTACAGAGTTAAAAAGTATTGATACACCTAACCTCTCAATTAGTTCACTTTGTTCCTTTGTAACAAACATCCAAGACACTTCAACCTCCTTTACAACTGCTCACAACTATGCGCTTCCACAGAGTTATAAAAAAGTTATTCACTATCAACGATTTTTTCTAATGATTAATTTTTCTGTAGAGATAACAGTGCTTTCCCAGCCATTGTCGATCAAAACAGTACGAAACTTTTGAATTACCGCTATTTCAACATGGTGGCTGCCTTGCGCTCATCACATGATGAAAAGGTCTATTGGAATCAACATGTGATACATTTTTGGAATCAGCTCAGCTAGAGTAATCCGAAAATTGAGACAAAATGGGGGTGTCCATTTAAAAAAAAATGACTGTGACGTCATTACTCGAAAGTAATTCACCCTGTATATTAGATTATTTTAAAAAACGGTAAATTAAAATAAACAATCGACGGGTTTCAGGATTATTTCTTAAAATGGTCTGTTTAACTAAAAATGAATTTGTTCCATACTTTACGGACACACTGTATAGTTCATCTATTAAGGCATTAAAAAAGGATCTTAGAGTCTTTTGTAAAAATGTTCCTAAGTGTTTTTTGAATGTACTTGTGTTTTGTATCATTTTGGTAGTTTTAGGGATAGTATTGTACATTTTAGTGGCAATGTATGAATAGGCTTTCTGTGAGAATGATTTCTTTACCAATGGGTGTGTAAGTAATTCTCGATGCTTGGTGTAGTACTGATGATCTGAATGAGGTGCTTTATCATCACTTGAATGATATTTAATGCATGTATTGTAATAGAACAGTTGTCTCAAATCCATTATATCCGATATTATATACAATTCATCAGTCGGATACCTAGAGGGTTTTGACATGATTATTTTTATAATTCGTTTTTGGATAGTTTCAAGGGTATTTATATACGTACGTGCAGCTGCGCCCCATATCGGAATTCCTTACTTAAGATGGCTTTCAACAAGAGCGAGATAAAGTTGTTTTAGATATTAATAGGTAAGAACTCTTTTAGATGTTTAAAAGTGTAAATAATTTGCTGCAATTTTTTTACTTACTGATTAAAATGTTTATCCTACCTTAAGTGACAATCCAAATATATCTCCAAATATTTCATTTCGACAACCGATTTAATGCCAAATTTTTACCATTAATTTCAATGTTAATTTGTTGAAAGTCTGTTACTCCGCTGGCGTTACAACTAAAAGGTAAAAATTTGGTCTTATTTCAATTCATTGTTAAGAGCTTATGGTCGAATCATTTTTTTATTGCCTTAATGTCGGTGTCTACTTTTGCTTTGAGTTGTTGCCAAGTGTTTGCTTCATAAAAAATGACAGTATCATCTGCGTATCCTATGATTTCACCAGTTGTATCTAAGTGAAACAGCTCATTCACATACAGATTAAACAAAATAGGCCCTAGGACTGTGCCCTGTGGTACATCTCAATAGATGCCTCTTCACTTATGTTATCCCCTACTCTTACCACTTGGTTTCTTGTGCATAGATAACTTTTAAAAAGAGTTAGAACGTTTCCCCTGACCCCCACATCTAGGGTTTGGATTAACAACGGATGACTTACCGTGTCAAAAGCCTTACTTAAATCTATAAATAGGCATAAGCAAGGTTTCCCATTTTCCAGTGATTTGTATTTTTTTTTTTTAGTTAAATTTAAAATAGCGTCCACAGTTGAGGTATTTTCTTTGAATCCATATTGTTTATTTGACAAAGATTGAATCTATGAATGATGATAGCCTATTTTTTATAAGTTTTTCAAAAACTTGAGCCAGATGACTAATCAATGATATTGGTCTATAATTAACAATAGATGTTTTATCTCCATTTTTATAAACAGGTACTACCAGGCCCATGACACTCCCTGGGCGGGAAAAAGACACGCAGCTTTTACTGCGCTGACGTTTTCTGGATATAACCTATCACTTGTCATAAATCCGGTTAAAAACTCGCTACCATGCGCAGGCAATCCATATTTCGTACACAAATACAAACTTTTGTTTACATTTTATCGAAGTAGTTTTTGTAATACATTCACAGCTTGAAAACGGAAAATTTGTTGTTTTGATAGTGAATTTAGATCAAAAATACCCCAAATACACTTTAGTGTCTGTTTTTATCCTTATTGTTACGTATTATTGCTTGTTTTATTTGAGGACATTGGAATAAATAGAGTACTAGAAGTAATCAAGCTAAAAAGGTGTCTTATAAGAAGAAAATACATTGCATTCCACTGATTTATGTTTAATATGTTTTCGTAAAGTATTTCCAACATGCTAGTTCCTTGAATGGTTGTAAATTGTAAATTGTAAGTGTATAAGTGATAGAAACTGATCTAGTGTTTTGTGCTTCGTTTTTTTTTGTGTTGGTGTCCCAGCCCAGCATTCCTAGCCAGCAGTAGTAGCAAAAACATTAACATTGTCTACATTCAACCCGTTTACATGTACATGATTTATTAGCTAAAAGCAGAATACAATAGTTCTCTGCAAAATGTAAACAACGCTACAAGGAAAATTGCTCATGTATAAATTCAACAATTAAATCAAAATATATTATTTTTAAAGGACTTATATCAATTATTATGTTAATTATAAATATAATATAAATATTTGTAACAAAATAATAGTTGTGTATTAATAAATCTGTTACTACTCCAAAAAATATAGTTTATTGATTATCAGGTATCAAAAATAATATGTTTCTTATTATAGTTGTAAATAAAAACAACACTTTTTATCCGTCCATTTAACACTTACAAACATATGCATATTTTAAGTTGTAAGGATCCCTAGCCTCTTAATTTTTTACATTAGACACAAGACCTGTGATGTCACATTAAATCGTGAATATGAGATAAAGGATTTTGGAGTTGTCTTTCAGTCTAATTAGAAGTTTAATAACCATTTCTTACCAATAACTAAGAAAACAATAAAAGCTTTGGGTTTTTAAATCAGAAATACAAAAAAAAATTAGAATTACCACCAAAATCAGATTATATAATGCCTTACTAAGACCCCATCTTGAGTATGTTTCACAAATATGGATGCTCTTGAAAGCCATACATATTGATCATATTGAAAAAGTACAAAAATATTTTTACCCTACCTTTATGCCATAAAAAATACTTGTACCTTTATAAGATCTCATATAAAACTATGCTTGATAGTTTTAAGATTAAATCTCTTTTACAAAGAAGAAAGCAACAGGCTGTGATATATTTTGTACTCTATTTTAAATAATGTTAAGCACAAAGATTGTGATTTGATTGACTCTATAAATTTTAATGTGGCAAAGATTAATCTAAGAATCCTAAGTAACAAAAAATTATTTAGTTTAGATCCAAGTAGTATATTTCCCTTTAACAAGATAATGGCTGTTACCAATGAGTTTTTTAGCGAGGTCCAAATAGATATCTTTAACGTTAGCCTAAGAAAGTTGAGGACTGTACTAAATTAAGTTCACTAGATATAAAGGTTTGTTTTGTTTTTAAAGTTCTTGTTACTTAACTCTACATGTAACTACTATTAATTTTTTATAGTATCCAATAAATAAATTATACCTTATGGCTGCTTTCAAACAATTCTGTGTGTAGTCACTTAGTTTAAAGTTAATTTTAAATTAATGAGTTTAATAAGAATGTCAAATAGTGATATATATATATAGTGTCTATGAATTTGCTGTGTGTAGTAAATGGCCAATAAACATAACTTTGATATTTTTATTACAAGTGTAAAAACTACGAAAACCATATACATATAGTTCCTATTTTTAAATAAATTCATAATAAAAAGTAACGATTTTAGTCTGCCATACTTGAACTCATTCACTAAAACAAGTCACTGAGTATATATTTGTAAAAAAAACTACACTAAATATGTCTCCATTATAAATTTTTATATTTAAAACTACATACTTTCCTATAGATTTTGCAGTAAGTACCTAAATAACGTATAGAATAAATTTCTACAACATAGAAAAGTTTTAGATTAGAGTAATTCTTAAGAAATAAAGCAAAACCTCTATTTTGTTACTCTAACCTTGTGTGTTATATATTGTCCTTGACAAGCAACCTTATATTTTGAACTAAAAGTAATTAAACTTTTCACTAAAAAGTAATATTTCACATATATAAAATTTTTTTAAACGGATCTGCCTTCTCACATTTGCGAAGACTGCCCTGATATTGCCGCGTTTAGGGTTTTTATGTTTCCCTAAACGAGCTGAGGGGTTAATTATAGCTAGATGGTAGAACTACTTTAATAAAACATAATAATAATAATTGAAAATATTTATTTAATAAGTAAATGATTGGTTAAAAAATGAAAAAGACAATCTCCATTGAATAATGATAAAAATAACAAATAAATTAGGTACTCACCAGGGGTACACCATTTTAAGAGGGATGGTGCTTGTGTCGCTCTTCAAAACCAAGTGATTAATCATATTTAACATTTTATAAAGAAAGTTCGGGTTCATGCACTTTTGCTTGATCAGGTAATTCGTTGAACTGCGTTTACTGCTGTCTTTGCAACTTCAACGAATTTCCATAAAAGTATCAATTAATTAAGAAACTTGAATTTACACTTCCTCTTTAGAAATAATATCTTTAAATAAACTAAACAATGAATGTGAAAAATGAAAATAATAATTTAATATGAGATTAATATTTTTTAATAAATGAATAATTATTTAACTATTTTACCTATAGTACATGAACCCTAAATATATTATTTGACAATATCTAATCTATTTTCTTCTTCAAAGTAATTAAGTTGTTCAACCGTTGTCTATAAAGGTATCTCACATCTCGCTCATACACACAAATTTGAAAAGCAGCAGAACAAAAATTCAACTAACCAGGTATACCAAGTCCGTGTGAAGAAAACTTTTCATATCCCGAAAACGTCAAGTGTCAACTAAAATTTCTATTTTTAAAGATCAAACGTGCCGCCTCAGAGTGCCAATACTGATTGGTATATATACTGGGGTACTACAATAGAGCTTTTGAATGCACCAGACCATATTCCCTTTTCAATACTTTTTTTTTAATATGTAAGCTAAAGGATCTGAGATATGATAGGATACTTTTTTTAAAAGCTCTGATTTAATTTCATCAATTCCTAGAGATTTATTATTTTTTAAAACATTAATGAGATTTAATATTTCCTTAGAATTTGTAGGTGTTAATAGCATTGAGTTAGATAAAGTGTTTGATTTGTATTTATACTTAGCGTCTTTTTCAATTTTTTGTTTTTCCAAAGTTGACAAATTATTTATTAAATTCGTTAGCTATCTAGTTAATAAAACTCCAGTATGATTAATAATTTTTTTAATATTATATTTTTTAGTTTTCCTTCCGCAAAGTCCTTGTACCATATTCCACAAATATTTTGAATTATTTTTATTTTTTTCAAGTTGTTTTTTATAATAATTTTGTTCATTTCTCTTTAATTCATTTGTAAGTTTATTTTTAAATGACGTATATTCATCTTTTAATAAAATATCTTCAGGATGTAGGATCGTTTTTTTATACATTTTATTCTTTTTATTAAACAACTTTAATAGGCTATTTGTGAGCCATGGTGCAAAGTTAGTGTTTTTTCGTGTACATAGTTTTTGTGTAGTGCAATGTTTTATAATTGACAAAGCAGTTCCTATAAATTATTAACTTTTGCCCCAACCTTCTGTTCTGGGCACTAACTATTTTATGTTTCTGGCTCTGAATAGTTTTCTTAACAATTTTAAAATCTTTCTTCACCATTTTTAAAGACTGCATATCATCAGCAAGGTTCATTTTCTGTAAACCTGAAATTAAATAAGTACGTAATATAAAAATTTAAACAATAAAAAAAATTAGTCGATTAAATTAGAGTTTAAAAAAAAATTGTCAATAAAAAAGTGGCATTACCTTTTTTCCTTAAACATGGTGGTGAAATGGGATGGTTCAGAAGGTAGAAAAAAATGATAGGATTTGGTCTCCATATACACATAAAATAAAAAATTACACCAATTTACTTAGGTAAGTCCTATTAGTGTAAAATCAACCTTTCTGAAAGAAACTTAAGTTTCTCTACTTCACTTGCCATTTTAGTAGCAGATGAATATGGTGAGGAAGTAATGCCAGGATTGCTTTTCATACTCCTTTCGTTAAAATGTACCGAAATTGCATTTCTATTTAATATTTTCCTCTCTCTACAGAAGTATTTGCTCGAAGGGTAAATCCATGGTGCTACCTTAAGCTCCCATTGTGATAAAAATCATTCGAACTTCACATAGATATGGCCATGCGTAGGTTTTAATATATGTGAACTCAAATCTAATATTTTCGTATAGATTTTAATAAGAATCAATCAGTATTATTATCTACTTACCCTAAACCAGATCAGAAGCCATATAAAAAAAATTTAAATTTCTATTTCTGGATCATTATAATCGTAATCTACGCAAAAAACTGAACAAAATTACACCCACCTCGACTTTACCTCAACAATTAGGCTATTTACTCAGAAATTAGGTGCTAGCTAATAGACAATATCTAATCACATAGAAAGTGATTCATATCTAATTTATACTGATATGTCTATCTCTAAGGTTTTTAAAATAATAATAATGGAGTTTCAAAATTGTAATCCAACATTCAAAAGAGAAATCGGCTACAAATGAAAATCTAGATTTAAATTTTAATTTTTTTCTGCTCTCATTCAGAGACATTTAAGTTATATCCAGTCTCCCAGAATCTCATTCTTTAAATTCTTAACAATCTGGAGTTTTAACCTAAATAAACACTGTAAACCCTGGAAATATTTGAATCTATTTGTATACTCCACTCAACTGCAAATTCGTCTGTACAAAGTACAAAAGGAGTTTTAGAATTCTCGCTTTGATCAGCACTCTCCTAAATAAATTGATTAGGAATTCAACTTTTACTCATATATTTGTATTCCGTAAGATAAATAATTAAATATTAAAATAAAGATGTTGAACATTTAATTTTTCAAAGGAAGGATTTGAATAAGACCAAAGGTAGGTATAAAACCAAAATCTATTTATTAATAATAATAATTATCTGAATTACAATGTTTCTCTAGGTGATAAAAACGACAGCAATTGAAGCACCGCCTTAGCTCAACGGCGTCAAAATCATTACAATATTTGTAGCCAACAAATAGTTTACCTAGTACATAACCTTTCGATAACTATTACTATCTGACTGTATTATGACTTGTTATTCTTTTTCAAAGGTAATTAAGAGATTACTTTTAAATTACTATCTGGACATATTTCATTTTTGTTCTGGCTTTTAATAACATTTATAAGATCATTTTTGAGAAAGAGTTTCAGAGATACCGACGATTCAGTACAAGAACTTCTTTGATTGTGTAGTCATTGGCCAGCTTCTCATCTGCTAGCTTCTTAAATTTGGTACATTTATCAGAATTTTCGCATCTAACCATTATACCACCATCTCAAACGTTAACTAACTTTAGTGATGAAAACCAGTGTTATAATGAGTATCATTATTAGCATTTAATTAACAACTTATAGTATAGGAGTAGCAAAACATTCTTTTAAATTGGCCCGGAAGTTGGTTACTAGTTTTTAAAGTAGAGTTAAGTCTTAAATTAGTATATCTCCAAGTTATTAACAAATATTAACATTTTTGGTTTAAAAACTTTTATATTTAGTATTTATTTTTAATCGTTATTTGCCAATGTAATAGCATTTATATTAAACTAGCTGTTGCCCGCGGCTTTTCACGCGTATTTATTCGCATTTATTCGTATTTATTCGTATTTATTCGTATTTATTCGTATTTATTCGTATTTATTCGTATTTATTCGTATTTATTCGTATTTATTCGTATTTATTCGTATTTATTCGTATTTATTCGTATTTATTCGTATTTATTCGTATTTATTCGTATTTATTCGTATTTATTCGTATTTATTCGTATTTATTCGTATTTATTCGTATTTATTCGTATTTATTCGTATTTATTCGTATTTATTCGTATTTATTCGTATTTATTCGTATTTATTCGTATTTATTCGTATTTATTCGTATTTATTCGTATTTATTCGTATTTATTCGTATTTATTCGTATTTATTCGTATTTATTCGTATTTATTCGTATTTATTCGTATTTATTCGTATTTATTCGTATTTATTCGTATTTATTCGTATTTATTCGTATTTATTCGTATTTATTCGTATTTATTCGTATTTATTCGTATTTATTCGTATTTATTCGTATTTATTCGTATTTATTCGTATTTATTCGTATTTATTCGTATTTATTCGTATTTATTCATATTTATTCGTATATCTGATTTATTCATAAAATATATTTGAAAATTCATAATTTAATTTTACTAGTTTGAAGAATAAGAATTGGTTCGATTTTCCGACAAAGTCTATCAAACATTCTTCGTCACATTTGGAAAGGCTTTTGGTAGGTAGAGAGGGGATAAACGTCAAACCACGTCGGACGGCTTTGAGAATTTCGCAGTAATGTTTACCTACCAGTGTCGTTTAAGTAATTTTAAATTGTTATCGGCGGAACCGGACAATAGCATGTATTTATGGACTATAAATAATTATTAAACATGTATTATAATATTCAAATCATAATCTTACAAAATTTCAACAGCTATTCACAATGTATTAAACTATTTACTCGAAATTGTTATTAACATCTATAAAATAATTTTGTACACCAATGTATCACGTCCACTTCGGTGAGATCCGCAGCAAACCTGTCAATTTATGTGTATAAAGTGGGAGAACTGGCAAAAGCCTTTCCAACTTTTACTTCTGTTCTAATACTAGTCTAATTTCTTATATATATTTTTTGCAGCTCCGGGTTCAACGTGCTGTCCGGGTACAAATCCGTCTGGCCTTTTATTGGAAAGTCCTCCGAAATGGGGAGCGGCGGCGAGGTACGCTGTCAGACAACATCGGAAAATAGCCGGGAGGGCCACTTTCCAAGGACAAGTTTACAATTTTCTAGAAAGGCCTGATAACTGGAAATGTTTCCTTTATCATATCATAGTGTGAGTAAACAAATAAATATTAGTGTATTGGTGTATAGTAGTTTTTGAAATAACTACAAAAGTAAATGATTCTATTTTATATAAAAATAGCTTTAGAATATATTTTTTTATATTTTAAACTTACATGAGTTTTTAAACATTTATTTTCCGAAAATATAACAAATTTGCTGAGAAATAATTTTTTTGTAGCAACAGAAACAGCTACTATTATTAATTAACAATCACATAACTTAAAATACCTGCATAACCTAAAAAATGAAATAATCTATATTAAAAAGAAGAAATGACGTATGATTAATAACATGACAACTGTCAATAAATATAAAAAATGCAATGACGCCATTTCGTTTGTTTAAAAAATCATCATCTTGGTCTAATGAAAGCTCGTAAACGGAAAGAAGCAAAAATAAAAATTACATTAGTGTGTGTGTGTGTGAACCTTAACAATCCAGAATAAACAAAACTATGGCTATAAATAACTCTAGCAATTGCTAAAAATAAAACAGTAGGGTAATATATTTACCTCTCACTTGCTACATTAAAAATATAACAATAAATAAAAAAAATATACCTTAAAATAATTGCTTAACAATAAAACAATCCAAAAGAAATAATTACCTCTATAAACCACTGTCACTTTTTTCTAAATTGAAGGGAATAACCCAAAAATAAAATGTTTTAATTATTCAGATATTAGCAACAATACATCCCGGTTTTATTCAGATTTAAATTTTAATTTTAATATTTTTCATTGTTATTATTTTGCGGGAAAACTGTATTGATTTCATTTTAAATAAAATATAATGACCAGCTCATTGTTTGGAATATTTGATTTCATTTTATTTTGTATTATTGAAAATGCTTTTTTTTCATTTGAATTTAGTTGTATGTTTACATGGAATCGGATAATTTGTGTATTATTGAATGTATTTGAAAAATAAATACATGCAATAAATAGTACGGTAAATACGGTTATTTTAATATACATGATAGTCCAACGACTAATCGAACTAAGTGAATTTGAGAAATTTAAGAAATTATTAACTTACATTGAAGACATTAATATAAACAAATAACAGTTTTATAATTTCGATAAAAGAAGCTCATAACATTTTCAACATGTTTGAATTTTCTACAAAAAGTTGCAAATCTACGAGCACATTAAACCAAATGCATAAGATCCAGAATAGTTTTGTTTTGAAAATAAGGTAAGAATTCGCCCAATGTCGCAGCTACAGGGGCGTAATTGGTAAACAAACAAAACTGCGCTGTTATTATTACAAGAAAATATGGAAAGCAAATATCGCACATCCCGAAGAAAAGTGTAATAACTCAAAAAATTCTAAAAATCAGTTTATTTTACGAATGAGTAGTAAAAACAATAATCTATCTCCGAAGAAAACTGTAACAAAGATAATTCCAATATTTTTTGATAGAGGGCGTGGAGAGCTCTTTTCGTCGGAACACGTTTGGTGTTGGGTTCCGCAGAAAACAGTACTATTAATGGATTGTTACAGGTTCATTCGTGTCGCTCTCGTAAAAGTGTAACATTTGTAGTCATTACGTTTTCGTTTAAAAGGCTAATAAATATAAGTTTACTTTTTCCCCGGAAAAGTGTAACATTTGTAGTTATATCTCTTTTCTTCGTAATACATACCTATTTTTGGACTTATTTCCGCGGAAAAGTGTACCATTTTAAATTATTACGGTTTTCCTCGGAACATTTTAGAAAATATAATTGACATTTTAGTGTTTTTGTACTATTTGTAGTTAAAACAGTTTTCAAAGGAAATTTAGTGTACCAGTCGCGATTTGTGTCGGATGAACCTTGTATCATTCGGCGTTGATACGGTTTTCTTCGGATATTACATAAGTTTTTTAATAATATTTTTGGTGTTAACGCCGTTAATATTGCATCAAGTTAAGGACATTTTGATGTATTACGATACTAATCCAGTTTTATTGTTTTATTAAAGAAATAAGGAAGTCTTATAAGGTGAGTTTTTTGTTTGCAGAATATTATAAAGCCAACTATCAATGTTTCGTAAAAGATATCAAACTTTTGTTTGAAATGTTCGTTATTTTATGGCTATTCGATAGAAAACCACTATATATTTTAAAAATTTTTAACTGTCTAATTCTATTATGTTATGTTTATTTTTTATATCGGCACATGCTTTTGTTACAGCTAATATCATGTCAAGAGGTAAATTAATGGTGCAAGCGGTTCTTAAAGCTGACAATAAGGAAGAAGAGGTTGACAGGACTCTTAATACCCCTGAACCAAATCAAACCATTAACAAGGGTACTAAGAATGTTTGTAACTGTACATTAACTTCCAAGGAGAATAAACCAGCCGAAGACCATCCCAAAATAAGCGATCTTTTTTAATCTTCAGAAAATGAAGCTGGAAATAGCAGTGAAGCTGTAAATAGCAATTATTCTGATAAAACAAAAGAAAATGAGGTTCTTGATAATAAAGTGTATTTTAGCGAGGACGAAGGTGATACTGTTAAAGATCCTGATTACGACTCAAGTTTATCTTCGTCCTCAGACTCTACACCTTTATCAGACTCATCTTCGTCATCGTCTAGTTCTCCAAGATCCAGCAATACTGAAATGCTCACACGTCCTTTAAAGGAAAATCAAATTACAACTGCACAAGACGATCAAGAAGTTTAAAATGTGATAGAAAAAGTTACAGAAAGTACAGAACCAAAGAAGACTAGGAAAAGGTTACGTAAGGAATCAGAATGGACTAAGGAAAAAAGCAAAATTTTACGAAATTTGGGCAGAGAGTATACGTCCTGTGCAAAATCTAAAAGAATAGTAGCAGCAAAAATTATGAAACCACCTTGTTCCGATAAATGCAAATACAAATGTATCAACAGGATAACCCAGGAGCAACGATCAATATTGTTTGACGAGCATTACAATTTAATAGATATTAATAGAAAACGAGATTTTATATCTAGAAACATGGAGTCGATTAAGCCAAACTACAGATACCCACAGCCTAACAGCAGAAGATTAAACAATGCTTTTTATTTTCAAATTAATCAAGACAAAATTCGAGTGTGTAAATTGTTTTTTATGAGAACCTTGGATATAAATGCTAGAACTATCTATACAGTAATACAAAAAAGAACATCTTCTGGATCTGTTAGCGATGATAAAAGAGGTAAACATGGGAAGCATAAGAGAGTAGATGATGATATTAAAAATGGTATCAAATAATTTATAGCCTCAATACCGAGAATAGAAAGCCACTACTTGCGGGCTCAGAGCAACAAAGAATATATTGAAGGTGGAAAAACAATAGCAGATTTGCAAAGGGAATACCAAATGCAGTGCGAAATTGCCAATAAACCTTATGGTAATTATCATCTTTTCTCGGATATATTTAACAGGGAGTTTAATATATCCTTTTATGTACCAAAAAAGGACCAATGCAACCTTTGTTATATTTATGATCATGCTAGTGAAGAGGAAAAATTAAAATTGAAATTGGAATATGACAAACACCAGGAAGAAAAAAAACTCAAGAACTGAGAAAGAAAATGATAAAAAAATGTGTAACAAAAAGTTTGTCGTTGCTTGTTATGATATGCAAGCTGTTTTTCAAGTACCTAAGGGAGACCTTTCTGTGTTTTATTACAGATCTAAGCTTAATACCATGAATTTAACCGTGACTGGGTTAGCAGAGGATGAAACTTTGTGTTTTGTTTGGCATGAAGGAGAGGGTGGAAAAGGCGTAACGGAGGTTGGTACCTGTATTTTATTCTATCTCGAATACAAGGCAGAAAAATGTCAGTCTGATGATTTGGAGATTACCTTATATAGCGACAATTGTGCAGCGCAACAAAAAAACAGGTGAATACTAGATACGCATTAAAACTAATTTGGTACTAAATATTTTATTTTGTTACAGGTTTTTGATAGCAGCCTTGATTTACGCAGTACAAAAATATAAAATCAAACAAATAACACAAAAGTTTCTTGTCATGGGCCATACTCAAAATGAGGGGGATTCAACTCATTCAGTTATCGAAAAACAGGTAATACTTTTATAATTACTTTTAGAGAAATTATGCTTCTGCTCATTTCACCAGAGGCTATGAAAAGAACGGGTTTTTATTTAAAAGTTTTGAGTTTTGTGCAGTTAAAGTCAACACAACAAAATAAAATTTTTTGAAGACATAAAATTTCCTATAATATGGGGCCTACTTAATATCATTACGTCTCTGCTTTTTTGCTAATATTATTCATAATTTATTGCTTTCAGGTTCGTCGGTCTTTAAAATCAGGACCCATTTTCGTTCCAGAACAATTCATCCAATTAATAAGGACTGCTAAGAAAAAAGGAGAATCCTATCGTGTACGGGAACTAACTCATGAGGATTTTATGGATATTAAGCAATTAATGATTGATTTAGGATCTAACGTTAATGTAAACTCTGAAGGAGACCAGCTAACAATAAACAATTTAAGAGTTGTTAGAGTTCAAAAAAACGAACCATACAAATTCTTCTATAAAACTTTGTACTCTGATCCCCAATTCAAGACGGTGGAAATTTTACAAAAAAAACGACCTTACACAAAAAGACAAAAAGTCGATGAGCTTAAACAGCCAGGAATACCAACCGTGAAAAAAGCCTATAACCGTAAACGTCAACTAATTGATAAGAAAAGTGAAGATTTGAAGTGTTTGTTGGAGAAGGGATACATTCCGAAATACTACAAATCATTTTATGAGTCTTTGTAGCATTTAACTAAGCTATTTATGTAATATTTTAATAACTTTTAATACATTTTTATAAAATTAGTTCGCTTAAGATATATTTTTCAAACCCGAAAGTAACACCAATTTTCAGATGAAAACTGTACTAACTCAAAATAACTTAATAAGTAAACACTAATTTTATTTGTAACTTATCCAAATCAGCTTGTTTTAGCAGTACAAATATTACATTTTTATTACATTTTAACTTTACTTAGTCTAGACGCCTTACGCGAAGTCTTCTTTAATCTATTTAACTTCAAAATCTAACAAAATTTGTTTCTCTTCTCCTGTAAAATTTGCTTATTTGGACTTGTTACACTTTTCTTCGGAACGTGCGATATTTTCCACTTTTGAGTTAATACATTGCTTTAGTTTGTAGTGACTGCAAATGTACACATAGTATCCGAATTAATTTTAATTTTGCATGTTATAAAAATGTTGCGACCGTTTTCCAATCTAAAATTTTAAAAAATGTATACGATACTTTCGTATTTTTTGCTCTAGAACCGGGGGACCGAGCGTCTGCAACGCTTCAAATTTTGAGAAGATTATATTTGAATAGTAAATTTTTGCATATGTCATTAAATATATCATCATTTTCATCTAAATATCGTTCTACAAATTCTTTTTGACCGGGTTCATCTATTTGGGGTTGTGGATCTAGCATCTGTACCTAGCATATTGTATCTTGCAACTTAATTCCATGCTTGACGGTCTTAAGAATATGACGCAGAATACATCGGTGATCTTTGTCCAGAAGTGGCTTCTTATTATCGTCTAGGCTTAGGATCGTATAAATAGATAAATGTCTGTCCGCCAACCCAGTCTTTATCATAGATAGCAACATCAAATGAAGAGTACAGGGAAAAAGATCTTAGAGGAAAAACTGCACTCTCAACTTCAATGGCTTCGTTATTCATTGCGAAATATTTCGATTGCACGTGGCACAAGAAAAAAACAGCATACAACAGGTGGTTGATTAAACGGCACATGAACTATTGAAATAGTAAAATAGTGCGTAATTAAACGGAAAAAAACATCGAGAAAAAAATAAAATAATGCGCGATTGCCATATTTATGGACATTCATCTTTTTTCCCCTATGCGGTAAAATTTAGATTCGATGTGGCTTGCTACTCTCATCTATTTTGATTGGTTTCAATATTTTATCGGATTCTTACAGCATTTTAGCATAATATTCCCGCCATTAGCTTAAAATTGGAATTTTTGGACATTCCATCTTTTTTCCTTTGTACTCTTCAAATGTACTCCGCCTCGCCACGCATTTGGTTATCGAATGTGGAACGGTACTAATAGTATTTCAAATTTATTATAGCATATTAGAAAAGGTGCAGTTTGTATTTTATTTGATCTGGTCGAGGACATTTTCATTTAAGGCATACAAATTGGCTGTGTAGTTTGGATGAATAAACTCAGCCTTAATTTGAAATTGTGATGCCACCCATTGTAAAAACTTGGTGATTACTTCTCCTTCAAGCTAATTTTCAGGATTAAAGATGGAGGCTTTTCGGAAGTTGATTCATCGATAAATTCATACTCCTTTTACTGCTGGTTTTCTCTCTGCTACCTTCTCTGACTCTTTGGTTTTCTAACCTCTTTTCTCATTTATTCTTTAAATTACGTTCGTTTTTCATTTTTATTATAATCTTTATGTCATTAAAATTTAACCTTTTTATCGGATAAACGGAAGACGATAGCCGGACAAGTCGGTTACTAATTAATTATGAATTGTATGATTTTAAATTTTCATAAAATGACATTTGGGGCGAATACGCTACTTCAGTGATGATGTAATTATGGTTCCACTGACAATTAAAGTGACAGTAGATTTTTGGAGTGCGTTTTGTTCTTTTTGTTTACTTAAATTATATCGTTTTTTTACTTTTATAAATATATTCCTAAAGTAAGTAGATAACATGCATCAAATATACAATCGTTTAGTTACCAATTACATACCTTTAAACTGTTTTTTATCACCTGTAAACAATATTTAGAAATAAACTAAAAACAGTAAAAACGTATATGTCAAATTTATTGATGTTTTTGTTAAAAGTTTGGTTAGAATTAAATGTCAGTGGAACCAAAATGACATCACACCGAACTAGCGTATTGACGAAATCACAAATTTGACATGAAATGGTTTGTGTCTGCGGACTATTTTATGCCGAATTTCCCAACTGGAAGAGAATGTTCTAGTTACTGTACTATACTGATCCGTTTTGCTTGTACAGGGTGTCCCATTAATGCGTAATTGTTCAAAATTTCATTTTATGTTATAGACATGCAAAAAAATTAAATAAAAGTTATATGGATTGAAAAAATACATATTTTAAAAATATTTATGGATGTACAAGGTGTTGCGTTTTAGCCTGGCAAATACAAATGTATGTTTTTTGAATAGAACACCTTGTATTTTATTTTTAGAATGGTTTGGTAATACTGTATTCAACCCTAAAATGTTTTCAAAAAATATGACAGTTTTGGCAAGCAATTAATTTTGAATTTTGAAATTAGAGAATGATACAGACCCCAAATTAAATTATCTTAATTAAGGTAGGTTAACATTTATTTCAAAATTATTTAATATACAGACAAAGATAATAAACTAACGATTAGTGGTGATATAACTGGTTTATTTTATACCGAGTGTTTTGAAACATGTCCTAAATATGGCCAATTTTAAGTTCACTTTACTCAATTTTTTTCAAATGCAAGGCCCTGTGTATTATTCCTCATAAATTTGCCTATACAACGATAGCAATATGTTAATTAATAACACATATACAGGATGCTCCATCAATGCGTAATTGATCGATAGCTGTTTATTAGAAATATATAAAAGTTGTATGACCATTTAACAATTATTCTAAAATATACAGGGTGGTTCATAAACGATGTGCTGACCAAATATATATTTTTTTAAAGCAAAATACCCTGCATATTTGATTGTTTTCACATCGTTAAACAATTTTAATTGACTTCACACCCATTTGCTATGTTGTATATTGGGTGTGTCAAAACGTAAGGTTACGATTTTCTAAATTTTTTAAATGGAATATCCTGTATGAATTAATTGGTGGTATAACATATAGGGTATTGCATTTAAAAAATTGAGAAAATCGTTACCTTGCATTAAAAAATTTTAAAATCCATATAACTTTTATTTCAAACTTTTTTGCGTGTCTACAACACAAATTTAAATATTGAACAATTACGCATTAGTGGAACACCCTGTATACCTTTTAAACTTACTTTCAAAAATACTACACGCACTCTTTCAACCTGAACAATTTAATTCTATTAAATTATAAATTTTAATTCTCCCATATTCTCGATATTTTCAAATTCTAAAATTCTATCCCCAATTTAAATTTTTAATATTTTTTCATCCACTATCGTTCTTAGTTTTTCCTTTCCAATCAACCTTCGATTCTTCATTATTTTTCTACATTCATTTTTACCTAACCTAATTTTATTTTTATTGTTGCTTTGCAATTGTTTCACCTTTCTCTCCATTTCTTTTTTATTTTCTGTTAGTTTTACATATATTTTCTGTATCTGCTTTACTTTAATTTTACTATCACTTGTATTTCTATTTCTTATTTTATTTCTTCTATCCTTCTATAAACGTTTTAAATTTCTCCTACATTTATTTTGATTTATAATCTATTTACATTTTTACCTTGATCCTCTATTGGTTTTGTTTTCCTTTATCTGGATTACTATTTTTCTCTTGAATTTATTTTCTGTTTCCTTTAATTTTCTTATCATTTTTTTCGTAATTCTTCAATTTTTTTTGTTTTTACTACTTTTTTCATTTTTTTCATAATTATTTCCTTTTTTACATTATAGCTCTGTTTTTCTTTAATAACTCCATTTTATTCAATTATTTCTATTTTTCTCTTGTCTTTTTCTTTTATTAACTTTTTCCTATTTATTTCTTTTTTAACTTTATAAATCTGTTTTTCTTCAATATTTTCTTATACTTCAATTTTAATCTTTACATCTTTTTCTTGTACATCTCTTTCTTGTTTTATTATTTCTACACTTTTTTTCCTTTTCTTTATGTTATATTTTATTGTATTTTTCAAATGATTTCTTTATTTTCTTCATTTTCTCTTCGGTCTCACCAAGCTTTTTTATTTAATTTTGTTATAACCTCTTCCCTATTTTCTCTCATTTCTTGTCTATAATTTTCCCTAATTTCTCTTATTGCTTCTATTTCCATTATTAATATCTGACACATATCCTTAACATCCATTTCCTTCATTACATTGATTTATCTTCTCTTTAATTTAAAACTTTTCCCCTCGACTTATATTTTTCATATTTATACTACTTAATTTTCTATACTTACTTTATTTTAAACAGATATTTCCCCCCTCTCTCTCAAATGACTTTTCTCACACAACAAACACACAATGATCAGTGTATTACAATAAACAGAAATATTATCTGTCCTGCTATGCTTCCGTCACTCCTACCGCGCTCAAATTTTCGCCCCACACGTTGGTCGCCAATTTGTAATGAGGTAGAACTATTCCAACATTTTCCAAGCTCTAAGTATTGTGGCACCAATGGTTTCCTGCAGTAGTTTATAAAAATCAAGGCCAAAATAAATTTTTTAATTTTAAAACAAAATAATTTCCGCTTCGTTTCTTCTGTTTTAATTCCTGTTTTTTGCTACCCCTGCTCTAGCCTGCTACTCTAGTGGCCGAAACATAATTATTAATAAGTTGTAAGTTCATTAATAAACTCTATTTTAATAAAGTCAACCTTCACTCATTTTTCGTAACCAGTTTCAACTTTATATAACGGGTTGCATAAGGTAGATCGTTTTGACACTTGCTGCGATTACAGAAGATGTCACTTTATAAATCAAAATTAGAAGAAAACATTTGTATTTATTCTTTCGTTATTATTTAACATTTCCACAGAAAAAATACTATTAATTAAGTTAAAATTACAACTATTTACTTCATATTAGAACAAGTTTACCAAACAAAAATATAAAATCAAAACAGTAAAAAGGTCTAAATGCAAAAAGCAACTTCCTTTCTGTATACCATTTGTTGATTGCATAGAAGTGAAGTCATTTATAAAATGTGGGTCACAGAGAAAGTGTATTCGGTGTGTAGAGCTAAAACAGAACTCCGTTTCTAATGAAATATTGATCAGGCTATTATCACAAATGAATTATTAGTAGTTTGTAGGGATCGGTGCGAAACTATGACCCAACCGTAATTATGGTTGTTCTGGAACAACAAGTACTAAATACACTTGTTAATTGCGTATTCCAATTATATGAGTGGAATAATGGAACGATTAATTATCTAATAATTACATTTGTTTCAAATTTAAATTCTAAAATCCTTTTACCAGAGTTATTGATTATTTTGTTAGATAAAACAAAACTACGTAGCTAAAATAATTTCATTATAATTTTTAAAATCTAGACTGCTTTAAAAACATTTTTTTCAGCTAGCGCTTCAAATAAATGGATCTGTAACTATTTTACTCCTGTTTATCCAACATCAAACACATTAAAAACAGGAAATATTAATTGTCGTTGAACAAGATCTTGTTTTTGATTTAAAATACTATTTATATAAACAGAATTTGGAATATTCTGAAATTTATGTTGGCATAGTAAGGAAGTATGTAGTAGTAAACTATAGAACAGTAAACACTGTTAGTTAGGAAAAGGTATTAGAGCTTTAATAAGTTTTAATTTAATGTTTTCTCTACAGGCAAACTTCAAGTGATAAAGTCTAAAACGTTTGCTACATGATTGATTGTTCATTAAAATTTAAATTGCCCAAATAAAGACAGTGACTAGTGATAGACTTGTAATTAAACTCAGGACCTATAAAAATGGCACTTAAATGTGTAGGATTCAATCTAAGACCATGATTAACCATTCATGTTCAGCCAACTAAATCTTCGGGAATGTGATCAATATCATCGTCTATATTAATGTCTTGGAGTCCCATATAAAGCTATAAATCGTCGGCATATAAATGATAGTTCATGTAAGAGTAAGAAAGGTATGACTATAACAAAGAAAATCAGACATCCACAAATATAACTGAGATGGTTCAAAATGATGGAAACGTTTATCCTGTAAAATTGTTTCCCTTTTACCTGATAGTGAATATATGGTCTTTAACATGATTAAAAGCGGCAGTTTTTCATGCAAATTGCCTGACAAAGCAGACATTTTACCATATTGTATAAAAGATATAATCTTAAAAATGGCGCCAAACAATCAATAGTAAGGGTGCTTTTTTGATTCCAAATACGGTTGACTTTTCAGATTTTTTAAAACTATTTTTAAGATAAATATACATGTTATTTTAATAGTTTGCAAAAAATTATAAGCGTCATTATAAAACTACTGATTTTACAAAATTTTACCAAATGTAAGAAATTCTGATTTTCAAGAAAATTGTTAAATTAAAAGATGTTTGTGTTTGCGATATCGATCTCTATAATTTTTGATTTTACATGATTTCTCTAAAATGGACTGTAATGAAAAAATTGGAGGAAGAGTATAAAATTTTAATTTTTGAGTATTTTCGTTGGGAATGTATAGTATGTATATAGAAAAGTGTTTACAATTAGATGTATGTGGCAAATGTATATAGTAAGTTAACCTTTAAACATTTACAGATGTGCTACAATAGGTTGTGCAAAATAACCGAAAAAAGCCTGTAATAACTAGATAGAAAAGTCATGTGTTGGAGACATCAGATTTTTATTAAAATAAAATATCTTCCAACAAATAAGCCGCCTGATATATCTTAAAGGTACATAAATCATACCAATTTATCTTTATGGGTATTTCTGGACCTTGCAAAAGCTTTTGATACTGTGAGCCACCCACAATTGTTGGAGGCTTTGGAAGGTTCAGGAATACGTCGCATTATACTAGAAAAATTTATTTGTCTAATAGAGAACAGATGGTAAAAGTTGAAAATGAATTAAGTGCAAGTCAAACAGTTAAATTTGTCCTAATGATGTTAAATGTATTTAATGTTGTTCCGTTACAACTAAATGGAATACAGACTGTTAGTATTAGAGGTGTGTCGTTCGCGAACGATTCGTTCAAAAAGAACGAATCAGTGCACTGACTCGAATGAATTGATTCCTTGTTTTTAAAAGATTCGAATCTTTTTTGAGTCAATTGCTCGATGGCTCTGCGATCGATCAAACATGCCGAGTTCCGAGTTTGGTTGCTTCGTTCATTCGATTCGGATTCGAAGATTTGGTATTTTACATCGGCATTGGCAAATTGGTCGCTTTTATTCTACGTTCTACGGCATAATACGAGAACTCTGACAGGCGGTGGCGGTATGTGTCTTTAATGTTTTTCTCACTTTACAGGAGGTGCGTATTAAGCTTAGGTAAACAATTTATGCGTGTTGTCTGATAAATAAATTTAAATCAAAGTAAAATTAAAACAAAAAATCTGATGTGTCCAACACATGACTTTCCTATCTAGTTATTATAGGCATTTTCCGGTTATTTTGTACAACCTATTGCAGCATCTCTATAAATGTTTAGAGGATAAACTAAATATATACATTTTACACATACATCTACCTCGAAACATTTTTCTATAGATATTCATTGAAAACGAAAATACAGAAAAATTTAAATTTAGCACTTTTCCATTACGGACCATTTTAGAAAAATCATGTATAAACAAAAATTATAGAAATCGATATCGCAAACAACTTTTAGTTCAACAATTTTCATAAAAATCAGAATTTTGCACATTTTGTCAAATTTCTCGAATACGGACCATTTCAGGAAATTTTGACATAAAACAAAAATTATAGATAATAATATTAGAAGTAACTTTTATTTGAACAATTTTCTTCTCCAAACATAAATAACAGATATATTCCATAAAATATAAAAACGGCCTCCCATAAAGTACCCCCCCAGATGTTCCAACTTTGTCCAAAATCTAATCATTTCACGTCAGGCCGAAATAAACCTTAAGTTTAAAATTTAATGTTTTTTCCTTTATCCGTTTTTGAGTTTTCTTCAAATTTCGAAATTTACACATTTTCTCAAATATCTCGAATACGGTCCATTTTAGAGAAATTATGTATAGGACAAAAATTATAGAGAATTATATTATAAACAACTTTTATTTGAACAATTTTTATAAAAAATTATGTTTTTACATTTTGTCAAATTTCTCGAATACGGACCATTTTAGGAAAATTTTGCATAAAACAAAAATTATAGATAATTATATTAGAAGTAACTTTTATTTGAAGAATTTTCTTCTCCAAACGTAAATAACAGATATATTCCATAAAATATAAAAATGACCACCTATAAAGTACCCCCCCAGATGTTCCGACACTGCCCAAAATCTAATCAGCTCATTGGACGCTGAAACAAAGCTTAAGTTTAAAATTTGGTGTTTTTCTGTGTATCGGTTCATGAGTTATGCGTTATACAGACACACACACAGACACACAGACACACAGACACACACACAGACATCATCGCGAAAATAGTCAAAACGGATTCAGGGGACCTCAAAACGTAAAAATCCGTCGAAAACTCGAGGTCGAAAAAAATCATGATTCCTATACTTTCCTTATATCTGTATACAGATAGGAAAGTAAAAATCTGATGTGTCCAACACATGACTTTCCTATCTAGTTATTATAGGCATTTTCCGGTTATTTTGTACAACCTATTGCAGCATCTCTATAAATGTTTAGAGGATAAACTAAATATATACATTTTCCACATACATCTACCTCGAAACATTTTTCTATAGATATTCATTGAAAACGAAAATACAGAAAAATTTAAATTTAGCACTTTTCCATTACGGTCCATTTTAGAAAAATCATATATAAATAAAAATTATAGAAATCGATATCGCAAACAACTTTTAGTTCAACAATTTTCATAAGAATCAGAATTTTGCACATTTTGTCAAATTTCTCGAATACGGACCATTTCAGGAAATTTTGACATAGAACAAAAATTATAGATAATAATATTAGAAGTAACTTTTATTTGAACA
Organism: Psylliodes chrysocephalus; assembly: GCA_927349885.1. Lineage (NCBI taxonomy): Eukaryota > Metazoa > Arthropoda > Insecta > Coleoptera > Chrysomelidae > Psylliodes > Psylliodes chrysocephalus. The sequence continues at coordinate 8,880,665 of OV651814.1, read as the reverse complement.
ATTTTCTTCTCCAAACATAAATAACAGATATATTCCATAAAATATAAAAACGTCCTCCCATAAAGTACCCCCCCAGATGTTCCGACTTTGTCCAAAATCTAATCATTTCACGTCAGGCCGAAATAAACCTTAAGGTTAAAATTTAATGTTTTTTCCTGTATCCGTTTTTGAGTTTTCTTCAAATTTCGAAATTTACACATTTTCTCAAATATCTCGAATACGGTCCATTTTAGAGAAATTATGTAAAGGACAAAAATTATAGAAAATTATATTACAAACAACTTTTATTTGAACAATTTTTATAAAAAATTATTTTTTTTACATTTTGTCAAATTTCTCGAATACGGACCATTTTAGGAAAATTTTGCATAAAACAAAAATTATAGATAATTATATTAGAAGTAACTTTTATTTGAAGAATTTTCTTCTCCAAACGTAAATAACAGATATATTCCATAAAATATAAAAATGACCACCTATAAAGTACCCCCCCAGATGTTCCGACTCTGCTCAAAATCTAATCAGCTCATTGGACGCTGAAACAAAGCTTAAGTTTAAAATTTGGTGTTTTTCTGTGTATCGGTTCATGAGTTATGCGTTATACAGACACACACACAGACACACACACACACAGACATCATCGCGAAAATAGTCAAAACGGATTCAGGGGACCTCAAAACGTAAAAATCCGTCGAAAACTCGAGGTCGAAAAAAATCATGATTCCTATACTTTCCTTATATCTGTATACAGATAGGAAAGTAAAAATGACGAATCGTGAATATATAATTTTGCGTTAATTTTGGCTATATATATTTGGCATTTAAAAAAAATTGTGTTATTGTTGTTTATCTTAACGGACAAGGATGTATTTATTATTCAGCTGCCTTTTTTTATGAAATATGAAACATTAATTCGCTTTACTTTAAAATAAATCTGGTTATAATTATTTTACTCGACGACCTAGTAGGTAGGTAGGTTAGGTAGTACTCAAATTCGTAAAAGTTCGGTTCGATTTCCTTCGCCGGATCGGCGGAATAACATCGTTCGTGGTTCGCTAAAGTGAATCACTTGAGAACGAATCTTGAAGAACGAATCTTTTTAGGTGAATGAATCAAATGAATTAATTCAGTAAAAAGATTCGAACTTCCCACCTCTAGTTAGTATGATATTAGAAAACCAATTAAGAATTTTGCATAGATCTGTCCCTGCAATTTTTCGAACTTGTCTCCAGCTTTGTGTATTGTACCTATAAAATTGCACTGTTACCTGCAAAAGATATAATTTTCCCCATTGAGTTTATCGAAAGAAATCATTCGATTATATAAACAGTAACACTAGTCCATTCTCCCAAATTTACTTCGCTAATTAATCTTTGACAATTCGTTTTTAGTTTGTAAGATAGCTTTTAAAAAGTTTCAAGGGCGTTCCTCTTTTTCCGAGATCTTGCAAAATGTCCGACAACTTACAGTGTCAAACGCCCTTGCAAGATCGAGGAACACACCTAGCGTTGCATCACTAGTATCACAAATTTTATATATTTCCCCAGATAAAGCAATTGCCTCTCCCTAAATCAAAAGTTCATGTCACTTAGTATATTTTTGTCTTTTAATGCAATTTTAAAGACTTTTGCGAAATTAGTACAGCAGTAAATGCACAATTATATCATTCTTTACTGAATGGCTGCTTTGGACCAATTAGCCAGGCTCTAATTCTATATAAAAACTTTTTGCACAAAAGAGTTAGAAAATTGGCCACTAACAAAAAAAATTTAAATTAACTTTGACGATTGATCGATATCCAGCTGCGGCGTAGGCAAACGCTTCATTCCTCTCACGGGACGTTTCCCAATTAATTAATTTCAGAAGTTGGATGTGACATTATTACCTCCAAGGGAAATAATAGTCAAGTAAAAGGCATATGTAGGAGCTGTTTCGTAAAAATTAACAGTCATTTATGTAAGAAGTTCATTACGTCGATAGTGCTTAAAGTTTTGTATTAAACATTTAATAAAGCGATAAATAATTGTTGTTTATTTCAGTATTAAATGAGACTGGCATGGATTTAAGACCAAACTCAACCTTTTTTCACGATATAATTACGATTTTGTTAGGTTAGAAAACTTCGCAATTAGGCATTCCAACGACCTGTCAAACAATAGGTGCCAGTGGGAAATTCTTGTATATCTAAGGGGGTAGCGACATAGTCTTGCAACTTGGACGCTATTTTTATTCAAAGTAGTAGTCGCCAAGCCTGCCAATTTATGAAGAAATGTATAGGTGGGTTTTTTAAATATTATTTTTATTGTGTTTGACATAAAATATTTAAATGTAATCCATTATTCATGATTTTACGTAAAGTAGATATAATACACCATATGTCGCCACCCTTAGATATACCAAACCTGCCCACTGGTAATTCATTTGTTTGGAATGCCTAATATTCAAAGTAATACAAGACGTTACTTTAATGTAAACAAAAACGTAACAAGATGAGTTTAATATAACGTATGTCTGGAATTAGCACGGTTGCAAAAGTCTAGTCATCAACATCTAAGATGGCGCCACCTCATCGACAGTACATTTTTAAATCTAAAATATGATTCCTGAAGTAATTAGGCAAAAGTAAAATACTGTATTTTACGTTTTAGGTTTTAAATATAAAAATTTTTAGAAAGCCCATAACTTTTAAATATTTGTTAAATATTACTTATTTAAATAAAACAAATGATGGACCTTCAAATATTTGTTATATTATATAAACCCTAAATCGCAACACTATTTTATTTTTGCCTCATTAGGTACTTCAGGAAACGTTTGTAAGAGAAACTGCTGTCACTTGTCATTAAAAATGGTTATAGAATTCTTAATCTAGATTAGAGAGTTATTGCAAATTCACTTAAGGTCAGTCACTATTAGCGCCGTTCTTATTTTGACATCTGAGCATGCGCAGATTGTTTAAGTTAGAACTGACTTTCTTAAAGATTGGGCCTGTCCTTAATTGTAAATGTTTAAGGGCAGCAGTTAGTGGCGACTTTATAGCCGAATTTATTTAATACTATATATTTATTATTATCGTCATCTAAACCTTCTAAGATGATAATTTTTAATCCCTCTTCCATATTACTATTATAGACAACAAAAAAGATAAACTATAGTTTAAAATAAGGTTAGATATATGTTTAAGGATAAGGACTCTAATGTCAAAACTTCAGGTTTGCTATAAGTCTTATTTTAACATGGAATTTATTTGCCACTAATTAAGTTGTCACTATTAGTGGCTGACGTTATAGAAATTTGCAATATCTCTCTATTAGACATTCCAAACAAATGAATTGCCAGTGGGAAGGTTTGGTATATCTAACGGTTGCGACATACGATGTATTCTATCTACAATACGTAAAATCATGAATAATGGCTTACATTTAAATATTTTATGTAGAACACAATAAAAATATTATTTAAAAAAACCACTTTGGCTTGGCGACTGATATTTAAATAAAAATAGCGTCCAGGATGCAAGACTATGTCGCTACCCCCTTAGGTATACCAGACCTTCCCACTGGCAGGTTCTGTTTGACAGGTCGTTGGAATGCCTAATTCTTGCGTAGCATATTAGGCATTCCAACGACCTGTCCAAATGGCTACCAGTGGGGACTGACAGTTTAGATATGGCAACCCTGTTGTCATGTTGTCATTAACAGGGTCAATGATACATATATAGTTATATAGATTGCTTAAAGCTGGTCATTTCCGAGCGGCCATATTGCCTGGAAAATATTAATTAATTTGAATCCGTTTAGCAAAAATGTGTTTTAAAACCAATTTTCAGCCTTTAGATATTTAAAGAAAATAATTGCTTACATTTGTAGTTCAATGCATAAGCTTGTTTATTTTGAAAAATATGGATTATCAATCTATGTAACCATCTATTTCATTGACCTTGTCAAATCACCAGGCCTACAGGGTTGCCATAATTTTGCCTGTCAAAACCCACTGGTAGCCATTCAGTTTGGAATGCCTAATTCGTCGAGAGTTGGCTGTAAAATCCTCGTTCGTGCCAATAGAGAGTTATTGCAAGTTCACTTAAGGTCAGTTACTATTAGTGCCGCTCTTATTTTGACATCTGAGCATGCGCAGATCACTAACTTTAATAAAGATTGTGTCTGTTCTTAATAGAGAGATATTGCAAATTTCTATAAAGCCAGCCACTAAACTTTAAATAATAGTTCATCTTTTTTGTTGTCTATAATATTAAAGAGGCATTATAAATTATAATTTTAGAAGGTTTAAATGACGATTATATTAAATATTTAATATTATAAAACTTCTAATGGCGAGCGCATCCGAAAACTATAAAGTCGCCACTACCTGCTGCCCTTAAACGTCCACAATTAAGGACAGGCACAATCCTTAATAAAGTCAGTTTTAGAACGTAAACATCTGCGCATGCTTAGATGTCAAAATAAGAGCGGCACTAATAGTGACTGACCTTAAGTAAACTTGCAATAACTCTCTTATTAAAGACAGACACAATCTTTATTAAAGTTAGTGATCTGCGCATGCTTAGATGTCAAAATAAGAGCGGCACTAATAGTGACTGACCTTAAGTGAACTTGCAATAACTCTCTATTATCAATTGTCACTGTCAATCCTCACACTGTTCTTGCGCGACTCGAGAGTAACCGAGAACTACACTATGACTAGGAAGTGTACTCAGGTCTGCACCGTCACAATAATTATAATCAGTAGAAAACAGCTGGTTTAATAAACGGTCTAAGAAAAATTTTGCTTATATTTTCTTGACTTAAGGATATACATTGCTTTAGGATCTGTACCTTTTAACGTTTAAACCTTGCATTGGCAAATAATGACATTATTTAAAAAAAAAAAATACAGAAATAAAGTCATGCTCATTTTAAGCAAAAAATAAGCATTTTGAGCCAAGCACGCTACAATATTTATTTAAGAAATGTTTAACGTTAGTGCTTATTTACAGCTTCTGATTTAAAAATTGAACACGGCAATGTTAATTTAAGAATGAGAGGATTCAAATAAAGAATATTTTACTTCAATTAAGAATTAGAGCCATGCTGAATTTAAAATGAGCATTCTTGGTTACATACTTTGACCTATTTCTCTCTGTGAAACAATAGTCTTTCAATTATTATCAAATTATTAATTCTAAAGTAACCAGCCTTGGGTAACGTCACACTAATAAGGTCAGTTTGTACGATAAAATCATAAAAAAAAACGATAATTTCTACACCACGGTACAATAATTTGATTTTGGTCATCTGGCAACACTGGTGATGGAACACTCGTGAAGAAGCACTCTCCTGAGTTTGAGAATAGGGTACCAGAGCACGATATAATGTGCCATTTGTTAACTTTATATCGTGACAATAGTACATATATCTTATTTATAAATGAATTGCTTATCCCGACAAATTATCATTGACAACGTCAAAATTTATTAATGAATTGAAAAATTCCAAGAAAATGGAAATGATAGATAATCACTCTGATTTACAAATCGAATGATGCAAGTAAACTAAATTACTATAAAACCATATCCCAAAATGTTTGAACAGACCTAAAAACATTCATTATGAACCTTTTTTACAAACACAATATTATAAGAGACATACAATATGGTTTTCTGCAAATCGATAGGAAATTTTGACATTCCAAACAAAATTTCTTAAAGAAAAAGAAATGATTTCCTAACTGTTAGGAAATATTCATTTCCGTACTGTAAGGAAATGATATTTCCTTACAGTTGTTAGTGTTCTACATAAATTATTGGAAACAGGTTCTTTATGAGGATTATATTTTGAAAACCTCAATGCATTGCAAAATACATTTTAAATTTAGTTTGTTATATTTACAGTTATTTGACAGTTGGTACAATTATTGAACATTGGAGGAACATTATTAGAACTATGATAAACATTTTGGATAAAATGCGGGTAGTATGGTTATTTTGTTGAATATTTTGTACTTTGAAAATTTTATTTGCCACATCAACCTTATTGTTAAGACAATATATCCTTCAGCAACGTTTGATGAATTTCATCCACCATGCCTCTTTAAACTAGTTATGTCGGCACCAGAGTCAACCAATATTGTTGCAGAAGATCGACGAAAGCAGTAACCAGTATATTCTGTCGGATTTACCAAGTTCTACTATTTTAGACATTTTTCTAAATTGATGTATTCCTACCACTTGTCTGGAACCCTTTTCGCTTTGACATTAAAAGAAAAATCGGTCACTGTTCATATTTTCTGGTCTTAACGAAACATACTTTCGATAAACATTCAAATACATCTGATTATCTACAAATGATCTTGGTTTGTCATTCGGAATAACTCATCCATTCTACAGGCCCCTGAAATATCAAATATTAAAACCTTAGATTTCTTTGCCCTATAACCTTGAGCTTGCCGTTTCAATAAAAAACGATGTTTTGAATGTAGATATATTATGTTGGACTTTTCCCACTTGGTAAAAAATATACTATTTTACAAAATTTAAACAACGAAAAACATAGAAGCCAAAACTTTAGATACAGTCTTCTTTTTTGACCAAATTAAGCAATAAACGTGTTCGATGTATTGTCATTTATTCACTGTCCAATTATTTGTCAAACAGAACAGAAACAGTAAAGATTGGAAGTGAAATAAGTGCTGCTATACGAGTAAACATTGGTGTTTCTCAAGGAACAGTCCTAGGCCCGATACTGTTCTAATGGTAGATAAATAATCTCACTAAGTTAAGTAATTTTTTTCAAAAAATTAATTTGTTATGACTAAGGTACAGTAAGTACTACTCGTAACTGGTACTGATTAGAATGAAATGAAAACAAAAGGTCATTATTAGTCGAAATACGATTTGAAAATTGTATTTTTTTTTTTAATTTTACCGTTTTTATATGTATTATTACAAATTAAAATGAATATAAATAAAATCTAAAAATATTAATTTATTTAAATAATATTTTTTTATTTTGCTTTTTTTTTCAAGCAAAACTAGCTGGTGTAAAAATAACTTTTCCAATATTATTTTTGATATATACTTTCATCAAAGTGAAAATGGAAGAATTTTGTAGGTTAAAGGGGCGGTTTCGATTTCTCATTAGAGAACTGGGGCTTCACGCACGTAAATACCGATTTATCGGATGATTTGTGTAGCAATTTGTGTTAATGGACGATTTATCGGTCTATCGATCTCAAGTAATTCCACCACTGTGATTCTGCACTGATGGAAGATGTAATAAGATACTTGATACGAGATGAAGATAAATGTATTTCGGAGGGTGGCTTAAATATTGGTGTGTAAGCATTAGGAAAATTGAGACATCTGATCAGTATATTATTTAAAGTTGGTGTATAATGTGTTGCCTATATCTATGTTAATCGTGAAAAACGGAGTGTATGTTTAAAGTCAATGTTGACTTGGATAATACAACTACGTACAAATAACTTGAAAATCATTTATTAAAAAGCTGTCACTTAAGGCCCAACTCAATCTTGTTTGACATATAATCACTTATCGATTTTTCATTCAAAGTAATACACGACGTCACTTTAAATTTATATCTCTTTATGTCAACAAATATGTAACACGATGCATTTATAAAACGTATGTCACTAATGAATATGTGGCGGCATGGCGGCAACTGATGGCAACACTGTCAGCTACTAGAGTACATACAGGTCCGGTATAAGCCATATATAAATGGAAAATAATAATTTAATGTTTTGATTAAGTTAAATAAAATATCAAAATTAAATGTTTATTTTTAAGTAAACGACATTTTTAAATGTATTCGTCTTTAATCAAAAATAATATAGGCTAATAATCAAGTGTACATGAGTGTACTGTACAAGAGATAATTTTACACTAAAGGCTAAAGGCAAAATAATAGACGGAACAGAGCTGAATAGATAGATAAGTAATATTTTAGCCAGGAGAGAGTTGATGAATGTTATAAATATAATAAATTTATGAATGTATTTTTAATGTATAATTTTAGTTTATTTTCATTTTTGGTACAAAACCATGACTGACATAATAAAACTCTTAAAAGTATATATATTTTCAATCTTTATTACTATACATTATTTAGTTTCCATTTATTCTCTCTGACCTAGGGAAAAGGTTAGAAAACCCTGGTCATAATTGTTTACAATGTTGATGTTCCTTATGATACAAAACAATACAGAGGAATGACACTTAGCCGATAAAATCTCATCCAGTTCACGTATGACGTATTGTGGTACGGAATATGGCTATCTATGATGCCTATGCAGATTTAAATTTATTTTTGCGCACTGTTTTCGATCAACTGATACCCCAAATCCATACAGGCCACGTCTTCGCACCACAATGTGACGTAGCATCAAATCTGCTTAATCTCATACCATTTTTTTAAGTATCAAGGATATTCTTGGTGTAGCTGATCATCATGTTTCGAGTCATTGAACCTAAAAAATAACAAATTAATCCATTTACAGGACAAGATACGTGAAATAAACGTTACATATAATATTTCGACAGAAAATAATTTTAGCAACTTACAACAAGAAAAAAAAAGAAAGAATCCTAAATACATTAGCTACAAATTAGTACAATTAATGGTCGAAATAAATATCGAAACAAAATTAATTAAAATTTGAGCACATTAGCGTTATAGGCGAATTTCTTCTTAAGTTCGTTCAAATACTTGCTGTATAAAAAATGTTTTATGATATCTAATAGCCGTTTGGGGAATATTAAAATTTATTTGATTTATCAAAAATGGTACATCAATAGTGTTATGTAATATTTTATAAAGAAATGTCACGCCGGAAACTACCCCTCTATTTTCCAAAGATGGTATGCTGAACCTCGAAAGCAACAGAGATTGTTCAGTACCTCGAATGGGATACAGCCCATCTGTTTTAAAAGAAAAGTACTTAAGATATCGCCGCTGAACATTTTCCAATGATCTTTTATGAATATTGTAAATAAAGTTTCAGATAAGAGATGCCTATTCTAGCTTGGAACGAACTAAATAAAAGTAAAGGATCTCTATGCTTTGAGAGTTTGTAAAAGAACGAGTATTACGAATTATGAACCCTAAGTTTTTCAAAGCAGAAGTGCAGAAGCAACGGCATTATCAATATAATCCGAATAAATAACCTTTTGGTCAAATAATATACCTAAATCTTAATTTTTTTTTTAATTTTTGAGTTATTTTTTCATGCAAGCCTTTTTAACCATAGAATGTTATTAATGTGTTAGACGTAATAATAAAATTGGCATTAGTATCGGATGTGGACGAAACGAAAGCTTGAGTCGAAAAGTTGCAGGAAAATTGTATGGAAAATGCCACCTAATTCCCACGCTAGCCGTTTGACATATGCTTAGAAAAAGTGATTCTAAGACTATATAACAAAAGGCTTGAGTGTCGGACATGGTCATCATATTAATTATATATAATTTATTTAACAAAAAACTGACAAAAAAGTTTATAAATTTCCACCATTTTCCCACACAAGCCTTTTGGCACATGCTTAGAAAAAGTGATTTTAAGACTATATATAAAAAGGCTTGAGTGTTGAACATGGTCTTCATATTATTTATACAAAATTTATTTAACAAAATGTTGACAAGAAAATCTATAAATATCCACCATCTTCTCACACAAGCCGTTTGGCATATGCTTGGAATCATTTATAATTCGCCATATAAAAAAAATAAAACTAAAACCTAAATATCAAAACCTAAATATCACCCTAAATCATCTAAATATCGATTCTCAAAGTTATTTTATATTAATTTTATTATAAGAGTTGCCTCGTGACCGGACTATTCAACGACTAATTTTATACCTTTTAAATGTTTATTAACTTAACGCCTTTTTAAATGATTGTAAAAATTCAAATATTTCAGTTGATTAACTAAATAAATGTATATCATAGTACTTAACAATTATTTAATTTGAAGAAAAATAACTAATGTAATGAACACAACAACCTGTAACTTCAATTTTAACCAAAAAAATAACGCACAATAATTATTTAATCTAATAACTTGTATAATTTGAAATAATGTCACATATCATAGAAACATCAACATTTTCTAATCGACTTCAAGAAAATCATTTTGATCTGTTAAAAGATTTATCTCATGACATTCTTGATTGCTTTAATATCTTACATAAATGCAATTTAAAATGGTTTCGAAGTGTCTATTCCATAGAATACTTGATTGTCATCATTAAATTCTAGGATATCTACTTTTTCATGTTTAGTAGCTGCATTTTTATTGTATACATACATTAATTTTATAAAAATTCAAAAATGGACCAACATATCTTTGTAACGAATCTGTTAATAGGGCCAAGTCTTTTCACCTCTAAGTAAAGTTGAAAGTAACTACTTGCTGATTAAACTATAGGAATAATGTTTGTTAATCTGTCAAGTAAACCTACATGTAACTTTACTCAGAGGTTAAAAGATCGACCCTTAACAGGTATTTTAAAGTTTATATTTAATAGCCCTTTGAAAAAATATATATAAATTTTCCTATAAAATAAACATATTGTTAATTCAATACTAAATTCATATTAAAATTTGCTATACGAATAATCACCGAAAAATAAATAATAATAACAACTTTGCATAAATATTTATTTGTAAACTTTTTGGTCAGTTCTTTTTTAGATAAATAATATGCTCCATGTCCAATAATCAAGCCTTTTGTTGTATCGTTTAAGAATTACTTTTTATAAGTATATGACAAACGGTGTAATAGAATGATTGGAATATTACGTAAAAAAGGGGCTGATTGTAACAGTCGAAAAAAAATAAGCTAAACGTGTCTCAAACGCGCTTACCTTCTGTGCTGCATCATATGGTTCGTCGGATGAAGTAGGTGGTAGTATTAGTCCAGTAGCCAAGACCGGGCCCGGTTACACAATTTATATAACAACGTTTATTATACAGGATTTATAATAGCGGATTTAACGGCACATACACACCACAAAGCGTTCGTCGCGGCAATTTCTGTAGTACTCTTCGTCCAACGGCGTTTCACTTGTCTTACAGTCAGACGAAGCGCATGTGTGGGCCAAAGTTTTAAGTAAGCGATTTGAGACAAAGCGCGAATATTTAAATAATAAAATAGGAATTAATTCATTCTGGAACATTTCCTGCCCCGAAAAAATGTAAATAATACATTTTTAAACTGATTAGACAATTCCCCAAAATAAAAACTAAATATTAAAGCAAAAAAAAGGAAAGTTCAAATAATAGAATTAAACCAAAAAACAATTATAAAATACTACAGGTAGCATATAAAAAAAAAATTAATTATTAGGTAGTGGACACAGTTTTACCAATGGCCGTTTTAAAATAAAATTTTGTGTTTTTACCGTAGCTACTCTGGCTATGTTATCATTACCAAAATGCAGTTGAGTAACACGGCCTAACAACCATTTATTAGGAGGTAAATTATCGGTTTTAACCAAAACTAAAGTACCAAGTTTGGGGGTGTTAGCAGGGTCTAACCATTTGGCTCGCTGCTGTAGGGTATGCAAATATTCTTTATGCCAGCGACGCCAAATATCTTGATGGATGCGCTGTAACAATTGCCACCTAGAAAGGCGATTTAGGGGGACGTGTTCGAAACTGGGAACGGGAAATGCGGTTAAAGGTTCCATGGTCAAGAAATGACCGGGCGTTAAGGCGTTGATATCGTCGACATCATTAGATATGGCAACTAGTGGTCTAGAATTTAATATGGATTCTATAAGTGTCAGAACTGTATAGAATTCCTCAAATGTGAGAATTTGATCACCTACGACGCGGCGAAGGTGAGTTTTAACACTTTTAACGCCAGCTTCGGCTAGACCATTAAAGTGAGGAGCTCCGGCGGGGCTAGGAAACCATTGAATAGTTTCACTTGCGCTGGCCTGTTCCATAAGAGAAAGCAATTCGCGTTTTGCACCCATAAAATTTGTGCCACAATCACTGTATATCTGTGAGACTTTTCCACGCCTTGCAATAAATCTTTGTAGAGCGGCTAAAAATGTTGGTGTAGATAAATCACTGGCAAGTTCCAAATGTACAGCTTTGGTAGCCAAGCAGACAAAAATGCAGAGGTAAGCTTTGCAACTTTTTACTCCTCTGTGACGACTAATAGTTATATTAAATGGGCCTGCGAAATCAACAGCGGAGCGACCGAAAGGTTTTACCTCAGACACTCGAGACAGCGGCAAATTTCCCATTGGGGGTTGATAAGAGGTAGGAGATGTTTTCCAACAGCGTAAACATTTCGAAATCACTGAGTTAATGGCTCGTTTTGAGGATAGAACCCAAAACTGTTGAGCTAGTAAGAAGTGAGTACTTCTAAAGCTAGCATGAAAATACTTTTCATGAATGTGGCGAATGACGAGTGTAGTTAATAGACTTTGTCTAGGTAATAATATGGGGTGCTTAGATGAATAAGATATAGATGCATTATGCAGTCGACCTCCCACTCTAAGAATATTGTTATCATCTAAAAAAACATTCAACTTACGTAGAGGTTTAGAAAAACGTTTGGACTCAATTTCTTCCTGAAAGTGAGTATATTGAGTAGTTTTTACCAAAACAAGAAGGGCCGAATACAATTCGTCGGTGGAAAATATGCCACAATGTTTAGAAAGCGGGTGTTGACAATTGTAGATAAAGCGCAAGATGAAACTTAAAATATTTTGAATAGTAGTCAAAGAAGAATAATTTTCAAGCATAGAAATTACAAAACTCTCATTGTTATGATTGAGTAATGTTGAAAATAATATCATTTTACGTTGTTCTTCTTTGGGAAGCGTAACCTCATTAGCAGAAGATGGGAAGGTAGGCCAAGAACTTTCATCTTCGTAAAGAAATTCAGGACCGGTTAACCAATATTTATAGGTTAAGAAGTGGGAAGGAAGAGCCCCTCGCGAGGCTATATCTGCGGGGTTAATAGCAGTATTCACATACGACCAATTATCAGGAGAGAGATTTTCTTGAATGAAAGATACCCTGTGGGCGACATAAGTTTTCCAGCGATTGGGACATCCCTTTATCCAATGCAGTACGATTTGAGAATCGCACCACGCGCGAATTTTTATAAAGCTAATTTGGTTACAAAAATTCGTTTTAACATAAAGAATTAATTTAGTCAGCAGAACGGCTCCACAAAGCTCTAAGCGAGGGATAGTAAGTTTCTTGGTAGGTGCGACTTTAGATTTGGAACAAATAAATGATACTTGAACGGCATCTGTTTCGTCTTTAATACGAAAATATATTACACAACTATAGCCTCGTTCGCTAGAATCACAAAACCCATGAAGTTCGAATTGACAATAATTAGAATATGAAATTAACGTAGAATATTGACGAGGAATTTTTAAATCGGCAAGCAAAGGTAATTCTGACTGGTATTGTTCCCAAAGTTGAGTAATAGACTCATCTGGAACTACATCCCAATCTAACCCAGAACGCCATAATTTCTGAATTAAATGCTTGCAATAAAATGTGATAGGTGAAATAAAGCCTAACGGGTCATAAATTCTAGCAAGTTCAGAGAGAAGTGTGCGTTTTGTACAAGGTTTATTTTGGACAGGATTAACAAGAAAGAAGAATGCATCATCACAAGGATCCCACTGAAGACCTAAAACTTTTATAGAACTTTCATCAGAAAGCGAATTAAAATCGAGCGGTTGTTTAGCTAAATCAGAAGCGGGAAGAATTTTTAACAAATCAAGGTTATTACTTGACCATTTATGTAGTTGAAAGCCTCCTAATTTCATAAGAGAAACCAACTCAGAAACCAGCTGTTTGGCTAGTTTTAAACTAGAGCACGAGAAAACAAAATCATCAACATAGCAGTAATTTTCGATTGCATGTGCGGCTAGAGGAAATCTGTGTCCTTGGTCTTTCACTAATTGTTTGAGGATTCTTAACGCTAAAAATGGTGCACTACTAATTCCATATGTAACTCGAGTTAATCGATAATCCCGAACTGGTTGGGTTGGAGAAAATCTCCAAAGAATACGTTGATAATTGCAATCTTGCGAATTGACTAAAATCATTCGGTACATTTGTTTAATATCAGCACACACAGCAAAAGCATTAAGGCGAAAATATAACAAAATAGCACATATGTCCTGTTGTAACTTGGGTCCAACAAATAGACAATCATTAAGAGATTTCTGATTAGGTAAATGAGCAGAAGCGTTAAACACAACCCTTAATTTGGTTGAAATACTATGCGGCTTTACCACACAGTGGTGCGGAATATAATAAGCATTGGTTGAGGAAAGCGATTGACCAGAAATTAATTCCATATGGCCAAGGTCAAGAAATTCCTTTAAAAAAGCAGAATATTCTAAATACAAATTTTCATTCTTTAATAATCGGCGTTCCAGAGAATGAAAGCGAGATAAAGCAAGGTCACGAATACCAGCAAAAGGCGGAGGATCACTCTTAAAGGGCAGTGACACGCTATATCGACCATTAGTATAGGTATAAGAATCTAAAAACAATTTTTCACAAAGGTCATCATCACTAGAAAAGGTCGTAGTTTCGGGTATTTTTTCAACTTCCCAAAAATTGGTTAAAGTATTATTAAGTTCTCGAATACAAGAAGATTTGCAAAAAAACGTGGACATAACAGGACGAGGTATTGAAGAAGTTTTTCCCAAAATCACGTAACCAAAAATTGTATGAATGGCATCAGGTTCAGATATGGTTCCGGTAACATGTCCATTTAATAATAGTTTTGGAAAGACATCTGCCCCAAGTAACAGATCGACAGGACCTGGAGTAAAATATTTGGGATCAGCAAGCTTAAGATCTAAAAGATGAGACCAATTATGAATAGGTAATGTAGAATCAGGAAGGTTATCACATATTTGATTAACGATAATAGCATCTAGATATATTTTAGGTTCTGGCTGATTAAGGGGTTTGCACGTTACCCCTACACGAGCGGTGTCAAGGGTAGATGTCATCGAGTCTAAACCTCTAATATCTACGGAAAATTCGGTTTGGGCAAGATTTAGACGAGTAGCAGCTCGCTTGGAAATAAACGAGCTCATACTTCCTGAATCTAGTAAGCAACGATATGAGCGGTAAATTCCTCGATTATCAAGAACATCGATAAGGGCGGTAGCTAATAAAATTCGACTTGATTCTATTACTCCTTGAGCGGTAAGAATTTGATTTCCTAAAGTACTAGTACTGGTGAAATTTGGCAGAGACGTAGACGAAGTAGGAGGCAAGCGGTCCAAAGGGCGGTGATTTTGAGATGTTTGCCGATCAAAATGCAACAAGCTATGATGTGATTTTGAAAAACAATATCTACAACCTTGAGTACTATTGCAAGACCTCAGGTCATGAGAACTACTCAAGCAATTATAGCACAAATGGTTAGATTTGCAGAAGGCATGTCTTTCAGAGGGCGACTTTGAAGCGAAATTCTGACATTTATAAAGCGAATGAGTTTCCTTGCAAAGAATACAATTAGAACTAGGCGATTTAGCGCCAGTATTCGTAAAAAACGAACGCGGACGTGGTGTGATAATCTTAGGTTTATTTTTTATATTTGAACTGGATGGCGAGTCCGAATCAATATTATCATAAGCTAAATATTGTTCGTTTAAGAATTTAATAAGACTTTTATAGCTAGGAACCTGACAAGAACGATGTTCAAGTTCGAAACGTAGTTTAGTTTCATTATCAAGTCGTTTAAGTAACATCATGGCTAGAATGAAATCCCAATGTTCAACCGGAAAACCTAAGATTTCTAGAGCGGCAATATTTTCTTTAAAAATATCAAGTAATTTTTCTAAAGCGTGCGGATTATTCGATTCAATTTTAGACGTGCTGTCAATCTCATTCCAATGAGCTTGTGCACATTTTCGTGGATTTGCATACCTCTCTTGTAAAGTATCATAAGCTAATTGATAATTATTAGAAGTTAAAGGCAAATGCCGAACTAAAGAATATGGTTTTCCATCCAAGCAAGAGAGTAAATAATCGAATTTTTCAATATTAGATAAATGAGGTTTTTCATGAACTAAATTATTAAAATGGTCTATAAATGAGCGAAAATTTCTATAATCGCCACTAAATTTCTTTAATTCAATCACCGGCAAACGAATATGAGATGAATTTGGATCTATATGAAAAAGTGTAGAATTATGCAAAGCAGTATTTTGATTAGCGTTTACTGGTTGAGTATCAGATTCAAATAATTCCGAAAATAATGCTTTAATCTTATAAAATTCTTCTAAAAACATTTCTTTGGTAGCATCTTCGCCCCCAGCATCTTCAGGGATAGCAAACAATGTGGCAAGAACATTATTATGATGTTTAAAAAAATCCTCTTTAAGACTATCAATATCTGCGCACCTTACTTTAAAGACATTTTTGAATGATTTATTACTATTCGCTTTATCAGCGAGCATACTAATTACGTTTATTTCATTTAAGCAAGAAGTTCTTAAAGTTTTATATTTAACAAGTTTTTCAACCATTGTAATAAATTAAATAAATCGAATCGCAAGCAAAACAAAATTAAAACCAAATTTATTTGTATCAGCTGATCAAAAGGCAATATTAATGTAGCGGCAGCGGTATCAAGCTCACCTCGATACGAAACACGGCGAAAAGGCGGGCGATTTTTCACAAATTTCAAAAATAACGAAATATACGGTAGCGGAGTAAACGACAAAGCGGTGATTGATAAACAGAGCGACAATTAGCGAAAAGGCGATAATAATAATAAATGAAGGCCACTTGAAGGCCGATTGATTGGAACCTGTGTACACTACCGATGTCGAACAACTTGAGCACGACTCGACTAAAAAAATGACCAATATGTCTACCTGATAAATTTTACAATTAACTCAATAAATTTAATACTTATTGAAATAATATTGTATGCAAACTAAATGATTTTTTTTTAGTAAGAACTGATTAATTTTAGCAGATATGCTATAATTTTGAATAGCGCTTTTGATAATTTAAAAAATAAAGAAAATTTTAAATCGAATTTTTCGCAAAAAAAAATCCCACAGTTATAATAATGCAACAATTTAATTCTAACTGTTATTAAAGTACTCGAAGGACCAAAAAAATGTAATAGAATGATTGGAATATTACGTAAAAAAGGGGCTGATTGTAACAGTCGAAAAAAAATAAGCTAAACGTGTCTCAAACGCGCTTACCTTCTGTGCTGCATCATATGGTTCGTCGGATGAAGTAGGTGGTAGTATTAGTCCAGTAGCCAAGACCGGGCCCGGTTACACAATTTATATAACAACGTTTATTATACAGGATTTATAATAGCGGATTTAACGGCACATACACACCACAAAGCGTTCGTCGCGGCAATTTCTGTAGTACTCTTCGTCCAACGGCGTTTCACTTGTCTTACAGTCAGACGAAGCGCATGTGTGGGCCAAAGTTTTAAGTAAGCGATTTGAGACAAAGCGCGAATATTTAAATAATAAAATAGGAATTAATTCATTCTGGAACAAACGGCTTGCGTGAGAAAATGGTGGAAATTTCTAGATTTTCTTGTCAGCTTTTTGTTGAATACATTATAAAGATATAAATACAGTGAAACCTGAGTAAGCCGGAACCTGTGTAACACGGAATCCTGTGTATGACGGAAATTTTGGCGATTACCTACATATTGTAATGTAAAAATTGCTTATAAGCCGGAACCCTGTCTAACGCGAACCTACTTATGTTATTGCTTTGCAGGTATAAAAGAATTTATAGATGTTTACATAATTAGTTTATGATTTCGGAAAGCCCCATAATAAGGGCGAACTATTATCAATACTTAGAACCATTATCACAGAAATTTAGGTACAAAAGCAGTAAATACACAAATAAACCAGTATTGTGTAGGTACGACAGTTTGAGTTTATCCGTGAAAGTGCAAACATTTCAAAATGGCAAACCGAAAAACGAATACATTATCGCTAAAATCTAAAATGGACTTAATTAAATGTAGTGACCAAAAAAAACTTACTCCAAAGCAATTGGTTATTCAATTTAAGTGCGGAAAAACGCAAGTGTGAAATTTTGAAGAACAAGGAAAAAATTAAAGAAGAGTGGATGCGTGGTGGTAATGGCGATATTAAGAGAAAGCCAAAGGAATCACATCACGACGACGTAAATTCAACAGTTTTGGAATGGTTTATGGATGCAAGGTCTCGCAATCTTCCTGTATCTGGAACAATTATTCAAGAAAAAGCAAGAGAAATTGCAAACCATTTTGGAAAAGTAGATTTTAAAGCTTCGAATGGATGGCTGGAAAGTTTTCGAACACGACATAACATAAGATTTAATCAGATCTGCGGTGAAGCTAAGGACGTCGACATGGAATCTGTGACTGAATGGACATCGCACATTACAGATTTAATTAAAGGATATACCCTAAAAGACATTGATAATTGTGACGAAACTGGCCTTTTTTATAGAGCGCTGCCGGACAAGACAATGTGCTTTAAAGGTGAAAAATGTCAAGGAGGCAAACAATCTAAAGAAAGGTTAACCGTTTTGTTTTGCGCCTTTGCTGACGGAAAAATAGAAAAACCTCTAGTTATTGGAAAATCCCTCAGACCGCGATGTTTTAACAATACCAATGTGCCTCAGCTACCAGTTTATTGGCGAGCAAATAAAAAAGCATGGATGACATCAGTTCTTATGGAACAGTGGCTAAAAATTTTAAATCAAAAAATGAAATTTGAAAATCGACACATCCTTCTATTTTTGGATAATGCAACGTGTCACCCCAAAATAATACTATCCAATATAAAATTGTGTTTTCTACCACCAAACACCACAAGTCAAACACAGCCTCTCGATCATGGAGTTATACAAAACTTCAAAATGCATTACAGAAAACAAGTGCTGCGGTCAATTATTGCGAATATGAGATTCTCTCAATCAGCAGGAGATTTGGCTAAAAAAATATGTTTTGGATGCTATCAGATGGATTGATTATTCAGTAAAAAATATTAAACCTGATTGTGTTAAAAAATGTTTTGCGGCATGTGGAATCAAGCAAGATGGAGACGTTGACCTAATCGAAAATGTTGACGAAATTGACGAAAGTACAAAAGAAGTCGAAGAGTTAATTACTGAAATTAATCCCGGTTGTAATGTTCATGATTACATCACATTAGATGAAGCCGTTACAACAAATGCTGGATTTCAGTCCATAGAAGAACTGGTGTTGAAAAAACTGCCGTGGAAACTACTGTGGCAGACGATAATGATGGGATTGGAATTGGTAAGCGATTTTTCTAATTCTCTAAAAAAATAAACAACTTTTTATTTATTCTTTCCATCTTAATTGGGCATTTGGCCAAGTAGAAATAAAGTTAAAATACATAATAAAAATAAGATAGGAAGATTTCAGTTACCATCACAAAAATAACAGATAGAAAAAATTATTTTCCCATTAGCTTTTCAAAACGATCTGTTCTTAAATTATTATTTTTATCTACAGGAACAGAAGTTGAAGAATCCGATCGGATAAAAAAATTTTCTGAAGCTTTGAGGAGTGTTGCAGCGTTAGAGGATTTTTCCCAAAGAATAGAGAGCGAACCGATGAGAAAGAAGATTTTAGAATTAAGGACATTCATGGAATCATCTTACGTATTACAAAAGAATAAAAAACAACTTACATTGATAGAAATGTGGAATAAATAATAATTTATATTGTTTCTAATAATAAATAAAAATATGTAGGTACATAGTAATAATAACAACTATATATTAAATGTACGTATATTAGATTTTTTTTAATAAAATTATCACTTTTTTAAATCTACTATGTGCAATTTTTTATCTACCCTGTGTAACGCGGAATCCTGTATATGCCGGAAAATCGGTGCACGACCGTGCGATTCCGTTTTACACAGGTTTCACTGTAATATGATGGCCATGTCCGACACTCAAGCCTTTTATTATATAGTCTTAGAATCACTTTTTCTAAGCATATGTCAAACTGCTTGGGTGGGAAAATTGTGGCAATTTGCATACATTTTTCCAGCAACTTTCCTATGTTCTGAAAATATGAAGACCACGCTCTGCACTCAAGTTTTTATAGCAAAAAATTTCGTTGATGGGAAAATAATAATAAATAAAAATCGAAAAAAAAATTCTGTTAAATTTTCCAACCTTAAAATGGACTTATCCACTCACGCCACTCAAGCCAATATGTTTTTCGGGCTAGTTACGATGTATGTTTTCATACTCTCGATTGGCTTGTGTGGAAAAATCGGTTAAAATTTCGATTTTTCTTTACAAGATTACGCCCTTATTTCAACCCTTTAGCCACTTGCAACATTAAAGCCTTTGATTTTTCGAAGCCTAGTTCTATTAATTAATCATATAGTGAAAATGGCTTGCGTGGAAAAATGACCAAAAAACACCTTTTATTTCTGTTAAGGAAAATCAAATTTTCCATATGTTATCCCCAGGGACCGCGCGTAAATTTGCTTTCATTATACTCAAAATCGATGTACTTTTCAACCCTCTTCGAGGCTTGCATGCGAAAATGGGGCACCTAAATCAGTCACTATCTGACGGTCTAAAAAGGCTACTGTGAATAGTGATCGTAGAAAAAGTCTATTTTCAGTAATTTATGATTATTATAATAATATAATAATAATAATAATAATAATAATCTATAATATTATTCATGTCAATTTCAATTTTTTCTGTAACCTTGGTCCATGAATTTGATGAGTAAAAAATATTGTATCTACACAGATTAACATTACACCATCCATCTTCATTGTTAACAAACTGTTTAAATAAATCATAAAAAGAGTAGGTCTTAGAACAGTACCTTGCGGAACCTCCTGTGTGAACTTTTACAGCTTTCAATTTTTACACATTGTTGTCACTCAAATAAATATGATTTAAATAAATTGAGAGTAATTCCATGTTTTTCTGCATTCCACAGAGTTTCCAATAACTGTGTATGATCTACCGTGTCAAAAGCTTTTGCAAGATCAAGATGTTTGCATACATTAATGGCTTCATACATTTTTTTAGTTAAACTATAGATTATCATCCTAAGATGACTTATCTGATTGAAAACCAAGCTGCTTATTTGATAATAATTTAGTTTATGTTTATTGACCTTACTTTTTCAATAACTTCTTTAATACAACCAATGAGTGATGTGTATTTTTTAAAGCTAACAAATATTTATAACCTTGGCTGTATCTGATCAAGTTGCAAAAACCAAATGACAATTTGGTAATGATCTTTAATTTGGTTCTAGATTTTTAAATGAAATAAAAAAAATAAGTTTTTACACAAATGGAAATCTTCTGTACGTACCCTGTAGATAGAAACACTTTAAATCGGAGTGTTACTCCCCCTATCGTTAAAACCTTTAAGTTCCAAAAACTATTCAAAGGAAAAAGTGGCCTGAGTAACCGACAAACACCTGGCGATATCGCCAGGTTGCGACGTTGTCATATTTAATCGTCAACATTCTTAAAAAAAGAAAGTGCTTATGCATTTCTTACTATTCCACACATAGTGGAGAGTTTTGCGAACAATTTGTTTTACAAAATAGCCGATGAAAAGTTCAGGATTTCTTAGTTCTCTTTAGGGTACTTTCAAATATAGTTGAGATAAAATATCTGTACTTTGATTAATACTATTGATAATTTTATAGAAAATTAAAATACGCGTGTCCATCAAACTTAGAAGATTTGTATTAATAGCAATATTATTATTAATGTTATTATTATGATCTATATATTTAAAAAATTTAATTTGAATATTTTGCAACCTTCTGATGTAAGTTGTGTATCTGGAAGAGGTATGATATATTTAAAGTACTGTTGGTATTCATTTTAATAATTATTTGTTTAAACTCGGAAAATGGAATGAAAAAGTTTTATCAAAATTTGGTTGGTCCTTTACTATACCTGGTGTCCCAAAATTGCTGGGATACGGAGCTACCACGTATAGTAGAGGTCAAAATAAGTCGATTTTACCCAATTTATTTATATACCAAAATGTACCGTTTGCCCATGACAAGAGTTCAAAGTTTACATAAAAAAACACATGTGTTCCTCTACTATACGTGGTAGCTCTGTGACCCAATAATTTTGGGACACCCTGTATAATAAAATTTGTGTAAATTCCACGAAATTCAGAAAGATTTGTCAACGCAGCCAGGTAGATTTGTAGCGAAATCGATGACGAAAGTCATCGACGCCGACGGCGCAGGGACGTCATGGCGTCTCTGTCCGCACGTCGGTCGTTCGGCGTTGCAAGGATGCGCCGTATGGGCCGTTTTTCATCGCAGGAACAACAGTTGGTTTCGCGGAACGAACGTCGAGACTCCGGCGCGAAAATTTTGACTTTTTCTCAAAAATAAAAATCGACGCTTACTCGCGACTATGTGACTTCAAGTGAACCGGCCTTGTGGTTCGTTGGATTTTTTTTTTATTGAATTAGAAATGTTTTTGGAATATTGAATTTTTGTTTGAATAATTTTTCGAATAAAACTTTTAACGCCGCGTTTTGTATTTTCCTAGCTCAAATGGTTGACGAGATATCTAATAAAAACCCTGATTTTTCTGTTAAAATTCATCCAAATTTGATATAAAATACTTTTTTCTGTCCCTACGATCAAAATGTCTCAACAAAAAGTTTTTTTTTTGCAAATATTTATTCACTGTTTTGGAGTGTTTGGATTTAAAAATTTCTATATTTTTTTAGATATTTTTGGCTTTTGAAATACTTGAAATTTACCTCTTTATTTAACCTTATAACCAGTCAATTTCATGATCTCATTTAAATATTATTAAATATAACTTAAATATAAAAAATTGAATTCAACTATTAACTTGTTAGAGTTATTAAGGTGAGAAATGTTCCTTGTTTCTTTATCATTTAAACATTACAAATAGAGGAAAACAGGAATAATTCGCAAAAATTATGGCAAGTTATTTCAAAAATAAATAGTGAGGATAAAAATTGTTAAATTTCTGAGATACTAAAACTGGAAAAATTACTAATAATAAAACCTAAATGGCAAATGCATTTAATGATTTCTTTTCTTCTATTGGTAAAAAATTAGAATCGAACATCTCTAGAAATGTAAACTCAAATCAGTTCACCCATCCACACATCTTTTATCTGTCTCCTGTAACAAAAAGCTAAATTTTTGATATTGTCAACGAATTAAAAAACATTAAAGCTCCTGGAATTGACCAAATCAGATCCGAAACCCTAAAAGCTATTGTAGAGAACATTGTTGAACCAATGTGGTTTTTGATAAATTAACATAATTACGAGCAGTTATTGCCCCAATGAGTTTAAAAGGGCTGTAGTTTTACCTATTAGTAACTTTCGTCCCATATAAGTTACCAAAGTTTCCGAAAAATATCTAAATACATATGCAACATCAACTCTATTAAGTGAGATATATAAATGCCTTGATGCTAGTAAAAGTTTGTGTGTATTCTTAGGCTTAGCGAAAGCTTTCGATACCGTCCATCATGAAAAATTATTGGAAGCATTGAAGAACATTGGCATTTGTGGGGTAAAGTTAGAGCTATTCAGATATTACTTAGATGAACGGAAGAAAATAGTAGCATTAGTGGAGAAAAACTTACAATTTGGAGTCCCACAAGGTACAATTCTTGAACCACTATTATTTTCGATTTATAATAATAATAATAATAATTTATTTACTCTGCACACAACGGGAGAAATAATTAGCTTTGCTGATGATACCGCTATATTTTATTCAGCAGATTCAAGGGAAAATTTGAAAAATAAAGCTGAGTTAGACTTAAAAACTAATATAAAATGGTTTTAAAATAATATACTTCTCATTAATTTAAAAAATATATTTTTTATACTCTTTTGCAGCTATATAAATAGTTTACCCGAAAATAAAATGTATTAAGCCGCACAAATAGCATCAAATACCTAGGTATTGTATTAGACTCTCATTAAAGGTGGAATATGAATTTTAAAAATGTTTCTAGAATATTGTAAAAATTTAGATATCTGAAAAATATTCTAAACATAAGATGGTATATCATGCACTGATTGAGTTCAGAATACAGTATGGCATTCTAGGTTGGGGGACTGTTGCGAAAACGTACAGGGTGGGCAAATTTCTATTTTTATTAAAGAATCTCGTTAACTTTAAATGATATGGAAAAATGAACGTCCCATCCTCGATCTCTTTTTTTAAGAAAAACTTAATGACACGTAAAAAAATTGGCTAATGTCTTTTGGATTTGAGTTATAAACAAAAGTTGTTTTTTTTTAAATTTTCATTATGTGGCATTATCTTGCTTATTTATGAAAGTGGAAGAAAATAATTTATACCGTCTTTAGGCACTTTTTTGATAAGAATCCAGTGACGTAGTCAATTTTTTTTTAAATTATTCAAATTCGAGTTGTTTTTTTTCATATGGAACGGGTAGTTGGCTTTGGCATACAAAAAAGACAAAAAGTTTCCCATTCTAACGATATATATAATGTGGGGTCAGTTTATTCATTTTTATTGTTATATTTAGCAAAATCTCATTATTTTCAAAATAATCTATAATACTCTGTTGTTTTCTAGTAGGATTGTGTCATTTAGAATATTTCTGATAGAACAAATTATCTGTTATTCCATTAAAATACTGAACAACATTTGATTGTTTGACATCACTTTTACAGAGCAAAATGGTCTATGAAAATAAATAAAAAATTTAATTTGTAAGAATGTTTTATTCAAAGTAATAACAATTCTGAAGTTGCAAGTGAATTATATTTTAATTGTTACCCGAAAAGAAGGTAACTCAATAATTCTATTTTCAAACAATTAAAAGAAAATCTCATACATTATGGAACTTTTATCAAATCAGGGACAAAGAATATCTATAATAATTTCGTTCTTTTGTCCACTATTTTATTTTTGTTTTTATATAAAATGGTGAATAGCAATGGTGGAATCCACCATATTTCAACATTTGCTTTTTTTTTGGTGAATGTACAAAAAATTGTATGCGTATTGACATTTTTTCGGATGAATTTTTTTTCTTTACACAAAATTTAATAATTAACAACTTAATTCTGATAACATTCCAAAAACCCCCTTTTCCTCTATTTTAAATTAACAACCACATAAAATCTATTATCTCCCACTGAGAATGTTCAATCAATAACCATCCCGATTAGAATTTTTAAGCCCCTTGATTACTTACTACCCCAGTATGGTTTCATTTTTAACCGACTTCAAAAAAGGAGGAGGTTCTCAATTCGTCGGAATATTTTTTTTATGTATGTTTCGCGATAATTTTTTACTACGTTTTCCGATTTCTAGAATTCTTTTTTTTGTTAGAAAGGGAGTTCCTCAGAGTGGTTCCATATAAATTTGGTTAAGATCTAATGATTATGTTCATGAGAAAATCATCAAACTCTTAATATCAGCGATAATTCTTTACCACTTTGTCCGATTTCTATGATTCTTTTTTTTAGAAAGGGCATACCTCAGGGGTAGTGCCGTATACCTTTGATCAGGATCTGATGATCTATGAGAAAATTAAAAATCTTAATTTTTAAGGGCATCTGCACGATTTTGAAGTTGGTTTTTTATAACAAATAAAAAATTAGAATGAAGATATACAGGGTGTACCAATAAAAACTCCCAGGCCGGATATTTTGGTAAGTACTAGAGATATTTTAATTCTGTGAAAGCAAGTTCACAGAACACTAAGGGAGCTTCAGTTTTAGATATAAATTGATTTTAAATAGGTCAATATGTAGCAGATTTTGTTCTACGAACTAATTCGATAAATCTAGCCATTTTTGATATATAAAGTGGGTCACTCAAAATAGTTTCATCCTGTTTTTCAGCATTAATTATTGGATTTTAAGAAAATGCTAAAACAGGTCGATTTATATTTCAAATTAAAAACATTTTTAGAATACAGACATCTGTCAACCCCCTCTCTTGCACTTCTCCAACACCTTAATTTTAAATAAGTAATATACCATGTATAACACATCATTGAAAAGGTAATTTTATGGGGAATTTAGAAATATGACTGTTCATTGCAATACTTTTAATTGTACCGCCCTCTATCGGGATAAAAAACTGTAGGTATTATAAAGTATGACACATTATTTGAAATAAAATTTAATTACTAATTCAATGCACATAACATTAATATAAATATCCTCCATATTGCACTTGCAATAGTTTAAAAATTAGTCATGCATTATTTTAAACATTATTTTGTTGCAAGTGCAATATGAAAATATTTATATTATTGTTATGTGGTGTATTAAATTAGTAATTAAATTAGCTTTCAAATGAAGAGTCACACTTTATAATACGTTACAGGCTTTTTTATTTCGATAGAGGGCGCTAAAATTAAAAGTATCGCAATAAACAGTCATATTTCTGACTTCCCCATAAAATTAACTTTTTAATGATGTACCATGGTACATTCCTTATTTAAAATTAAGGGGTTAGAGAAGTGGAATGAAGGGAGTTGACACATGACAGATGTCTGTGTTGTAAAAATGTTTTGAATTTGGAATTAAAATCGACCTGTTTTAGCATTTTCTAAAAAAAACCAATGATTAATGCCGAAAAACAGGATGAAACTATTTTGAGTGACCCACTCTGTATATCAAAAATGGATAGATTTATCAAAATAGTTTATAATACAAAATCTACTTAAAATTGCATTTTTTTACCAGATGTGCTATATAAGAAAGATCCTCCCATCGATAAAAAAATATTGGACGCAGCGCCATCTACCTATTGGCCTATTTAAAATTAATTTATATCTAAAACTGAAGCTCTCTTAGCGCTCTATGAACTGACTTTCACAGAAATAAAATATCTCTATTACTTACCAAAATATCCGGCCTGGGAGTTTTTATTGGTACACCCTGTATAATGCTTGACATTCTATATAATACTCTCTTAGTTTCATCTCCTTGTACGAGCTTGATTTTGACTAAAAATTTAATGTTGATATAGCTTTTCGCTTTATTTGTTTTTTTTTGTTTTTTTTTTTTTTTTTAATTTAAAGGTCCCTTAAACTTTTAAAACCAAAGGGTTATAGAGCTTGATTTTTGCTAAAACTTTCAAGTTGATATCATTTTTCGTTTTTGATTTAGGATTTTTTTTCTCTGATAATTTTTACTCAACCACTGTCTAATCTGGATTCAACTTAAACGCAAGTAGTTTATAGTGAAAAGCATTGGAAAATTGCTTATACTTGAAGAAGATTAGATTTATATTGTCATGATAAATTGTTCAAAAAATTACACTTTTATTGACTATTTTTTTTTTGTACATTCTATATTGGTTACGAAATTAAACTGCATACAAATATATACGTATCATTTACTTTGATGGTATTTTAATAATATTCACTGACAAAGATTTATTTATAAACCAAAATATATACATTTTTTTAATTTTAAGAATTTATTTTATATTTACAAATACATTTTAAATCTGGGTTGGTAGTGGAAATCTTTAAGACTCTATTTTTAATAATACCTATAAAAAGTTAGTTTTAAAATACTTGGGGGTAATTACCCCCATTACCTTCCTACTCTCCCGTATATGCGCTTCTGACACTAAATATTTTTCTAATTTTTTATAATTTTTTCTAATTTTTTCTAATTTTTTCTAATTGTTTTCTAATTTTTTCTAATTTTTTCTAATTTTTTCTACTTTTTTCTAATTTTTTCCAATTTTTTCCAATTTTTTCTAATTTTTTCTAATTTTGTCTAATTTTGTCTAATTTTGTCTAATTTTTTCATATAAATAGCTATTAAAATAACATTTTTTTGGTGTTTTAATACAGTAACTAGTTTCTGTTTTTACACAATAAAAGAAAATTATATAGACCTTGACTCATATTTTCTTCATTATTACCATGGAATAAATTTAAATATAATTTTGAATTTAACATTCAGTAATTCATTGCATGTCATGTCTTAATACTTCACTATCACGGGAGGTTGTTCAGTCTATCGAACATTATTTCACATTAAAACACGGGGTTTTTATAATGTATTGACACGTTTTTAAAATTAAATACACCTTTTTTTATAAAATACGATATTTTACTTGCAAATTTCCATTATTTTTTTAAATAAATAGGGTTTGACATAAATAAATTCAGCTGATTTCAAAAAGAACTAATCCTCATTAAATATGTAGCAACTTGGTATTGATTTTAGTAAAGTTTTCTATGTCATTGTCATTCTATTCATTTTATCTTATTGACTTCTATTCAACTTTTAATACTTTTCTTCTAGTAATGAAACGTGTCTTGGTATAAATCGCATAAATTTACTTTTGTTTTATAATAGGACATTTTTCACTGAATAAATTTTGTATTAATTTTATTTTAAAACTTAGATACGTTGTGTCTTGTAGAATTATATTGAAAGTAGTGCTAGGTAGTTGACTGTCAAACATTATTACTTTAATTACTGCTTATATTTTTATAAATCTTACAGCTTAAAAATATCTTATATACTGGGTGATAGCAAACCCATAATTTGAAAACTTAATGATTAAAACTAAATGGCCTGCACAAATCAGTATTTCAAAGAATCAAATCAAAAACCGTAAGTGTAAGAGGGCCAAGAGAGGTAGCCTGTTCAGATCTAAAAAAGAGGTCCTCATCTTCTAAATCTATTAAAACCACAACTTCTAAAAAAAAAAGTCGTCAGCTTATAATTTATAGACCAACTCCTGCTTTCGAGCTAAAAAAAAAGTCATCATCATCTTATACTGAACAAGGTCCTTCTATTGAGCTCCTAAAAAAGGCAATTAATGCCTAAGTGCAATTTTGTTACTGAAAAATGTATATTTTGACATAGGGGTTCAAACTGGATGACGGACAAAGGGCCACAAAATCGACAATGGCGGGACGCATGTGGCCCACGGGCCATATGTTGTGCAGGCCTGCTCTAGACCATCATGACATTGACTGTCAAGATTCCTAGACGGTAGTTTTGATGTGTTAATTCGGGCCAAGCGCCGTTTAGGCTTGTTCTTAGATCTTCAAAGAATAAGCCATTAGAAAACGATACCAAGAATATTTCATTAGAGACGGACCCATATAGAAACGACCCACATTGGAACGACAAATCCAAGAATTATTTTGTTATCCAGTTAGAATATTTAAAAAAATATATAAACTATTCAAAAGATCATAAAGTATTACATATAAATAAAAATTTCCTTGGTTTAATCGGTCAAATGTTTTTATTTTTTATTGTATAGTATTATATAAAGTATTACGTTATGTATAGGGTATTAGTATTTATACACTACTAAACTGTTATCTAATAGATCTATTGTGCCTCCTACTGTCGTCAATTCATGGAATATCAGGATGTATATAACGATCCTGCCAATCCTATCTTCTCAAGGAAATGTAGGATATAGGGTGGCTTGAACCTGCTTCTATTTAGCATGCTCCTTTAACTCTGGAGTCCTTCACATTCATTTAGAATGTGAAGGGAGGTTTTGTCCATTTCAGTTTATTAAGGTGTCCTTTGAGTCAGCAACGCCCAGTCAGGGTTCCTATCAAAATGCGTTGCCTGTTCTTGCTGAAACAGATACAGGCTTTTTATCTTTTTTAATTATAGTCGCCCAGAAGTATTTAACCTGTCTAGTCTTAAGAGATCGTTCCAATTATCAGTGTTATTGTTGATACCAAAAAACAGCTTAAATCACACAAAAGGTGTTTGAGTACTTTTCCTTCGTGTTCTTTTTGTCACGTTCTGTATCATTACATGCAGAGAGGTGAGGTTTAAGCGGTCGTAGAACTCGTTTTTATTGTCGTTGATACTTTTTTTTTGTCCTCTAATAAATGTGAATTGTTAGTAAGTTGTTCCAGTCTTGTTTTAAAATTGTTACTATTGTCCCCAGTATTTTGTACTGTTCCTATTTAAATTATAATAAATTAATGGAAGACGAAAAATAAAGTTTGTCAGTCAAGAGGATGATAGAATGATGCCCTTTATTAACCGACTTCAAAAAAGGAGAAGGTTCTCAATTCGTCGGTATATTTTTTATTAACACGGTGTCCGACTTCAATGATTCTTTTTTTGTTAGAAAGAGGGTACTTCAGGGATGAGCTCATATAAATTTGGTCAAAATCTAATAATTGAGTCCATGAGAAAATTCTCAAACTCTTCATTTTTTATGTATGCGATAATTTTTTACCACCTTGTCGATTTATAGGATTCTTTTTTGTTAGTAAGGGGGTACCTCAGAGGTTTTTTTCTCTCCTGGGCTCGTCTGACACGCATGTGTCCTTGATACCTCTGTGTTTGAGAGGTATAATGATCGATTTAACGGAGGTATTGTTAAATGCATCCTCGATATCCAAGAATGCTCCCAGCATTTCCTCCTTGTTTTCCAGTGTGTTCTCCATCCCTTTTATTAATTGATGGAGTGCTGTTTCAGTTGATTTCCCTGCACTATAGGCGCAGGTCCTGGTATATTGGCCTCTGAACCAATATCCCGTCTCTAATATGCCCATATAGCAGTTTTAAGTACAAAGGACATAAAACTTATTGCTCTTAGGGACTTTGCCGTTTCCTGTCCAGGTTTTGATATAAAAGTAACCATAATATTTCTCCAAGATTTTGGTATGTGTCCAAAGGCCAGGCTACTTTCGTTGGTATCGGTGCTCCCCCAGATCCTGTGGTGTGCGTTTAAATCACAGCCAATGATCATCTGCATTTCGTTGCGCCTGCAGAATATCACCAGCTCCTCCACTTCTTTGGTAGGTGTTGCTTCAGGATCGTCTAAAGGTAGATATGCCGATCTGAGTATTACCTCCTTCGGTCCATTTCCTGCATCGATCTTGATTCTGACTGCTGTCAAATCTCTGGAACAGAAATTAGTTAAGGGCAGTATTTTTATGCCTGTTTGACAATTATGCAGGTTCGAGGGGTGTCTATGGATCTGTCATATATTAACTCTTCACCCAACCCTCCTAAACCTCTTATTGTACTGTGTCTAATCCACGGTTCTTGTACCAGGTCCACTTCAAACCTCCTTATCGCCACTTAAGTACAACCAATGGCAGCCTTACAGTGCTGGAGGTTGCAATTTTTAATACTTGTTGGAAAAATTCAATTGGTTCTGCGTGCTATAAAAAAAATGTTCATCTGTTTCAATCTATTTCGTTTTCAGGCATCACCCTGTGCAGGCATTATCGCCAGGCCGCTTTAGGACCTTGAAGGTCACCCTTCCTAGCTTATAATAGGCCCGAAATTGTGACCTCTCTAGGGCTCCGTACGACGCTTCATCAATTGAAAAGGCTAGGAGTTACCCTCCCTTTTCAATTTTTCTGCTCATTAAAAGCCAGTCCGGCGTCTTCAGTTCCGTATTCTGGAGCTGAAGAAGTCCCTGACTTTTTCAACCTCGGACTCGTCTGGGATGAAAACCCTGGGTCTTCTCGGGAGGTCCTTAGATTCAACCACGGTCAACTCCGCGCCCTTCCAGAGGTTTCCTGGAGTGCCGAGCGTCCTCCTTAACCAGTCCGCGGTCTGCCGGTTAGCGCAGGTCATCCAAATGACCCCTGCGCTAAACGATGTTCTAAGGAACTATAGTGCTCCTCCACGAGCCAGCCGATACTGGAGCATTTCTGGCCCGCTTGGTTCCACTTCGAGTGGGGGGAGTCTGCGACTTAGATCGGAGCCTTTACCTCAGGGGTGGTTCCATATAAATTTGGTTAAGATGTGGTGATGGCATCTGCTCGATTTTGAAGTCGAATTTTTAAAATTTTTAATACTTATTGGAAAAATTCAATTGGTTCTGCGTGCTATAAAAAAAATGTTCATCTGTTTCAATCTATTTCGTTTTCAGGCATCACCCTGTACAGGCATTATTTTGAAATATTCCATCCTTTAATCGTTTTGTATAAAGAATATGATAATATACAATTTTGGCAGGAATTACATAATCCCCAACCTTAATGTCAATTTTCGGAGAGTAAAAGCTTTATGCGACAAATAAAAATTCCGTTTTTGTGCTTTGTAAGGGAGGGGCGTTTTAAGCTGTCTGAAAATTGCGAAAGGGAGACTCGCATAAAATTTAATCGAAAACTTTTAAACAGCTCCAGTCATAATCGTAAATAGGTTATGTAATAAATCTGGGTATGCGATATACTGGTATGATCGTTTTTGTGACCTTTGACATTTTATAAAGTATTAAATTTTGATGGATATTGTCGGTTTTTGGTGGATTTACATTTACGTTCTGTGTTACCACTTAAAAGGAAATGGCAGATGAATTCTATTTTTGTACTTTATTGCATATTAATGTTTCGGTTTAGAAAATATCGGATTGTACACATTGATAAAAATTCTAACTATATTATCAATATTTAAAAAACATTTAAAACCTGTCATGTCAGGTAGTTTTTAAAAACGTCATATTTATCAGGGTTTTTGGCAGAAAAAATGTTCTATAAACATTTCAGAGTGGCTAAAGTATATTTTTGTATACAGTTTGTCTCAGATTCGCTTCTCTATACAGGGATCTCGGCTTCTATTTTACCTAGAGCAAAGGTTAAATGGGAAAAGTGTTAGAGAAAATTGGTCAGTTGGTTATGGAAATATCGGCGAAAAACCAAAAATGGCGTATTTCGTTTTTGGCCTGTAAATACGAAACGAATAACTTGACAGCTGTCAAAATATGACATTATTCGGTCACTTTTTTAAGACGAATAAGATAACGGGTATGACATGTCTTAATCGTCTTTTTTTATCCCGCAATCCGCCTCAACTTTCATTTTTCTTATGACTGCCATATGGGATTTTTCTATTATTGAAAAGACCGGAAAATTTCCAGTTTTGTGATGTCTCACAAGTGTCTAACAGATTTGAGTATCATCAAAATATCACACTTCGTAAAGTTAGGTCTCAATAATAACTTGGATAATAAAACAAAAAACATCAAACTACGTACAAATAACTTATAAATCATTTATTAAAAAGAAATATATTATATCTAGTTTACATTAGGCGAGCAACAAATCTGTCAATTAATGTCAGATCGCGGAAAACGTCAACTTTGCGGTTGTATTTCGAAGCGCAAAAGCCTACTTTGGATAGTGATCTAAGAAAAACAATTTTTCTTATAAATTACTATGGATTAAATCCCAATTACACACGTATTATTTGTTACCAACTTTTTGACTATCTGGAAATGTGATATGTTTAAATGTTAAATTACGATAAGCAATTAAAAATTTTAAATAAGCAAGAAATTGCTCGAAAGACATCGAGAAGAACGAAAAATTCTCGTTGAGAGATGACATACTGTCGTCTCGTCTCAAATCTTAGCTTGAGCAAGCACAGCAAATTTGCATTAATATTTATGAAAATGTCAAAATGTAATATCGATATAAAAATAACAATCATGTTAAAAATACCGCCTAATTAACCGTCTAATAAGAACAGATGGCTGTGTAGAATGTTAATTCAAGATAGCTATGTTAGTACAATACAAAAAACTTTTAAATGAAATTAAATTTCCAAAACAAAACAATAACAAAATGGAAATTGTCTACAATAAATAACCAGCTTACTTAAATTCACTCTTTCAATATTTGTGCCTATTACCTATTGCTTCTTCAATATTTTCCTCAATTATTCCTTCTTCAATATTTTTATCTTCGATATCTACATCTATAATAAATCTATCACCTTCATTTATATAAAAGTGTTTATTTTATGTTCAATTTTAATTACTTTTTTAATCTTTCTCTTCTTTATTAATGTTGGACACTTTTTTTAAATTAGGTAAATAAATTTTGTAAAATTGTATCAGTTTCTTTAACTGTCCCAAATTAATTCAATCGGATTGAAGACGCAATAACATGATTATACCATGTTTCTTAGCAATTTCATTAACAGCACACTATTTAAAAAATTCTAAAAGACGTGCCTTTGACATTCATGAACGGACAGGTCATTATCCATCAAAAAAGTTTGAAATTCTGGCCTTGTAGATTTTGTATTAGAACTCTTTATGGGCTGCCTAGAATGATATGTTGCATTATCTAAAACAATTACATTTTTAGGCTCTCAATTCGGAATCAATGTATTTTCGGACAAGTCTTCGAATACAGCTGATTCCATATTTTTATGGTAATCGATATAACTATTATTTCTTTATTTCAATAGTAACAGTAATTTTAGTTGAAAATAATACACACAGATTGTCTGTCTGAAGAACGTCTATTTTTTTTATAATAGTTACATAAAAACAATTAAACCATAGTAAAATACATTAAAGAACTTAATCTTTAACATTTCTCCCCCCCCCCCCCCCCCCAGTAATTATTCTTTAGTTTCAATTACTTCCTAACATCAAGGACAATGAGTTTAGATACTGGTCGCTTATATACTGTTCCTGCTTGATTTCGTACATCAACTATTCTCATTCTGTTGTCTTTAGCAGTATACAGTTTGATAACCAACCCCTTTTGCCAGGAATTTCTTGGTCCACTGGGATCCACCATAATAACTACGTCACCAAGTTGAATTGGTTTACCCTCTTGGAATCATTTTCTTCTTATTAAGGTGGGTAAGTATTTATTTGTCCAACGAAACCAAAACATATCGGACAATATTTGAGCTGCGTGTCAACTGGACAACATATTTACGTCCCTGTCATTGGTTTCTGTGCAAGAAAGAACAACTGAAGAAGGCCCAATAAGAAAATGATTGTTAAAGCTTCTAGGTCAGCTGGATCAAGCGATACATGAACTAAGAGCCTGGAGTTTGAAA
Organism: Psylliodes chrysocephalus; assembly: GCA_927349885.1. Taxonomy (NCBI): domain Eukaryota; kingdom Metazoa; phylum Arthropoda; class Insecta; order Coleoptera; family Chrysomelidae; genus Psylliodes; species Psylliodes chrysocephalus. The sequence continues at coordinate 8,845,787 of OV651814.1, read as the reverse complement.
TATTCTCACATTCTGTCAAGAAGGTTCGTAAAACATGTTCATGAGGGTACTTCTCAACTAAAATTTTTTTTACGAATTGAATAAGTCTTTCCCAGCAACCTCCCATGTGTGCTGCTAGTATTGCATTACAGAACCACTCACATCTTTTAAGTGCACACATTGTCATGATTTCTGACTGGTCTAACTTTTGAAATTCTAAGGAGAGTTCTCTTTCGGCACCTTTGAAATTACTACCGTTGTCACTATAGATTTCTTCAGAAAAACCGCGTCGACATCCATATTGCCTCAAAATATTAATGAATACATTAGAAGTGAAATCATGAGATAGTTCTAAATGAACTGCCCGAATCACCATACACGTAAATATCACCCGGTATCTCTTTCGTGACTTCTTTTCATTGTCACTTCAATGGGTCCAAAATAGTCAATACCGGTTTTTATAAAAGGCCTTATTGTAGGTTCAATCCTACATTCCGGTAGTTGACCCAATAAAGGCACAGCTGGCACAGCCTTACTGTTTTTACAGTATTGGCAATTCTTTAAAACAGATTTTACAGTTTGCCTAAGTCTTAGAATCTAAAATTTTTGTCTTTAAGTTATTGATTGATAACTGTCTCTTGTCCTTGGTGGTGTAATTCCTCGTGAAAGTATTGAATAATGAGTTTGGTAATTTGTTTTGTGTCAGGACTGAGATGTCGAGATTTGTCTAGTCGTCCATTTAGTTTAATAAGTCCCTTCTCGTAGCAATAATTAAATTTACACAGTTTACTAGTAGAGGGTATTGACTTATTGTTTTCCAAAAGATTAATCTCGTTTTGAAAGGATTTTTTTTTGAATTCGTTTGAGAAAGAAGTTTTCATCTAATAGAATTTTATCTACAGTTAATTCTCCCTTAGTTAAATACCTGAATTTTATAAACGAGACAAAGCGCAAAAGATATGCTGTAGAAAGTATTAACGTTGTCCACTTTGAAAAATAATTTGGATTGGGTACGGCAATATATCTTTTATTTGTGTTCACACATACAAATTCTGTTTGTTTTATTTCTAATATATCAGGATTAAAATTAACTGACTGTACTGTCTCTTGTGGCCATTTATCCGGGCTAGACAACAAAAATTCTGGACCTTTGATCCGTCTACTCTTACTACTAAAATAGGAGTCACAAAGTATTTTAGTAGCTTCATCTGCTACATTGTGTTTTGAATTGACATATCTCCAGATTTTATCAGTAGATATGCCTAAAGGGTCTATTATGGTCAAATATTTTTAGAATCACCAATAAATTCCTAGGCTAGCAAATATGTCTTTCTTGCTAACTTCTTTTTTCTTCTTTCTTATAATATAATATTAGATCATCTCTCTTTCTTTTGAGCTAGCAACATACTTATTTTATTTGGTTATTGAATTTAATTTTTATGGTAAAAACCAAGTAGTAATAAATGTGAAAATATTCAGACATCAATATTCAAAAATAATAATTCTTTAAATAAAACATTGAATTTTTCTCAGGATTAAGTCTATATAAGAACAGAATACCAACTAAGGTTTTTCATTCAAAATGAAGAAACAACAGATATCGCGTGTTTGAAAACTCGAAAAAAACTTTACATAAAATCCGAATAGACGGACCAATGCTCGCGCCCCCAGTTCGGATCGAAGCAAATGTGGGGGGCTAGAGGGGCCTGCGAGGGGCCAATCCGCCAATGCTTTCTTTAGTGATGTTTCGCGACATGAATCGAAGCGAGCAAGAGAATTTGTACCGAACTTCGAGGAAGCTAAGTCTCGTGCCGATCAGTCAGTCAACGTCAATTGAAAGAAGAGCTTCTACGGCCATCAAAGAGGAATCGCAGCAGACCTATCATAACGAAGGGGCGTATAGAAGGTAAGATTTTTTTTTAATGAAAATGATGCAGAGAAAATCAACGATGCGTGGGTTGACGATATAAAAAAATGTAGACAGCAATGAAAGCTATGTTCCAAGAAAAACTACCGATAAATGTGTAACTTATTAAAGTTGTTTTATATGTTTTTTTTTTAATCAAACACCCTATATATTTTCACTAGATTGAAAATGTTTCTTAGAAATATAGGGTTGTATCGGTTTATACCAGGTGATCGGAATTCATGGTGTGATTTATGTCATAAAATGGGTTCATTCAACACCACATATCTCAAAATTTGGAATAAGAAAATTTTCTATTCATAATTTTACCAACAGGCGCTTTTTTTTAAATGGAACACCTTCTAAATAAAACCATACTAGAATAGTCTATACTACGAACTTACTATGAAAAGTAATGTTTCCTACTTCATTTCCATCTTATTCTTAAGAAAATTATTACAACGTTTATTTATTTAAATCAGTTTATTATTTACAACTATATTTCCTAATTTATATCAATAGTTATATATCTATTTTCAACTAACTAATGGCAAAAAATTCTATACACAAAAATGTTCGAGACAAATCCAGTCCTGAATCCTGAATCATCGATGGTTCTCGCAGTTCTAGAGCAATGACACCCAAAGTGAACTTTAATAATTCCTGTTGAAAAAACTGTAGATCCGTTGATAAAGGAAGATTTTCATAATACAGCTTTGGACATTACATTAAAATCAGTAGAAAAACTGAATAGAGTCAGCTTTCATAAATTGCTATAACTTTCGTAAGGCGAATTTTCCGATGTTGTATGACATGATTTCCAAAATTGACTGGACTTTTCTGGAAAGCTTTTATGAAGTTATGTTCCAAAAATTGGGAATTCTTATTAGACATTCCAAACAAATGTATTGCCAGAAGGTTTGGTATATTAAAAGGTTGCGACCTACGATGTATTCTATCTACAATACGCAAAAACATGAATATATATTGAATTTCATTCGCAAGAAATAACATTTTCTGAAATACATTTTCTTTAGTAACTAGTTCACATTTCAAAGTAATGGGATAGTACACAATTGTCGCTACTACTCGACAGCCAATTCCCATTGAGTCTAAGAAGTTGACAACCAAAATAGATGGTTGATAAATGTTTGGGAAGGTATAATTGGAGATCAGGTCATCCAACCATTTTTCTTCGATGGTCCACTGACTGGAGAAATTTACAGATGATTTACTCCGAGATGATTTACCAATTTTTATTGGGGGATGTACCTATTGACACTAGACACAGGTTATAGTACCAATAATCAAAATCGGATTAGAAGGTTATTAAACAGATGGCGCAGAAATAAATAGATTTGAAGAAAAGATGCATTCAGTGACTAGAAAGTTCCTTAGATCTAATGCTTCTAGATTTCTCTCTCTGGAAATATGTTAATGGAGATGTCTACCGCGAGAAACCAAGGAGATCAGAATAATATAATTAGATAAGTTTTTTGCTCTATTACAAGATCAATTTTAATTGAAGTTCGAAGTCCAAAATTTGACATTTTAATTAGATTTTGTTTAAAATTTGTCTCTTCATCGATTAGGCTTAAAAACCGTACTAGATACCTATCCGTTAACGTAGTACAGCTGATTACACCCGTTACATTAGGCGAAAAACCGTACATAATCGTGACTCGTCAAAAGGTTGATTTTGGACATGTACGGTTTTCGAACTCACCAATTCAATTGTACATTGACTTAATTTGTGTATAGCTCAAAATAGGAGTTTGTTTGAACATCTGCTACAAATTTGCTCTTTTTTTAAATTGTTTGAGTGTATTTTGTTTCCTCTTTTGTCCGGTCATGAATAAATAAATAAATCGTTATTGCTTTTTCTTAAGAATTTTCCATATTTCCGGTGGAGATCAAATAGAAAAATCTTACATTTTCTGCAAGTTCATAGTGTGGACTATTCTGGTCACAAATTTTGGTTGCTCTTATATGGAAAAAGCGCCTTTCGGTAAAATTATGAATAGAAAATTAAAATAACTACACCATTTTCAAGGATATTTGGTGAAAAATATTTCTTGTTTTAAATTAGTGGTGTTATATTAACCCACTTTATGACATACCTAAATCCCACCCTAAATTTGGAACCACCTGGTAAAAACCCATGCAAACTTATATTTTTTGAGAAAAACTCTCAAAGGAATTTAGTTAAGTGAAAATATGTAGGGTCTTATATTTAAAAAAAACATAACTTCGACAAGTCACAGATTTATCGGATACCTTGTATAATAGTAGTTACTTGCTTTTATTTTTCTCTGTAATTTTTATTTGATATACTTTTTCCTACCTCACATAGGGATGCAGCTATCGTTTTCTCACGCATCGTCGATACACCCTGTATAATTTGTAATATATTGGACAATAAAGTAGTTCAAAATCACTTTAATTATCAATTTGAATCGACTTTTCAATGGAATATCTTTAAAACAGTGTCCAATATAATTACTTCCTAAGACAACTGAAAGGATACAGCTTAGACTTGTTGTGAAAAGAGGAAGGTCTAAGGTTAAATAACAACTCTGCTATTTTATTGTCCAAAATTGTAAATATTAGGAGAGATGAATTCATTTGGAAAAAATATTAAATACCTACATACCTTTTTTTTTAATAGTCTCAGTAACATGAAGTTACCTATAATTTTATTAATCATAATATGTCTCTTCGTATGAACCAACTTTACGTCTTAGTTTTTCTTCTAGTAATATTGATTTGACACACACAGAGAAGATTATTGATTCTCTTCCATGTATTCGTGATTTTAAGATTACATAATGTTTGATATTCCGCATGGCAATGTTTTCATTAGGCATTACGTCTAAATAACAATGAATAAATTTAACGAGAAATAAAGTTAACACAAAAATAAAGCGAAATTTTATAGAGAGAGGTGATAAACTAATATTAGTCTAAGAGCTAGTGAACATTTTTCTTACATTACTCGAAGTAGGCTAAAAATTTGCAAAAAGATTGCCATAGGGGTAATAAGTTGTTATTCCAAACGTTTCGATAGGGGATAGGCAGAAAGGGGTGTAATGTCACCTTGAAGTCGTTCAATAGTAACCGAAATTTTTATTATCGCAAGTCAGTTGAAACTTCGTATTTTGCTTGAATTAAAGTATATCAATACCTATAAAAATTGTCAGACAAAAATCTCTGGCAGAAGGAGGTGTAAGAGTACCCCAAACATGTATTTTTTTAAATAAAATTTATATTATTCGGTCTTGTCTGATAATTTAATATGTTATTCTCGAGATATTTTTGACCGTGCAATTAAATTGTCAGACACAAATTCGGGGCAGAACAGCCTGTAAATAAGTTGCAAACTTCCCCTCGCTTGGCCGCCAATGACCTCAAGCTCGCCATTTATTTCAAAAAGATATTGCAATTTCTATGACACGATTTTTCTTTTTAACATTGTACAAGTGATTTCAAACAAAAAAAAGTATAAAAAATTTTAAAAATCACGCTTTGTTTTGAAGAGCACTAATTAAAAAGCAGCAGTTAAATATAAATAGACCACACAATTAAAATTCAAATTAAAAACTATAACTATAAAAGACAGATACTCTAAAAACGCAAAAGATCAGAACCAAACAAAACGAATAACCGTAATAACCTTAAAATCACACTCAAAACTGCAAAAATTACTACTGTAAAATCATGAGATTACATCAATAATGCGTATGCGCCGGATTATCGCAAATGTCAAAAGTAGTGTTTTCATCAAAATTTAGCTATGTTTTTAGCAGCATTAGAGGACCATTTCTACCACGTGTACCCAACGATATTGGCGTTCCATTTAAATATACAGTTCACTGTCTTTTCCTCACATCTCTAGTAAAAATGGTTTGCCATAACGAAACAAACAATAATTATAAATAATGTAGAGTAGGCTTCTGCCAAAACTGTAAAGAAATTCTAAATCATTCTTTAAATAGTTGCGGTCGTAGGAAAAATTGTGTACATAACTCGTTGGAAAATGTATTTTATGCACTTGCCAAATATATTATCCATATTCAAATTAATCAGACCATTTTTTTACTTAATTTCAGTATACCTCTTACTAGTAGAACTATTTTTCTCACTGGAAAAAACGAACCCCTCCCCCTCTAAATATACATATATGAATTTTGCTTAGAATTGCTAACCCTACAATTCTCTATCCATGTTTTCTGACTGGAAAAATAAATACCGAAAATCGTCACTGTCTCCTGGACTATACAGTTAGTAGATGATGATGAGGCGCTATCAGAAATGTTTTACGAAGATAATTGATCCTCTCACTCCGATTAAGAGATAGCGCGATGGCTTCACAACAAATGCACTTTTATCAATGGCTAGTTAGGGATGAGGTGGTATAATTTACAAAACATATATATATATATATACACTGTCAAATATGGTGCATTTTATAGGGTCTCTTAGGACTGACCTACTGTTTCTTGCATTTTCTGATAAAAGCTGATTTTCGACGTGTCGTTTTTATAAAAATATCTTTAATTTAAACCAAATTTATCAATATTTCTTAATCTCTCACGACAACATAATTTATATTTTTAAAAACCCTGTATCTTTATAAAATAACCAGTTAGTGCACATATTTGATATTGATATGACAATAGCAACACCCTGTATATTTTGTGTGCAACAATTAAAGTTTGCTTTAAATACTAAAGTTCATGTTCCTTTGATCGGAGGATCGCTTTCGTGTAAATAACGTTGTCTTTGGCATGTTTGTAATATGACAACATCTGGAATGGGTTAGAGGTACACCAAAGTTTACTTTATCATAATAATAAAGCGAGTTGCAGGATATTCTGCGGAATTTAATATCAAACTGAAACACGAAATCCCTTGAAAGACGTTTTCAATTTATTTCCGAAAAGTTTTAACCGTTTATTATACAGTGCGAATGTAAAGTATTACAAATAATTTTAACTTCTGTATTTCGACTTTAAATGACAACAGAGATCTACTAATTGCTCAAAATGTTTTCCTTATTTAAAAGTTATCTAACTAATACAACAAACAAAATTCAAGGACTGCAACAGAAAGTATTTCAAATAATTTATTGTCTAGCCGTAATCAACAGCTGTGTTTAGGGTTCAGGAATCGTCCGGTCAAATTCAAACTTGCAGAGTCCTTTTAGATTCTGGAAGTCAACCTATTTTTATAACTCAGACTCGGGCACAAAATTAAAATTTCCCGCATCAAATGTCAACTCATCTATCCTTGGTATTTATCAAAGAACTTCAACTATAGTCTGAATAAAAGAGGAGTGCAGTAAAAGTGGTGATATAACGTCACATTCCATAGACGTACTTTGCAAAATAAGAAGTTCAAGAACTATCTTTAAAAGTCACTGTCTTCACTATAATTACTGGTATCATTATTATTGTCTTTTCTGAGGTTTATTATAGGGTCTATTGAGTTTTACATCGCTATATCTACTTTCCAAAATTAATTTTCCACCTTTTAATATGATCAATGCATTTTCTCCAATTTTCTGCATTTACATCTGAAACTGCACTTAAAAACAAATTTCACACACACAGGTAATTTAAATGTTTCGAGGAACATAACCTTTTAATTGTTACCAGATCAGTTAAATGGGATTTAACTCTGTGTGGTAAGAAGACATTTTTAGAATTTTAATTTCTTTTACTTGGGTCATCTCCTCTATAATATATTTTTTGAGTTTGTTTTATGTTGCCTTGCTATTACGAGTAATTCTGCCTTCAAGAGTTTAGGAGGACTGCTAATATTTTAAGAATGAAGCCATTTTGAATTCTTCTTTTTTTCATCTTGTTGTGGGTGACTGTGATAGAATGCATTATCCAAAACAGTAACTGAGTAACCTGGATTTTTTTTTTTATAATATTGTGAAACCAATTTTCGAACAGGGCCATCCATTTCTTCATGGTAGTCTTTTGTTTTATATGACTCGACATTAGCTGGCAACACGCCAGATATAATAATAGAAAAGGAAAATAAATTTCAGACAGAAGCAAAAAAACCTAAGAAAGAAGTAATTAAAGGAAAAATCTTTGGACAAAAAGTAGAAAAACTCAAGCATAGTAGTTTAAACGTACTCGGGATATTAAGGAGATGTAATTACGTGTCAGAGCTAAATTATTTGACACCTCAATAGAGAAAGTGGACCCATACATACAAAGGGAGAGTTTCGAAGTGTACACCCTAAACGAGGCTATAGAAAGGAATAACAACCTGATACGGACACTCGAAAAACTTGTGGAAGAAGCCCCGAATACTCACAGAAAAGGAGATCATTAACGAAATCAGCACCAACTCAAAGGAATTCGAAAGGGCTAGCGTCGTAAGATGGCTAGATGAGCAAAGACTCGAATTGGTCGAGAAAATAACTTTCGACATAGATTCTTAAACGCAAGCCATAAGGAAAGAGCCGTGGTACGGGAATACATATTCTCAGATACTTAAGTCACTTTAATTATATTTGTAGATGGTGTTTGTTATAAAATAATTATGAATCAGTTATTGAGGTGGTCCATTAGATTGGAGGTATTGCCTGAAGTTTTATAAACTTTTCGGCATTTTATACAAGTAGCCATAGGTCTACCAATCTCATCTCTTGTGAAATAAGTCCAAATATACGACTGTTGTCGTTTTACCATCTTATATTTTTAATAAATTTCCATGCACAGTAAAATAAAGACTATGGAGGAAGAAGGATGAACCATGGATAAACACATCAATAATTCAAAATCAACCGTTCGAAATATAAATTTTATAGGTTATATTTTTCTTCTTTTTCCGTCATATCTCGAACTTCGATAGCATTACAATAGTTAAAATTACTATCGATACTATCGATAGTGAATTTGAAAATAAAACTATCGATACTATCGATAGTGCTATCGATATTTGGCCACCTCTACCTGTCAGTGCTGGTTGTGTAGTTATATGGCATAGGTTGTTGCCATCTCTATCAGTAATCCACCGATTGTGAAGTGCGTGCTGTCATATGGTTTTTGAATTCTGAAATTCACCGGCAGCTTGATGAAGTTTATGGTGAAGTCGTAATGAATGATAGTATTGTGCGTAAATGGTGTATGCTTTTCAATGAAGGGAGGACAAATGTTCATGATGAAGAACAATCTGGAAGGCCAACTGTCATGAATGAAGAATTGCAATATTACATTGACACGTTGCGCGCCATTTTGCAATATGCGTCGTTACCTTTTCGATAAATGTTAATTTAAAAACACTTATAAAGAGATTTTTACTAGCTCAGTGAAATTTTATATCAAACATTACTTACCTTAAAAATTAAAAGAAATAAATGATCACATTGACCATATTTTTCTCAGTCGTGAATTCGGCTTTTCCAATAGACACCTTTAGGATAATAATTTTTCTAGGAAATGTTGGGCACCAATAATTCTCTTTTTTATTTTTAAAAGCTAGTGAGAATTATAAACTCTAGCTTTATCAATTAAAAGAAGTTAATAAAAACTTATACAGAATTTAGTTTAAGTAAAAGAGAATTGTTGTAACCTTTAAAAAATAAGATTCAACATATATACTTATAAAAATTAACGATTTTATTTAGATAAAAAGAAACCGTTCAGAAACAAATCATATACAGTTTATCAGGTATCAATTTTGATTCCGTTATAGATAAATTTAGTCACTAGTAATTACCACTTTTGCATTTTTGCTGGCAACTTCTTTTGGAGGTAGTTGAAATTTCTGCACATCTGGAACCCAAGCCTTTGTCGGTTACTCGAACATGAACAGCATGCCATTTTTTGTCTTTGTTCTCGTTCTTCCTTGTAATTGTGAGTTGTAACTGTCGCTTTTACCAGTTAAATCAGCTCGATCAATTTTACAGCGTTTAGGTTACAGCGTGTAGGTTATAGTGTGTGGGTTACAGCGTGTGGGTAACAGCTGCATTCATTCGTTTTCTAAACAAAAATAGATTTTGTTTTTCACGTGGCTCTTGTACGAGATATTAAATTAAATTTGAAACATCTACTTTTTTAAAAAATGAACCAAGATAGCAACCAGAATGAATCATAAAAACATATTTAACTTTACTATCAAAAAAACTAATAACTAACAGAAGGTTTGAATAGTATTTCTACTGAGATATTTTAAAACGACATTATACTTTTTATGCTTACCACTTTTACAGCCAAAACACCACCAGATATGAAGAGAAGGTAGTAATAAAATGAAATTTAAAAATCTAATGCGAGATCGTTTGGTTAGCTGTACTCCCACTTCAAGAAATTTCCCTTTCTTTGGAATATTGTGTGTGGCGATAATTGAATTATACAGGATGGCACATATTTAAAATAACATTTTTTAATTAGACTATTAAAATGTTACAGAATTGATCCAAAACGTCGATGAGGAAATCCGCCAATACAGGCGCTTCACAATTGACAAGCTTTATCGGAAATTCTCTCAAGTTTCAAGGTCCGTAATTTATCATATTGTTAGTGATAAACTTCACTACAAAAAAAATATGGTCGAGATGGGCGCCAAAAATGTTGATAGGCATTATTTATCCTTTTTGGAGCGCTACCACAAGGATGGTGACAATGCGTTTAGCAGACGCAACAGTTTACTTATTTTCTGCTGAACAACAACTTTTCTCAACGTTGCGCGAAACAGTTGTCGCATCAATCGCCATTTTCTGGAGCGTATTTAATTTATGCTACCTTTCTAGTAAACATGTTGTGTATTTTGTTTTTGAGGTTAAGATCAACTTAAAAGAAGATTAAAAACATGGAAGTTCTAGAGTTATTTGACTCGGATCTTGATCAAATTTTCAAAGTTCAGGTGACTGCTAAAGAAAAGCACCTAGTAGTGAATTCAGGTCCCGTCAATTTTACAATAATATTTAAATCAATATCATACCCTTTTATAATTTTACTTTTTAATTTATACACGATCCACAAATAAAATGGATAAAATATAAAATCATAAATTTGGAGTTTAAGTATTAGTTACATGACTTTAATTAATGTCAAATGTCACTACAGTTTCTTGTTCAAAACGCAAAAAATATTGTTCAACAGACTATAGAACTGTTGCAAATTGATCTGAAACAGATTCCGATCATTTTTTCTGCTAAATGTACCCAATTTCACATTGTAACTGGAGATGAAACGTGGATTGTGTACTACATTCCAGAGGCAAAACGTCAATCCAATGAATGTCATCATTCAAACTCCCCGTCACGCTCACGAAAGTTCAAACAAGAACCTTCAACACGAAAAATCATGGCTACGGTGTTTTGGGACCGGAAAGGCATTCTTCTGATAGAGTTTTAGCCGAGAGAAATGACAATAAATGCTGAGAGGTATTGTGAAACACTGTTAAAGCTTAGGCGCGCTGTTTAAAATCGCCGGCGGGGACTACTGTCTAGCGGCAACGACAACGCTCTGCCTGACGTTGCAGCAATAACAAAAGCGTAACTGGACAATTTTCACTGGGAAGTACTGGATCATCCGCCTTGCAGCCTAGGCTTGGCATCATCAGACTTTCATCTCTCTCAACCACCTACTGGACTCAAATCACGACTTCGATTCAACTAAAGGTTTCGAAATCCTACATAGTTGGTTGGTTGCTTAAATGCCCAGATAATGTCAGAAACTCCTCCTGTTTTCTCAACACTAATCTAAATTTATCGTTCTAACTTCCTTTTTAACCTCCCCCTTTATTTCTATTCACATATTTTCTTGCAAGGGATACATTTCAGTAAGTAATTTTTTTCCCACAAGAAACCAACGAGCATGTTTAAAGATTAGGTTAGATTGTGTGATATTCACATCCGTCATTTTCTTCTTTTCTTCTTTTATTCTTCAGTTGCTTCACAACAGTTAACCCAGTCATTTCTTCTTCTTTCTTCTTCCTACAACATCACATACACTTGGTGATTGGTTCATGGCCCAAATCTTATATAATAAATAATAAATATTTCTTCACTCATGGTTTACATCTTATTACCTATACCCTGTCATAGGTTTACCCAAGAATTTTTTTGTTAATACTTGCCACCACCTGTAGAGGCCTTAACTTGACAGGTCTCCTTTCAAAAATGTTAGTTTTTTGAAAAAACAACAAGGTTGTTTAAAATAAGCCGTATCTTTTAATCTGTTTAATGTATGTGATTTGTTTTGTATGGTCTTGAATATTTTAAATTTTTACTATTTCAATTGACTAATATTTGTTTTTTTCAAATATTTTTAACTTTTTATTACTTGTAAACTTTGTTCATTTTACAATTTATTTCACCCCACATTTGATGAAACTTGTTTTGTAGTATTCCCTAGTGGATGGAGAGTATGGTGAGTTTTCTCTTTTTTACTATTTTATATATCGTTTGCTCCAAGTTAACACACCTTACACCACATATTCTCCTTTCCACTAGGCGAGCCTGAAGATGAAGTGATGACACTTCGAAACTGGTCGCACTCAATGTTTTGTTTAATAATTAAACATTGACTTTCCTTGTGAGATATAAAGGACTTTTTCTCCCCCTTCACCTTAAAATTAAAGGATGAGGTATCAATTAAATGTCTACCTCTTAAACCTGTACTACGTTTTGCAAATTAAATTAATGCACTCCTTTTTTCTCTAGACTATAGATGAATCAAAATCAATGTACTTTCAACTGCATCAGCCATTTTAAGTTTTTGAAGTTTGAAGTTTTGTACTAACCCCTGTTTATAACAAAATAGCGACACGATGCTTTGTTCGAGCATGATAAAATCAAAGTATGTGATGATAAAAATCAAACAATTGTTTGATATTTGGTTATGTCATTCTTCTTCTAGTTCTTTTTTCTTTACTTACTTGACTACATGACTTTGGAAAACTAATAAAAATCAAGAGCATTATCAGTAGAACCAATGATAAATCTTTGTTTACGACCTAAATTTTACTCATAATAAGGTTAATTCTGTTTTTTAACCTAAATAATAATACTCTTCCTAATTCATCCCCTTACGAGTGAATTTCAACCCCTGAAGCCGACTGAGCGACTTGTATAGGGGAAGGGAAGCGGTTATTATTATTTGCCGTGGCGCTTCGGGGCGACTTAAAAATGATTGATGGCGCCATTTGATTTACAGGTGAGGAAAATCCGTAAAACTTGAGCCATCATCATCGAGACGGTAACGCAATTCGATTTATAATCTGAATGTCATATCAACAGAAATGACATTTCTGTTAATACGACACACATCAAATCCTATAACGAACCATGCAATTTAATTAAAAATCCACAAACTTGCCTATAAATGAATATAAGCGCGTTAGACAGCTACACCACTGACTCGATATACAACATTAGTGCTTTTTCTAGCAAATTATCAGATCAGCTAAATGCGGCATTAGGGAAAAATTAATATAAATGTGTTTTTATATTTAGAACGTTCTCAGAATATGAGGTACATGCTGTGTATATAATATCTTCTAAAAATATCCCGTTAAAGCTCGTGATCAGGATATACTTTTTAAAATATACTTTTAAAGCATGTGCTCATTATATACTTTTTAGAATATAGTTTTAAGGTTTATTCTACATATATCCTATAGACATTCTAGAAAGTATATTCCCGTGTAAAGATTATAAACAGAACGTTCTTACTACATTTTTTGGAATTTGATTGATATGCGGGAATAATTTGGCAGAAGTTAACAGAACTAGTTTTTATATCATCAATATTTTTACCATCTCCCACTCGAGCAAATGGCTTAAAAATTTACCACCAGTTTCCTTGCTACAAATATTCTATTATTTAGTTTTTCATTTAAATAAATATTTATTTAGATGCTTTTTAGCCCAGGCGTTCAAAAATGTTCATACGAACCAGTGTAATTATCTAATATTTATTACAATTTAGTACCAATTAGAATAAAATTTAAGCATATACAAAAATCTCTCAAAAATATACATTACCTATATTTTTCACACTGAACCCTACCTGCCAGCAATCTTCAGCAAGACATAACACTTCAAATTATCACATAATTTAAATTTCATGCTGGTAACGACTTTCCATTATAATTAATTTCCAATTTTCCCCTAATTCGTTTAAATTAAGGAAGTTAAATTGATTTTTATTATGATCATAAATTTCCTTAAAAAGTATTTTTAGACTGGTAGGTATCAATTCGCTGTAACGGATAAAAAATTTGAATTTTTTTACATAGGAAGTTGGAAAACTTTTGAAAATTAAATAAGTTAATAATAAAAGATCTGCTAGGGCCGACAGCGTTGGTTGTTTTCTCTTAAAACGTGTTCTAAAAATCAATTTTCCTCCACTAACTTATTTAATTATTAAATCAAAATATTAAATTGGGAAAAGTTATTCCTCTTTGGAAAAATAAAGATTGTAAAGTTATTAGCATTTATCGATCTTCTACAATCTTTTAATTTACAGTATTTTGAAAATATTTGAGTACGTTTTTCTAAATAAGTTTACCAGTTTCTTAGAAGAGTGTATTATTGTTGGTAGTACACGGATTTAGTTCACAAAAATCAACATCCATAGCATTTTTTTTATTTAATAATAAAAATATACATATTTTCAATGCAGATTAATGTGTTCTATATTTTTTATACGTGGATTATCTCTATTTTGGGTTAAGGCATTTCTTGGTAATAGAAAACAATTTGTATCATTGGAAACTGGAAATAATTAATAAATAATGATCAGAATATACAGGGTGAGTCATGAGGAACCTTACAGACTTCTACCATATGAAAACCACAGGGTTATTTAAAACCACATTACTTTTAAATAACTACGACATAGTAGGTTATGTTGTCCAATCTTACAAATTAAGAAACTTCCTTTTTTTTTGTGGAAACCAAAGGTACTACCAAATACAGGATGGTCCATTTGAAAAACTTACCTTGGATAGAAATTCTTACTTTTGGATCACTCTGTAAAACGCAAAAGTATATTACATTACGAGTGTGGAAAGTGACATTTTTCACACGAGTGAGAAATATTAATCACACGAGTGTGGAAAATCACTTTTCACACAAGTGATGTACAATATTTTTCCTACGACCACAAAATAATGTCATCAAAAAAATGTAAAACCAAGGTTATTATTACTATAATAATTAAAAAGTATTTAAAAAAATAATCAACAATAATCGTATTTATTCAATTTTCATATTTTCTAAACAAAAAAAAAAACTAAAAAAAAAAATAAAAAAAAAACAAAAAAAATTCTGCCCCGCCAGGATTTGAACGCGGTCGAAAAATGGCAAAGTTGATAAGTTAGACGTCCTAACCACCTGAGCTAATAGCCCTTGTGTCAATTGAATGATCTAATCGGTTATATATTTAACCAGAATAAAGAGCAAACATTATTTTAAAATTATTTTAATAATTGTTAATGATAAATATCTAGGATCTAATTTACAACAATTTCAATAATTTAACAATCATCGATTTTAGTATTAATATGGACATTACATAGATCAAAATAGAAATTAGGTGTTTGACATTTTGTGACAACTACTGCGGAAAGTAACATATTCTCACTCGGGTGGAAAGTAAATTCTTATTCATACGCGTGTGATATAGGGCACTTTCCATAGGACTATATAGTGTGATATGTGTCACTTTCCTAAGTGGTCGTAGGAAAATTATTTTTGTTAATTTGTAGTGTTAATGGCCCTATATATCCGTTCAAAAAGTAAAGAGTAAGCAGCCAAAAGCCCTTCCTTCTAATAGGAACGTCTCACACACAAATATTAAGCAGTTTTCCTTACAGAGGCCGATGCGTATAGGATGCGCCACCCTGTATATTCTTGAACACTCTGATGTACATTTTTAACAATAACTGTACTTTTTTATTTAACGAAGATATCCATGGATATAAACAAGATTCATAAATGAAATTTATTTATCAGTTACATCAAAAAAAAGTAACCTACTCTCCTGATTATACAGGATCTGGAGTTTTTAATAAATTGCCAGAGAACATAAAATCCTGCAAAATTATTCATAATTTTAAAATAAAATAAAAGGTGTTTTGATAGAAAAAATTGTTTTTGTTTTCTAGGTAAATTAATTTCTAGCAGGTATATATTGACTACATTCTAATCAACCTAATCCTACAGTGTCAAATAAAATTTATTTCGTGGCCAATTAAAAAGAAAAGTTCCTAGCACATATTATTAACAAGTCAATTTTGTTAAGAAGTATTTTATCTTAATTGTTAGATGAAGGGAATAGTTGTGTTCCCTCAAATTCAGACTAATTTGATTTTTATGAGGTATACTCTAAATATTTTTTTTTTCTAAAAAATGTTGCCCATTTAAGTACATTTATTTTTGTTGCACAGAATTCATCTCTCCATTTTGTTGAAACTTTGTTAAATTATAACTAGTGACAAAAACTTTTCAATGTTTCAGACACTCGTACAAACAAGAAGACGATTTTTCGCCAATCTTGGCGGAGGATTTGCAACGCGGCTCGAGTCCTGCGAACTACTCAGAGGACTTAGTTCTGAGCGTGCTGAAAAGTCCTGTAAACCATTCGGCTTACGATATACGCGAGTCTAATTGCGGCTGTTCCTCTAACGATGAATATTGTGCCGCTACGAACAACGATAGGGATGAAGACAGGTAAGTTTTTTGAATGTTGTAAAATTTTGTTAATTAAGAGATGGTTCGATGGTTCGAAGATTTTTTCCAATCCTAGTGAGTTATTTGGTTCTCATTACCAGTTTACAAATTCAGCCTGGACCGTTTTTCAACTTAACCTTTAACAATAATAAGAATAATAATTAGGATTTAAGGAATTTTACCATGACAAAAAGTTTAAAAAATTAAAAATTTATGACGATCCAAAAATAATTGTGGCGTGCTGAAACAGTATTTTTTTGGCTCTTTAGCGTCTCGTTCTGTAATAAATATCTTAACTATTTTCTAAATACCTTTTTTTAAAAAAGATTACCAATTTTAAACAGGACCGAAGATTAAAATAGTTTTCATTCCGATACTAATTCTATTAAAACAATGATACCAGTGAATATGGCAACGCTGCTAGTCTATGAAGCCCGTGGTTAAAAGGGTAGCTGTTGTTTAGTTAAATTTGTTAATTCCTGTGTCGAAAAATAGGTAGTTGTTTTTGAAGAGGTGCGAAATTATTGTGATCGTCTTAGTTTGTTGTTGAGGCGTTCTTAGGTTTTTGTTTTTAGTTTTTAGTTAATTTATGAAATGAAAAATTCTGGAAGGCAAAAATGCACAGCTGACAAATTTCTATTTTATTTGTTTGCTGCCAGAGTTAGTAAATCCTAGAGAAATGCGACATGTGCCAATTAGGGAAAAGAGATTGTCAAGAATTTTGCCCGCTTAAAAAAATGTGTATTATACAGGGTGTTTCTAAATACATGCGACAAAATTCAGGAACTGATTATTCGTATGAAATTAAGATGGGTCTTTCCTATAACAAAATTTCCTCAGCCCACCCCTTTTCGAGATATCACCCTTAAAAGGTGGTGACTAAAATTGAGTTTTTATTTTTTTTTCTCTAAAATTTCAGTAAAGCTAGAAACTTGAAATTCTGTAAACGCAAAGGACTAACCACGGGTATTTTTTCAATATTTCTGTTACATTATAGGGGGGGTGAAATTAGCAACACTTACTTTATTTCATATCAAAACTTTTTTTCGAGATGAACTTTTATGATATCCTTGTTTTATTTAATTTTTTTTTATTCTTGAATTTTTTTCCCAAAACCAATAGCTTCAGAGAAAAAAAATTAACACCATCAGGACTTTACTTGTAACATCCTGTATCTCGGAAATGAAACGTTTTCGGACCTATATTTATATGAAGTTTTACTATTCTTTTAAGATGTAGATTACGTTGTTAAAATATGACCGTCTAATTTCGGGACACCCTTGTATATTTCAAAAATAAAATAGAAGAGATTATACTGATTTCTATTTCAATAGCGCATTATAGTTATTTAAAACGTAGGTTTAATTTTGTGCTGTTATTATATAATGCTCTATAGCTCTATATTCCGTCAATAATAATATGAATATTTTAATACCAGCCGCCGTTACGTAGATTAATTTTCCGTTATATTCATGTACCTATTGAAATAAATCAACATTTTCAATGACGATTTTCATTCTGATTATTATACACAGTATTTTATTATGAATTTAATATATTACGGAAAGTTTTTTAGGCTTCACTAATGATTTTTAATCTTAACCATAATATATAAAAAAATGAATTGTAAGGGAAAACAATTTAACTGCATGGAATAACGTATTCGTCTTTTAAATTTTGTTTAATTATAACCTTATGTCTTTGTAATAAACAACTATATTTAATGTCTTATTTGCTATATCTATAGTAACACATCTTCCAAACGAAAACTTTACGTTGATTCAACGTAAAATATCTAATTCTGAAGATCATAAGGGAGTTACAGTTCATCAAATTTCTAGAGGCTTTCGACGGCTAGACAGAGAAAGCACTACTGAGAGGCATCGGTTGGCGGGGCCGACGGATTTACGCAATGAAAGTACACTCTGCGCATCAAGTATTTCACTATTTTATTCAGACGTAAATGTCAGATGTAAATTTCGCTAAAACATTTCTTTTATTTTCGTTTGTGTTTTTTGCTCATTACAGTTTAATAGAACCTAAGTATGGAGTTTAATAGCAAATTAAGAGGCCGCGTGATTAACAGTCAATCTCGCGAAATAATAGCCAATGTTATAGAGTTTATGAGAAGAGAAGGAAACTTTAATTCACCTTTAATACCATTTAAAAATGTAAATGATCGTGTTGCTGCAGCCACAGGAGTATCTAAAAACACTGTCGTCCGCATTTCTGGAGAGAGAAAAAAAGAATCGATAACCGTGAGATATCGGAATTTTCATCACCAAGAAAAACCATTAAAAAACCAAAAACAGTTAATGATATAGATGAAGCTGACAAAGGTATTTTAAAAAGAATTATTCTGTTCATGTTAATCTCGGAAAATATTGTTCCAACATTAAAAACAATTCTGACTAAATTTAGAGAAGCTACAGGGTACAAAGGAAGTTATGAAAGTTTAAGAAAAATAATAAAGTCGCTAGGATTTCGTTGGCGGAAAACAAAAACAAACAGAAAAATATTAATGGAAAGGTTTGATATTCAAAAGCTACGTTTAGACTATCTGATTCGTTTAAAAAGTTATCGAGCAGAGGGCCGTCCAATTGTCTACTTAGATGAAACATACATTCATGCCTCCCACACACACCAGAAAGCTTGGAGTGATAATTCAAATGAGGGATTAAAGAAACCAATTAATAAAGGTGATAGACTAATTATTGTCCATGCAGGAGGTGAAATGGGCTTTATTCCGAATGCCCGGTTAATTTTCAAATCTGGAACCAAAAGTGGAGACTACCACGATGAAATGAATTTTAATAATTTTTCTAAATGGTTGAAAGAAAAGCTGTTTCCGAACCTCCCTCCAAGAAGCGTTATTATTGTTGATAATGCTCCTTACCATAATGTCCAGGTAAATAAAGCACCAACGTCAACTTCTAAAAAAGCTGACATGCAGGATTGGTTAAGGAATCATAATATTGCTTACGAAGAGGATATGCTCAAAACGCAATTATACAGTTTAGTGCTATTGCATAAGTCACGATTTAAGAGGTATGCAATTGAAGAAATGATAAATGAACATGGTTTTAGTTGTTTGCGTTTGCCACCGTATCATCCCGATCTTAATCCGATCGAATTAGTGTGGGCATCATTGAAACAATATGTAGCTAGTAACAACACTACATTTAAGAGGCAAGACGTACAACTGTTGTGTGAAGACTTTTTTGATACGTTTTCTAAAGAGGAGTGGCAATCTCGTTGTAATAATGCTAAAATGTGGGAATCTAAATTTTATGACAGAGAAGTTACTTTGGATGAGGCAACTGATAGATTTATAATTAACTTAAACAGTGACAGTGAGACTGATTTTGAATCTGATATGGAAACTGAAGAAAGTTTTTCGGAAGACCATTAAAATTATATCTGTACCTAAGATCAAAAAAGTATTATCTATTTTTACAACGAAGATGCACAAGAATCAAATTTTATTTTTTTATTATTAGATAGCTATTTTTGTTTCTGAGTTGTGTTCATTTACAGGCTCAATTTTTTTCCGTTTCTCCTTTT
This sequence comes from Psylliodes chrysocephalus, assembly GCA_927349885.1. Taxonomy (NCBI): domain Eukaryota; kingdom Metazoa; phylum Arthropoda; class Insecta; order Coleoptera; family Chrysomelidae; genus Psylliodes; species Psylliodes chrysocephalus. The sequence continues at coordinate 8,825,634 of OV651814.1, read as the reverse complement.
TGATTTTATATGGGGTTTCAAGTTGTTTTTGACTTATTTCGACGTAAATCACAACAACACACTTTTTTAATAAAGCAAACAAGTGTTAAGAGGTATATGTACGTGTAAACTACAATTACAAAAAATTGATATGAAACCCATGAAACCACCAACAAAAATGTAAAGCTAGCTTCCGTACTAGAACATGGTGTCATTCGTCGAGATAATTTATCGTTTTGTTTAATAGATCAAGAAATGTAAATATTCCCCTGTTATTTTTTATAAAATTATAAGAGAAATAAATTTTTTTCTAAATAGTATAGTTTATTATTTTGTAGAAAAGCAAAATTTCGAAAATTTTAGTAATGTTTCAGAAACAACCGTTATTAATAATAGGTACCATTTTCCTTAATAAGGTAGAAATAAAATATAAACTATTTCCACGATTTACAAAGGCCTACAAAAAAATTATAGGTATTTTCCGCTATCCTATAAAATTTATATTTTCTGACTCAATTTCAAAAGGTTGAAGGAATTCCAAAACACCTTTTATGGCATAATAATTATTTTCAATTCTACATACTATCTTTAGCTGCTTTTAAAAACGTTCTAAGAAAGTCCAATCAGACCAATTTAATCCCTAAACTATTCCACACTTTTAAAATTTAATTACCTAAAAATATTAAAAACTATTTAAAATAACTTGTTTAGCAGACTGTACAATAGCTATCTTAGTCACACGTAGCGCGTTCTGTCTGGGCGTCGAACACCTCTAGAAATTTGATGAACTGTAAAGTTTTTTAAATTTGACGCCTTCAAGTGAATTTTTCAACAGGCCTTAAAAATGACATAACCGTTCACAATAACCAATCTGGAGCTGTAAATTTGATGTTTCTATTCCAATCACATCTTTAGATAATGCGTTGTAATTATTAGAAATCGCCTAAAATCATAGGTTTTTATTTGTCTTCTACTAAATATTAATATATTTGTTAATTGTTAATATTTATCATAGGCTTGAAAATGGCTTTATAACCCTCCAGTTTCGCTTACTGCGTTATCCTTAATAAACACCCCTTTTCCTACCTTGCAAATGTTAAACTTATATAATTGCCAGAAAGGCACTAAACTAATTTTACTGGAAATGCTCAAAAGCAACGAAACTTCCTGTAATCCATCTATTTAATGCCTGAATGAACAGATCCAACCTATAGATCCATATATTTTCCTTTCTCTTCCCTTTTAAATAAATTTCTATCCCTCTTATCTCCACGTCCTCCTCTCCCTAATATAATGAGTATTTTCAATATTTCATTTTTACGTTATTTAAATTCGTGGCTTCGCTGCTTTATCAAATTAAATCAGTAAATTATTTCTTCTATTAGATAGCCTTGTATCAAGTACCTTATATTTCGACGGTTACTTATTTCGTGTATTCTACTTTGTCAAAATTAATTTACTCTCGATAATTATTTTGCTTTTTACTATAAAATCTATTTGTAAATCTTTAGTACCAACAATTTTTTACATAAAAGCTGAATGTTCCACATGTAGTAGCTGTAATACGTAGTTACCATAATCAGTTTTTTAGACTGTTCAAGGAAATTATCTTTATAAAATAAACAAATATTTAATAAACACTTGTAGAAACATCAGATCATTACATACTCCAAATATATTTTTCATACAGAATTAATCAAAAAACAAATCTTCCCAAATACCACCCGTCCTTTTCAATTCTATCTATTAAATTTGGAGAACTCGTGAACTTTGAATACATTTCCAGTTAAAACTAATATCCAGTTTAATAATTTAACAGAACGACAAGTAATTATTCAGGAAACATTTCCCACACTATCAGATTCAAAAGAAACCAAGAACGCACTTTGCAAGCGATGCGCTACAGGTTTCAACTTTATATGCTCATTATTTCCATCTTTTATCCAACGAGCTCTTGAGTTTTCTCGTACGTCTCGCCTCCTTTTTGAAACTTCAACTTGGATAAACAATTTCACCTGAAGAGATCTCGACTGTTTTTTCTCTTTGTAGTTTTCACGTTTCTCAATTCGGTAGTTACTTATTCTTCTCGCTAAAAATAAAACGGTTAATAATAATAATAAGCTTCATTTTCCTACAAGATTTACAAATAAGTATATGAATATTTAATATTAGGTAGGTACTAGATATACTGAAAGTATGGTTATTAAAAATAGAATATACAAAAGAAAATAAACTAATAAAACTTTTCAGATTATCTTTAAGACAAAAACAAAACAAATATTACACAGTCGCAGCTCGTTCAAAACGTTGTAAATAGGTTTTCAACAAAGAAAGAAATAGTGGTGCGGTTTCTTGATGTTTATTATAATTTTTATCATTACGAAAAACACAAATTTGCTCTACAAAAAATCGACATTTAAGAACTATTTACTTATTATCGCCAGTCTGCTTGGATAGCCACGTTTTCTCGTTGAAAATGCACCATAAATATGTAAATATTTCTCTTCTCAACATCAGTTACTTTTCTTCTACCTTGAAGTATTCTAGTTTCTGCTGACAGTTTCATAACTTTTGCCTTTTTATTATAATATTTCGTGCGTTATTTTCCTTGTTATTTGTGCCCCGGTTTTATCTTTGTGAAACACAGACACGGCATATATAAAATAGTACAAAGTGAATTTTAAATTGAGTCAGTTTATTTTAAAGAAGCAGCAACAATAGGTGAAATATAAGCCTTATACGAGTGATAGATATAGTATTTTGGTCAATAAGTGCAGAAAACTATATGCAGCGTTAAAACAGGTACTGTAGATCGTGATGGATTGAATATTGTGGCGCAAAATCGTCTCTGTTCCTTGTCTACTCTTTGGCAGCGGTATGAAGTCTAGCTCTGGCCATATAGAGACAAACGCACCGCTTCGAGAAGCTACCGCAGTGATCTCTTTGTGGCGTATGAGTCTTAGACAGTTCCCGATCTTCCTGAAAGCCGAGAGTGTTCTGGTACTGAGCTGGCTATATATAAATAGTGCGAGTTTGTCGACGGACGATAAGATTCGATTTGTGTTGGAGAGTAAAGACAAATTGTAATAAATAAATTAGAATTGTGAGTTATAATAGTGTCTAATTAATCAGTACTTTATAAATAAATTGTAAATAAAGTGTTTAAAATAAATAAACTATAAATTAATTAAACAAACGTTACAATATTTATATGATTAACTTTTGTTGTCTCCATATTCATATCCTGCAATATAAAGGCGATTTAAAAGATGTTCATTCAGTTAGTACACTACCAATACTATCAAAAATTATTGAGTGGGCAAAAGAATTTCAAATAAAAGAACACTTGTAACTCATTACTCAACACAACTGCTTTTTTTGACATTGTAGATGACATAATTAGAGATATTGGTAAATGCACGTTGCTTGTTCTACTTGAATTCAGCAGGACGTTTGACAGCAACAACTATGATTTGCTTATTGCCTTATATAGGATTTTTTAATAATGTACTCATGGTAATTAATGATATTAATAATAATAAGTTTTTTTTAGACGCTACGATTTTCTCGTTAAAATTATTAGTCTTAGAAGTGCCGCAGGGTTCAATAATAAAACCTTTTCTATTTATTTTTCACATCTTTATAAAACATTTATCTAAGTGCACGCAGATGACAACCAACTTTACTGCATTTTTTCTCCCCAAATGATAGAAAGTGCTTGTTGTTGAATTTCATTTAACAACTTCCATCCAATCCCAAGTAGCACCATAAAAACATTTTGGGTTTATTTCAGTTTTAAAATGGTTTTAATGTGGTAAATAAGAAGAATCTGGTTTTAAAGTTACATTGTAGATATACTGCGGGCACTTAAAGGCCGTTTAAACTAAAAATAAACCATTAAAAATACGTAAAAGTTATCAGAATATTCGCAAAAAAATATTGATTTTCTGACAGAGAGAGCTTCGTTCATCTGCTACAAAAGTGTGCACTGTTGTTCGAAAGTAAAAAATCTACGATTTCTGTCTAAGTCGTTGCAAACAGGAGCCTGATATCTTTATCTCTCGTTTTAATCGATTAAGGTACCAAACGGTTCACTTTTGACAATGCTCCACCATGAATAAGGTGTGGCTTCGGTTGCTAGGGCCCTATGTTTCTTTTCTGTATTGTTCTTTATCCTATTGTATCACAAAGCACATAGAGGTTTCACTTGAATGACCAAGGCACAAACTTTGATTTTCTTTTACTATACGGAGAATGGTCGCACTGCGCAGCTTTCTGAGTGCCTTTTAAAAGGAGATTGAAAACTCCGCCATTTTGGTCCCTTATTACGTGTTGCTTACATCTTGGCGCAATATTTTTAATAGGTGCGTTTTAATCATCCGCTTCTGCTTCGGAATTGTTGGTTTTCTTGTTTTAATCTGACAGGTTAAAACGACTAAACCGACAATTTCGGAAGCAGAAGCGGATGATTAAAACGCACCTGATATTTTGCTTGCTGCTGTCAGTGTCAGTCAATATTATTTTTGGAGTCACAGTTTATTGCTAAAGAATCAGTTAGCTCACTCGGACCAGTTGAAAGTTCCAAAATAACATCCACTCCAGGGATACAAATTTAGGATACGCAGAAGACTGCTGTTTTATTATAGGCGGTTGTCATATATTGTATTATCCGAGTTGCTCAGTGTATAAACCGGAACATTGAGATCAAAAGTGCCGATGCAGAGTGAGCGATCTGATTCTTTAGCTATAAACTGTGGCATAGCAATCAAAATGGCCGCGCCCTATGTTGGGCGTGTCGGACCTCTCTCTTGCACCGTATAGTAATCAAAGTATGTAGATCAAGGTTAAAACCGACAACTGACATTATTTATGCTATTTACTCAAAACACTAGATGAAGCTACTGGTGAAATTGGGTTTTATTCTTCCATTTTTTTATGGGTGAAACTTAACCAAAGATTCCAAAGATTATGACGTGTATTTATGTTTCTGTATTCCGATTTTTTCGTCTGATGTTAGTGTTTTTTTTTTGTTGGCTTTGGCTTTTGGTTTCTGTTTATAGTGTCTTCTAAGTTATTTGCAAAATTGTGATGTTTTGTTTTCCTATTTCCTACTGTTTTGCAATGATTTTGGTGCTACGTTAAAAACTTCTTTTTTCATTTTCAAGAGTTTATTCTTTACAAATTCAAAATTCTGTAGCTCTTCAGGTAAATTCTCTATTACAGTTATTAATGTTTCATACGATTTAGGCAACGACATTAACATGTTATATATTTTTGTTCGATAATCATTCCTCTCTCCGGCGGCTTCTAGTTTTCTTATGATATCTTCAAAATCACTTATGTGCGTTTCTAGTGATTCATCTTTCAATTTTAATGATAATAATCTTTTCTTTAAAAAAAGTTGGCTGGGTAAACCTTTCTTTTCAAACTTATCTCTTTCAAACTTTCCACATTTGGTATGCAGTCTCTTTTCCTCTTAAGAGTTGCAGTTGGTAGTCTGTTACACACTGAACTATCAATGATTTCGCTTTGTTGTCGTTTTTTACTACTCGTGTTCTTTCTTCCACAGCTAGGCTCGCCACATTCCTTTCTACAGTTATATTTTCACTTACACCGTTTTCTGCTAAGATCATTTCAACTCTAAATTTCCAATTAGAATAATTTTCTTTATTTAACGGTTCTATATTATAAGTTTTCATAAAATTACTCATTTTTAATTTTTTAGTACACGTTCTTGTGGCACTCTTAACCTTACTTTTCTTTCAGCTCTAATCACTTGCCCCATAACCTTTCAATGTTTAACTTTTGTGGCTCCTAGCTTTCCTTGTATACTTTCTATTCTTTTAATAAAACACTTATTATTACTCCTTGTGCATCCTTCTGTATTTTATTAGATGATTGTGGATTATACTTTATTACAAACAATAATGTGCATTCATAAAACGTGACATCAAACTTCAATAACAACTACCAATAACTACAGTACTACCAATATAATAATAAAACTTAAAACCAATACAATTTAAAGTGCGTTCCGAAATAAGATTTTAGCAGATTATTCAACAGCAAACACAAGGTGGGGTAATTTGGTTTAAAAGTCTAACAATTGCTTGGGGTCTCTAGAGGATACGTGCTTTGTGGTGCACATTATCACATAATTTTTACTCAATTAACTTCAAAACATCAAAACATGGGAAAGATTTACAGCGCTTCATGACTCCATGTAATTCGTGCCTCGTCCTTTTTATACTCTATTCAATATTTTAAAACAAACGCATTCATTATATATCTATTCAAGATCATCTTTGAAACGCGATGAAATCTTATTGTTTCAAGAGGAACTTCATGGTTCTTGCGTCGTATTCGGTCTAAAACGAATTACTTATGATTATGAATCTAAAAGCTCTCCATTAAAGCTTGTGATGTGAAATTCAATAAAACGATTTGAATTTAATTTATATAAACAGAATATTGAGAAGAGGATAATAGCGAATAAAGTGTTCCTTCAAAGCACGCATTTCGGATAATTTCGGCATGTTTAAGAAAAGAGGAAGATAAAAGGATTAGCTGTAGATAGGATAATACTTAGTTATTTATTTAAAGACCAATTTTCGTACAATTTTGCTGTAGCTTTCGATTTTCTCCTGTGATAAATGGTTGTTGTAGTTTTATGGTAATGTTTATTTAATTTTTCTATAGAATGAATTTTAGTAAAAAATCCCATGACAACCAAAGAGCGTTCACATTTGGGTTGGGCCAAATACAAAGATCGCTCAACTTGACTGATATTAGAAAAATTAAATTTGTAATATGGAAAAAATAAAAATGAATATTCCACGCGCATAAAATTAAACTAGCGTGATAAGTAAAAATGAACTTTACCATAATTACGGGAAAATCAATATTATTCCAACGCATAGCGAACAAAATAAAACAAAAAGTAGGTAGACACAGTGATAGTTTAAATATAAATTGTTTGTATCATGAAGTTGTTTGCAGTTTTATAATGATAATATATATTTTACTGAATGTCTCACGGAATATACATAGTCGCTTCTTCCATTTAAATTTTGTACCAACAGACCTAAAAGAACAAAAGTTTTTATACATAAATTGGACATGAGTGCATTAAGTATCAAGGAATTTATAACACATCCAAAAGTACAAATTTTTTTAAAAAATAAATAATTTAAATTATTAATGAATAATAAATAGTAAGATCATGATCAATCCAACGTGAATGTTTTACTGTATGAGCAAATAGCAACCAGTTTAAGCCCTAGGGCAGCGTTTCTCAACCTTTCAGCATTCGATGCCCAATTGCTATGGCGCCCCCTACCTTTCTTCTTCATATAATAATAAAATACGACGTATGTTTCATCCATGCGAAAATGATTTTTTTTTATATTTTTTATATATTTTTTTTTTTACTGGAATTGCAACCCCCTATCGTACAACTGGAATGAAAGACGATGATTTTACTGTTAGATGCTATTTAAATAACTTATTCAAAAAATAAAGCTTGTGAAAATGGTTTATTGAAATCTGTCACTATCTCCCGGACTACTAGACCCTAGACTTAATTACACACCCTCGACTTAATTACAGTCCTTTAAAATTACAGAGAATAGGTGAATTTATTGAAACTTTTTAGTAAAGCGTAAAGCCAGAATCGAAGTTTCTCATCTGCTCTCTGTCATTTACGATGGATATCGAACATTCTTTCGGCTTAACGTTGCTAGGAGATCTGCTTGACAGCGGAGCAAGCGTGTATAAATGCTGCGGCTGTTAGAGGTTCTAGTCAGTTTTAGTCGAGTCGTGGTGTAAAATTTTGAAAGTTTTGTGAATTTGTAGCGTATTTTTGACTTGACAAAGCCAAGTGTTTTCCGAAAGAAACCATTTTGTGGCAGATGAATATCCTTTATGAACACCAGGTACATATTCTTTCTTTGCCCTGGTAGTGTGGTGAACTCCTGGCTCAGTGTGCAAGTCCAGTATAATCCACTAAAACTACCTCTTGATCCACAGGTACCGAACTGTCCTCCAGAGGATATTGCTTAATGTAGCTGCTGCTGCGGTCTTCTGATCCAAATTCTGTCTTGCTTGTACGCCTGTACCCTATATGTTATACCACCAATTAATTAATACCGGGTATTCCATTTTAAAACCTTAAAAAATCGTAACCTTGCGTTTTGACATCACCCTATATACAACATAATATATGAAGAGTCAATTAAAATTGTTTGACAATGTGAAAACAATCAAATATGTATAACCATTTGCAGGATATTTTGCTTTAAAAAAGTATAGCTTTGGTCAGCACCTTGTTTATGAATATTTAAGAATAAATATTAAATGTGGTCATACAATTTTAATATTAAAAATTTCTTCGTATTTTCAATAAGGAAACAGCTATCGATCAATTACGCACTGATGGGACACCCTGTATATGTGTTATTGGCTAACATATTGGTATCGTTGGGTAGGCAAAATGTAACTCCATTTTAGTACAATTTATAGCAGATGCAAATAATTGTTTTTTGACTATTACAGTATTTGATCGTTTCTGTAATTCTGTAATTGCATAAAATTACTTGTTGAAGTGTCTGAGTCTGGAATACGAGTTATAGGCCAGCAAATATCGTGAAAATTAAAATCTCCAACTGCAATTGCATTTTTAAGAGTGAAGAGGTTGTTAAGTATATCAATTAATAGCTTAGTTGAATCCTCGCAGGAATCACCAGGTGTATAGATACAGGCGAAACTAATATTCAGACCTTTAGAAACGTTAAGCAGTAAAATATCTATACCTGCTATTTTTGGGATGTCAGTTTTAATTGAAAAGTTTCGGGTTATTTCTTTACAAATATATGTAATAATGTTCCCCAGTAACACCGTTCTAGGGCTATGGTTCAGCCGTTTTTGCCAAGCAGAGACAAGTATATACATATAGACCTCGTCAGTCGAACTAAGGTAGACTTAGCAACTCTCCTCTCCTGTTCCTGCAAAGGTATTGACTCTGTAGGCTTCCTGACGTGCCGACCATAACCTGCAAAGGTATTCACTTTGTAGGTTTCCCTTCCCCGTAAATTTCTCCCACTAAGGTACTGACTTCGAGGGACTTCCATCACCGTAAAAGTAACCTAATCTCTTGTCTCATCTTCGATACACCATCCTGGACCAGTGTCCACGCCTAACCGACGCACGAAATATACTTTGGGGAACAACATTTGAAGACACGACGAATTGAAATTTAGCCAGAAGTTTTTTATGTACATACTGTATGTACAAGTGTCTTTGGAAAATGTTTTTATTTTTTGTTATCTTTATATAAAGTTTTACTTCCAAAGAACTCTGTCTCCGACTGTCTAATATCTACCCACTACCTAAAAAAACCACAGGAGGGGTTACAGATGTTCTAAATAGTCCATCGAGATCGGAATATGGTGTATCCATAGATAGAAACAAGCGAGTCTGGATCAGCAGGGTTATTCTACTAAATTTATAGCCCGGCTAAAAGTTTATAGCCCGGCTACAAGTTGGATTTTGAAGTTAGGAACATATAAAGTTCAAGTCAAAATCCGACTTGTAGCCGGGCTATAAACTTAGTAGAATAACCCTGCTGATGGTTTTAGCCAGGTTTTCGTGATAAATATTAAATGCGGTTTCAGATCTTGAACATTACATAAAAACTCATCAAATTTGACCATAAGAGAATCCAGGTTGATATATAGAAATGGCCAAAAAGTAATAGTGGTAGAATTAGATGAAAGTTAGAATTTTTAAAAATTTTAGAAACACCTTGCAAATACTTGATGGTTACGTCTGTTTCTCCATTTTGCTTTCTGTTTTTTAGTTCGACCCGTAAATCTTTAATAACTTGAACTTGGGTAGGCATTTGGCATTAATCAATTGATGAATATTAATCCAAACTTATGTCGAATCAAATTGAAAAATATTCAAAAAATTTAGAAACAACAAAAATAGCAGATTATTAATCTAGGTCGTGTTATAATTGGGACGAATATTTCACTAGATCAAATATTGACTATTTCTCTAGAGAAATAGTCGCTGATATTTGGTCTCAAAAATAAAGGCAACAAAGTAAATTGTTAAAAAATCCAAGTTCAACTTTGACACCTTGTAATTTTAAAACTTGTTGAAATTTCATAATGTGATCTTTAAAATTATATGTCTGCACTTTTTGTAAATATTTTTTCAAATTTTGAAGTCTATAGATCACTTAGTTTGGAAATGGTAATGAAATAAAGGCAACATTGTAAATTGTTAAAATATCCAAGTTCAACTTTGACACCTTGTAACTTCAAAACTAGTTGAAATTTTAAAATGTCGTTCTGAAAATTATCTTTCGACACTTTTTGTAAATATTTTAACAAATTTTGAAGTCTATATATCAATCAGTTTGGAAATGGTGATGACATAAAGACAACAATGTAAATTGTTAAAAAATCCAAATTCAACTTTGACCTCTTGTAACTTAAAAACTAGTTCAAATTTTAAAATGTCGTTCTGAAAATTATCTTTCAACACTTTTTGGAAATATTTTAACAAATTTTGAAGTCTATATATCAATCAGTTTGGAAATGGTGATGACATAAAGACAACAATGTAAATCGTTAAAAAATCAAAATTCAACTTTAACCTCTTGTAACTTAAAAACTAGTTCAAATTTTAAAATGTCGTTCTGAAAATTATCTTTCAACACTTTTTGGAAATATTTTAACAAATTTTGAAGTCTATATATCAATCAGTTTGGAAATGGTGATGACATAAAGACAACAATGTAAATTGTTAAAAAATCAAAATTCAACTTTGACCTCTTGTAACTTAAAAACTAGTTCAAATTTTAAAATGTGTTTCTGAAAATTATATTTCTACACTTTTTGTAAACATTCTAACAAATTTTGTAGTCTATAGATCGATCAGTTTGGAAATGGTGATGACCAAAAGACAACAATGTAAATTGTTAAAAAATACAAATTCAACTTTGACACCTTGTAACTTCAAAACTAGTTGAAATTTTAAAATGTTGTATATTTTGTTTATTTTGGTCATTACTACTTAAAAACTAACAAACAATTCTTCTTCGTCTTCTTCTTCTTCCATTAAAATAATCGCTACTAAAGCGTTAAATTCATGGGAACTCATTTTTAACTATATGAATCAACAGAACCAGTTAAACTGATGTATATTCTAACAAACCACTTCTACACAAACTGACGTGAGTTAGACGCAACAGATAAGGCCGTACGCGTACATAGAGCGTCGCGCACTGTCCTAACAAACCCAAATCGTAGCTTAACGCACGAATAAACCACTTGTAGGTTATACTTTTGTCAACAACATGAGCAAATGTAGATTCGTTGAAACACAGATATTGTTGAAGACTCATTACTTTCATTTACTTATAGGTCTGAAGATGGCTCTAGGGCAGGGGTGCACAACATACGGCCCGCCAGTGTTGTTTTGGCAGCCCGTTGGCCGTTGACCAGTTTGGTCCGCCTACGTCAAACGTCAAATCATAAATTTTTCAGTAACCAACTTGCAATTAGGCTGACGACCTTTTTTTGTAGAAAACTCGATCAGTAGGATGGGTTATACATTATAAGCTGACGACTTTTTGTTTAGAAGCTCAACCAGCAGGAGTAGGTTTATAAATGACAACTTTTGACCTTTTTTCTTTTAGAAATCTGAACCGACTATTGTAGGCTCAGGCCTCTATTGGCTGCCCTCGTGCAGTTACGGTTTTTCAAATCTGGCCCTTTAAAAATCTGAGTTGTGCAGGCATGCTCTAGGGCTTGCTTTTAATTTGTAATAAAGACATTTTATATGGAATTGATTTTGTGTCTCACTATAAAAAAGATATAAATTTATTACAAAAGAACAAATAATTAAAAACATGAAGTAGTAGCAATTATAGTAGAGATAATTTATTTATCGACAAACTGTTTTTTCTCATACATACGAATTTCACAATTCGCCTGTGGCAAGCACATTTTAAAAAGAATAATGAACATTAATAATTAAAAATGACACGGTTGGAATATAAACAGTTTTTTTATTAACGTGTAGTACATAGAAACAGTATTGTGTTTAATTAATATACAGTGCACTTTCAGTATTTTGAGCATTAACAATTATTATTCTCCTCGTTGGATGGTAACATTACACTGACGCATTTATAATAGTATAAGGTTTAATTAATTTATATCTTGTATTTATATATTTACAATATCCGACGGGCTAGCTAAAATGTAAAAGAGTTATTAGAGAGGGACTGGAATGATTTGTATCCAGAAAAACACTATCTGTAGAGTGTGGACAACGAGTTGCCTCACGGCCTCTGTTTATCAAAAAATATTTGAATAAATGTTAAAATTCTCACTGAATTACAAAAAAGGTGGCAAGATATATGTAACAAGACAGGAGTTAATCATAAATTTAATACATATTTTTAAACTTATAATTGAGTACTTTTTAATAGAATTCTAGCTAGTTGATTTTCACTTTGGATTAAAATACTACCTTTCATGTATGATAAAATATACTGAATTTCACTTTCATTGTGCCTAGGAATTTGCTTTTAAAAAATCGATGTAAAATGTATGAAGTTCAGTAGGTAATGTCCATTCCGTTCGATAAGCACTTACCTCATTTAGTGAGACCTTCACGTAGTTGTAAATCAATGAAACTTCAATGTCATTGGCTCCAAAATCATTATTTTCTGAGTTTGTATCTGAAATGTTTGTTTGTTGCCGTTATCGATCTATTTCTAATAAACCATGGAAATAATGTTTTGACACTTTGATTTATGGAATTTCTTATTTTATATATAATTCATATTAGGGAAGTGTACATTATGAATGATCAAAATTTAGAAATGGATATACCGGGTGATACAAAAAGCAAGCTTTCGGTTACAGTACAGATTCAAGGAAAATTTTCAATGACTAAAATGGCCCAGAAGAAAAATCTACAAATTATTTAGAGAAACATAGGATTACTGCTAGTTGACGTAAATGAATACCAAAACATTAACTGTAAACATTATAAATTTAATTTGAAATTAATTATTGCTACTCTGGTATTGAATGTTGTGGATTTTTTAGATTTTTACATTTGTCTAGATTTTTCTAGATTTGTCTAGATTTGTCTAGATTTGTCTAGATTTGTCTAGATTTGTCTAGATTTGTCTAGATTTGTCTAGATTTGATTAGATTTTTCTAGATTTTTTAGATTTTTCTAAGAAGGATTTTGGTTACACTACAGATGTTGGGAAAAATTTCATGACTAAAATAGCCCAGAAGAAAAATCTACAAATTATTTAGAGAAACGAAGGATTACCGCTAGATGGCGTAACTTAATACCAAACATTAACTGAATAAATTATCAATTGAATTTGAAATTATTAATTACTAATCTCTGGTATTGATTTTTCTAGATTTTTCTAAATTTTTCTAGATTTTTCTAGTTTTTCTAAATTTTTCAGATTTTTGGAGAATTTTCTATATTTTCTAGATTTTTTAAATTTTCTAGATTTTTCTAAATTTTTCTAGATATTTATAGATTTTTATAGGTTTTTCTATACTTTTCTAGATTTTTCTAGACTTCTAGAATTTTATAGATTTTTCTAGATTTGTCTAGATTTTTCAATACCTTTCCAGTTTTTTTTAGATAATTAAATATTTTTTAGTTTTCTCTAGATTTTTTTAGAATTTCCTAGATTTTTCTAGATTTTTTTTAGATTTTTCTATAAAGGATTTCGGTTACACTACAGATGCAGGGAAAAATTTCAATGACTAAAATTGCCCAGAAGAAAAATCTACAAATAATTTAGAGAATTGTAGGATTTCCGCTAGATGTCGTAACTAAATACCAAACATTAACTGAATAAATTATCAATTGAATTTGAAATTATTAATTACTAATCTCTGGTATTGAATTTTTTAGATTTTCTAATTTTGTCTAGATTTCATAGATTTTCCAGATTTTTCAAGATTTTTCTTGATTTTTCTAGATTTTTCTGAATTTTTGTAGATTTTTCTGAATTTTTCTAGATTTTTCTGAATTTTTCTAGATTTTTCTGGATTTTATAGATTTTCATAGATTTTTTATGGAAATTAAAATGGATATCATAAGGTCCTAATAAGGTCCTATTTCTTTCCTCTTATACATACCTAATTCTCCTACACCTGATAAGTTTATTATTTTCGGATCAAATTGTATGCTTAAAAATTTAATAAACTTTCATGAGGGATAATATACAGGGTGTCCTATTCAGTGGGTAATTCAATATTTCAATTTGTATTATAGATACGCAAACAAGTTTTAAATAAAACCTATATGGATTTAAAAAATATGTATTTTAAAAATATTTTTGGATATACAAAGTATTTCGTTTATACCTAGGAATATTTTATACAGAGTGTTTTGAAACATATCTTAAATACTGCTAATTTTAAGTTGAATTTAATCAATTTTTCAAATGCAACTTCCTGAATATTGTTTTAGAATAGCATTCCTTAGAAATTTGCCAATCCAACATATTAGCCAATAACACATATACGTAATTGACCAATAGCTTTTTTATTTTTGGAAATATAAAGAAATCTTCAATACACAAGTTGTATACAGGGTGTTCCATAAACGAGGTCATCCCAAACCTATACTTTTTAAAGCAAAACACCCTGCAGGTAGTTATACATATTTGATTGTTTTCACATCGCCAAACAATTGACTTCATTCATTTGGTATATTTCAATGACTAAAATTGCCCAGAAGAAAAATCTACAAATAATTTAGAGAATTGTAGGATTTCCGCTAGATGTCGTAACTAAATACCAAACATTAACTGAATAAATTATCAATTGAATTTGAAATTATTAATTACTAATCTCTGGTATTGAATTTTTTAGATTTTCTAATTTTGTCTAGATTTCATAGATTTTCCAGATTTTTCAAGATTTTTCTTGATTTTTCTAGATTTTTCTGAATTTTTGTAGATTTTTCTGAATTTTTCTAGATTTTTCTGAATTTTTCTAGATTTTTCTGGATTTTATAGATTTTCATAGATTTTTTATGAAAATTAAAATGGATATCATAAGGTTCTAATAAGGTCCTATTTCTTTCCTCTTATACATACCTAATTCTCCTACATCTGATAAGTTTATTATTTTCGGATCAAATTGTATGCTTAAAAAATTAATAAACTTTCATGAGGGATAATATACAGGGTGTCCTATTCAGTGGGTAATTCAATATTTCAATTTGTATTATAGATACGCAAACAAGTTTTAAATAAAACCTATATGGATTTAAAAAATACGTATTTTAAAAAATATTTTTGGATATACAAAGTATTTCGTTTATACCTAGGAATATTTTATACAGAGTGTTTTGAAACATGTCTTAAATATTGCTAATTTTAAGTTGAATTTAATCAATTTTTCAAATGCAACTTCCTGAATATTGTTTTAGAATAGCATTCCTTAGAAATTTGCCAATCCAACATATTAGCCAATAACACATATACGTAATTGACCAATACCTTTTTTATTTTTGGAAATATAAAGAAATCTTTAATACACAAGTTGTATACAGGGTGTTCCATAAACGAGGTCATCCCAAACCTATACTTTTTAAAGCAAAACACCCTGCAGGTAGTTATACATATTTGATTGTTTTCACATCGCCAAACAATTGACTTCATTCATTTGGTATATTGTATATAGGGTGTGTCCAAACGCGAAGTTACAACTTTCTGAACTTTTGTATTAATTTTGTTTTCCTATTTCCAATAATAAAACAGTCATCGATCAATTACGCACTGAAGGGACACCGTGTATTTGTGTTATTGGCTAACATGTTGATATGGTTGGATAGCTACGTTTATAAGGAATTTTATGCTAAAATAATATACAGGGTGTTTCATTTGAAAAAATTGAATAAATTGAATTTAAAATTAGCCATATTTAAGACATGTTTCAAAACACTCTGTATAAAAGAAACCAGTTCTATCACCACTATTAGTTAGCTTAGTTTCTTCTTAGTCTGTAGTTTAAACAATTTTTAATTCATTGTAAACCTACCAAAATTATGTTAATTTAATTTGGGGTCTACATCATTCTCTAATTTCATAAAAAAATTAATTGCTTGGCAACCCTGTAATATTAAAAATCTAGTCTTGAAAACAGTATTACCAAAACATTATAAAACTGAAATAAAATACAGGGTGTGCAATTTAAAAAATATACATTTCTATTTGTCAGGCAAAACGCAACACCCTGTATATCCAAAAATACGTATTTTTTTCAATCCATATAACTTTTATTTAATACTTGTTTACGGATCTATAACACAAATTGAAATATTGAACAATAACGCCCTAGTGGCACACCCTGTGTAGATTCTAAATAAAGTATTACTAAAATTATTTTAAAATCAAAATATATATGATAGACAAGTTAAAATGATTGTAGGATTACGATGTCTTTTTAAAAAACTTTATTTTTGAAAAATAAACAATAATTTTAAGTTCTATTCATCTACAAAGCTAAATTATGAGCTGAATTATAATATTAATATAAACATGCAAATTCGCAGAATTGCACTCGCATTCTATTGTTAAGGTAAATCACGCAAAATAAGCAGAACGGTATTTCTCATATGCACAATGTATTTTTGGGAATATAACTGACATGTTGCTTATAAATAACACTTAAAAATAAATACGCTACGAATTAACAAAATATATAATAAAAATTCTGCCTCTGAGGTTTTTACAGTTAACTTTTTATATATTATTTGTAAAGAATGTTGTTTTATGGACGACAACATTTAAAGAGATACTTAGAGAGGTCAGAATGAAGTCTTTAGGATTTGCAGTATACGTATCGTGAAAAGTTAATAGGAAACTGGCTTAACATCATACAAACAAGAAAACTTGAAATGAAAAAGTCGAGTGAAAGAAATAGGAGCAGTACAAACAATGACGTAATTAATAAAGTAAAACGAAACCAATGAAGAAATAATAGAAATTATTAATGATTTGAAAATATATTAGTATCTATATTTAAGTACGAGGTATCTTAAAATATTTACCTGTAAATCTAAAATATAAAATTGAAATCCCCGGCCAGTGAATATTTCTAAGGTAACCTTTTACTCAAACATCTTATCGTGAATGCTTTAGAAATTTTTTGTGTAGTCCAACAGGCTCTTATTTTCTTTATTAAAATTATTTGTAACTCATTTTTACTAAAAATTTCCTGTAGCAAACCCTTTTTACAATAACTTAAGTAAAGCTCTTTGTGGTCGTAAAAAACTATCTCATCTGCTTTTAAATGATGATTGCAGAATAACATTCCAAAATGTTACCGTTAGCCATTAATTTCAGTTTTGGTTCAGTCTTCATGATTCGCGCCCGAATATCATCTATAAAATCCTCTTCCTTAAAATGAACACATGCATATTTTCTTAGATTTAGCTTTTTTTTTAATTTGTCAGCCATTCAAATTAGTCTTGTGGACTAACCATTAATTTGAGAACGACCCCAACAGCAGCTATAGAAGTCATGCTAAACCTAACCCCACTACATAATATATTTATTCAAGGCAAAGCGAGGTCTGTCACAGACTGCAGAAAAGTTCATCACCCATAAGCAGTTTGCATGGACGCGACTACAGCGAGTTATATAAAGAGTTGGAGAACGACTAAATAATGGAAATGCCTTCAGACGAAATGCTCTCAAAGAATAGCTTTCAAAAGCAATATAAAGTAAGTATACAAGACAGGGAAGCGTGGACGGGAGGACCTCCTATTCATGCGGAATTCACCTGGTATATAGACGGTTCCAAATCCATGAAGGTTCAGGAGTAGGTATATATAGTACCAAGCCAAAGACAAGAATCTCACTTAGTTTAGGAAAACATGCGACAGTAGTCTAGGCAGAAATAGCAGCAAAACATCACTGCGCAAAAGAGGTATTAAGACAGAAGGTAAATGGAATAACCATTGTCATATACTCAGATAGTCAAGTCACGTTAGAAGCACTCAGTTCCATGCAGGTACACTCAAAGCTTGTGTGGGACTGTTAGGAAGCCCTAATAGAGCTGGGTAGTCAAAACAGACTAACCTTAGCCTGGGATCTTTAAATGACTTTTATTCAAAAAATAATTTATATCAGATATTTCAAATATTATGTTTCCGAGTAGGAAATTGAAAGATCTTTCAAAATCAAGAAAAACAAATTGGGGTTACTATTTAAAAAAATTGTCAATGGCGTCACTGCCCAAAAACGGGAAGTGGGGGAAAATTTAATTCTATTTAAAAAATTGCGCTTTGAGTAAACAAAATTGACCTGTCCGAGCATTTTTTCGAAAAATCAACTACTTCCATTATAATGAATTTATTCCTTTCATTTGAACCATACTGTATATATAGTTACATCTCTGGTCTTTTTAATTTAAAATATTTACATAAAATTGTTATATAGATGGAAAGGAAAATGCACTTTACAAGCAAAGAAATCGAGCCATCTCTTTAATCATTGACTATTTAAATTTACATTTGTACCAGTGACTATTTTAGTTATTAATTAACACTTTATTTTGTTTTTTTTCAAGGTGCAAACAAACAGGTAGCGAAGATGAAGACTACTGCGAAAAACTCCCATTCTTGCATCGCTTCCGCGGCCCTCGCACCCCTCGCCACGGCGAATCGCACCACCGGAGGGTGCCGACCCCCATCAAGAGATCGCGCAAAAAAGAAAAAAAGGAAAAAATATTGGCTGACCAGATGGTCGACGAAGAAGTAGACGAAGTGGACGATATCGTCGAGCCACCTATCGATGCTCCTAGGGGCGTCCCCGATCCGTATTATCCTATTTATTTGCCCATCGATCAGGCGTTTAAAACGAAATACGTGTTTCACCATAAACGGGGCAAGACGTGTCAGGAAAGGACTTATGTGTTTTTGGAACACCCCGGAGGGTGGTTGTGTTTTATTTATCATTTTTCTGTGTAAGTAAAATGTGTTTTTTTTTTAATTATAAAAACGTTCAACGGTCTATTATAATCGCCATTATTAAAGGCATCAAAATGGTTTATACTCGTAACATTTTTTGTTTTTCCAATATTGGCTGATATTGGCTAATGCACATTTTTGATAATAGCAACTAACAATACCAGTTTAACATATTAATCTTCCCATGAAAGAAATAAAAAAAAGGTTTATAGTAGAAATTTACTTACCAGAAAAAATTATTCACTGCATGGTGTAACAATAGAGGTGAAGCGGTGCACAGGTTTTATGACGTCAATATCGGTATTGTCACGGCCGTCTATAGACTGTCATGCAGTGTTGTCAGGTATACCATCTTTATGATATTTATACCATTTTTTCTACTACGATAAGGTTTTGAAGATACCATTTTCCATTTTTTTTTACCATTTTTTTGTTACTGATACCATTTTACTACCATATTTTTAATTTTTAGATTTTTATATTATTTATTATTATAAATACGAGTAAAACATAGCACTCTACACATCTCTACTCTACTAATAAGTGTCTTTTGACATAAAGGGGAAGGTAGAACTGATAAGGATGGAATATATATTCCACATAAGATAAAAACAGGTGAATGTTTAACAACTCAATATATTTAACTCAATATATTTAAACATGTAACAATTTTAAATATGAAAAAACTATTAAATAATATCCTATTTTTTTAGAGGTACAAGATACACCCTGAGGTTCACGCCTGGTTCGGTAAATCAGCCGACGTAATCAAATACCGATAACTACTGTAAGAATAAATGGCACAACATGTCAGAAATCTCGTTGGTTCTTGTAGCGACCAAAGTCAAAAAAATAAACTCCTATATCACTTCCTATAAAATCTACGAATAGAGGTAACTAAATAATTTGGCAAATGAAAGGGGAACTGTCACAATTTTAATATAGTGAAAGAAGAAGGCTTACCTTGCTCGAAACGTAGTTTCAATTTCAAGTTTAAAATCGGTTGGCTGATATTTATTATTTACTCACAACTTTAAAAATTACTTTAAAATTCCCGAGATACGCTTTATCGGTGTCGGTGAGTAGTCTGACAGCATAACGTCTAGCCCACTCAGTCACTGTCTCTTCCCCTCGTTCTCAAATCATTTAAATATTAGTTGAGACGTACTTTCTTCAAAATTTTTTATTAACTAATATATTTAATTTACCTAGATATTATAATAAATGTTATTAATATTCCTAGGTCAAATGAATGAAAGTACTGGAAAATGTGTATAAGATTTAAAAAGGAATTAAATAAAATAATTGCCAAATTATTACATATTACATACGACAAAAAAATTGAACTTCAATTATTTTTCGAACTCCCTATTCTGAATATTTTCCTAAAAATTAAGCATATAAATTTTTACATTCAATTATCTTACAATGGTTAGTTTGCTTCTTTTTCTTTTCTTTCTCGTCACGTCCTTTACTTTGTTGGCTACCATCATCTGCCCTTCCTACATGTCCAGTTTCGTATTGCAACCTAATTGTTCTCTTGATTCTGTCAAATGTTTTTGGTCCATTTGCTGAGACTGTCTTTGCTCCATGCTTTGCATTTCCATTATTTGTTTGTCGTCGTCCTCGTGTTCTGGTTGGCGATACTGGTTCCTGTTTAGTACCCATGACGTCATTGCTATTCCTATGCTGGCTATTAGTTGTAATCTGCATTCGAAAGTTTGGTAGATTCTCATGCTGTTGAGTATTACGCTGCCAGCGTAATGGATCATTCGGAAAATTACGTAAAATCCGTTAAGTCCACTCATGAATGTCCCTATTTCGGAAAACCATTACCATAACTGTTTCATGAATGATTTCGCTAGTTATTGGACCTCGTTAGTGTTGAAAATGTTTGCTACGGAGTATCCTTGGCTGTTAGCTTTCACTCCTGCTGCTTGTCTGATGACGATATTCCTACTGTCTTTTTCTCTGTACCGAATTTTAGGGTCGATGATCTCTTTTTGTGTGTAGAGACGTTTTGCTTCTATTGACTGGATGAGTTCGAACTGTATTTTTGGCTCCATGTCTACTTCTAGTTCTTTTGGTGGTGATACAACTCTAGGATGTGGATTTATGCCTATTTATTGATCATCTACGTAGTATAGAGGTGGTATCAGATTATTGTAGTCAATTTCTTCTCCGTAATCTTGAAATACTCTGGTTAATGGCGACATAAACTTTGACTGGTCGAAATCGTGATTGGCAGTTCGTGATAACACTTATTTGTTCGTCTGACCATAACTATCTTCGGTGTGCATTTCATAATATATAGTACTTCTCCAAGGTCTCTTCCTATATATCCTGGCTCATGCTGGATTAGTTGGCTTACGGCGCGGCGTTGGGTAATATTGGAGCCATTAGTAGTCGATTTTTCAATATTTCTCTCCTTGTCTGGCAACGTCTATGTACTGTGTCTAAATACAATTTATCAAATTGTCATTTGTAGGCTTATTTACTATATAAGAATTTACTGGTAAACATCTTCAACTTATTTTTAAAGTGTTTTGTTTGATAATAATAAATTGATTTTCATATAAATGCCAGTTTTACATCATTTTCGTCCCGATTATCATATTTATCTTATACATATTTTTATATTATTATGTAGTTAAAATTTTCCAGTGCTATTTATAATTGTTAATAAGTCCAAACTGTATAGTTCAATTAAGTGTTCATCTAGTGTCATAAATCTTTATTTAAAGTTTGGATATATTATCAAATAGTGCTTTATTCCCTAATTATAATTTGAGTAATTTATTCTTTAGAATACTAGTCACTTTTGTACTTATTTTAAATATACATTTGTTAATTTTTTAATACTTATTAATAATCTCTCCTCCCCCTTTCAAAACCAGGCAAATATCCTGAGCATTTGAGAAGCCTTAGCGTTTCTATTCCCTTAGGACTAAAAGAGTCTTAAACTAGTTGCCAAGAACCGCTCGACTATGCTATTAAGGGATAATTTTAATTTAATTTTTTTATTGTTTTTATTAGCTACTGGGCAATTGATTTTCCTTTCTAGACTTCAGGACCTTTTGGCTGGTGACAGTGCTGCCTTAACTCCTTAATAGTATATTAACAACAGTAGCTAAAGACCTATCAGTAGTTACAAATAATGGTCCTTATGCTAGTTGGTTGTTATATTTAGTGTCAAGTGGTAGTCTTTAGGCGTCCCGGTTATTACAAAATTTCAAAAATTCAAACTGAGAAATAATTAGTTACTTGTACCAAAAACAAAACGGGTATGTAAAATTTGATTTTAATATTAAACATTAGGTATATTTAAAGTTCTATCCTATTATTTACCTTAATAAATGGATCTTTTAATCTTGTTGGTTTAGAAGTCCTAGAATTTCACTGAGTATTTCTTGTTTGTTGTCATCTATAGTTTTAAGATTACTTTGAATGTATGTTTTCACAGTTGACACCTTGATACTTGACAGCATCGGTTAATTATTCTATGGGGATGCGACATAGGCCTTATATGAAGGGCCTCAGTAATTCATAGAAATTTGATACAAAGAGTTATGAAGATCAGGGTCAGTTAACAGGCAGACATTTTTGCAGGTGCATCAAAAGCAATACGTAATTTATTTGGTTTTGTTATTCCAAAATGTGGCAATAATAATGCTTATTATTAATAATAATACCTTTTAATAACACGATAGTAGAGGAATTGTTTCAGAAAGTTTTCTAATGTAGTCTTTAATTAAGTCTAAAATCTTTTCACAATATGTTTTATCAAATAATAAGGAATTCATTTTTGAATTTTTTTTTACTATACATTTAAGCTTCCTTAAGGAATTTGTCCTACTTTCAGAAAGGACTAAATTATCGGGATACCTCTTTTAATGTTATCATACAGAACTCAACCCAAAAGAGTCCTACATAATGTTGGTCCCCTCCATGGTCCACTTATACATTTTCTATTGACCAGAAGAGTCAGTTGTCTTCTCCAATAATAATTTTGGTTGAGCATTTATCATTGAAGAAATTTGATTGCCAATAAAGGTTTATTTCTTCCTTCGTTCTTTCACATCAGTAGTTTAAGTCATAAGAGGCAACTAAGCAGTTTGAACATGATGTAACTGAAAACTAGGAGTCTTTGCCAGATAATAAATTGTAAAACTAACTAAATATCAATTATTTTGTCTGTGGATGACAAAAGAGTTTTACACCCATAATTTACTCTACTATTGGTAGTGTGCTATTATAGTTGCGATGTGACGCAGTAACAAAGCTTACATCGAATACGAGGTGATCTGGAGGCTGTTCGGGGTCTTTGTATTATATGTGTGTGGGAGAGAGAGAATAGGATAGCATTAATTAATATTTTGTCACAGGCATTGTAAATTGTAAAAGCAGTTTTCAATTATATGCCATTTTTTGCATTATTAAGAAAATCAATCACGGCATCCTTTATTTTTTTTTTTTAATTAGTTGTAATAGAATAAAACATTTGTTTATTTTTTTTATCCTGTGATTCCAATTATATCCATTCAGAACATGTTTCTATTTACTCTTGCCATTTGGAATTAAACTGAGATATAAAAGTAATCTAGAAGTTGACTTTGCTCACAAATGAAACTTTCACAAAAGCTTTAAATAAACTGAGTCGTTACTGAAGGTTTCTATAGAGTCTATTCATCCTTTTACGTTTGTACGGAAAAAGTCGCAAACTGTTATACTGATAACTAACAATTCTCGTCGAAAATGTGCTGACTAAAATATAAAAAAAGTACCTAGTTCGAAAAAATATATACTTTAAAATTAAATCGATAATTTGAGTTCTACACCGAGAGAACAATTTTGTTAATATTAAAGAAAATTAAAAAAACTACACAAATAATTAAATGTTTGTTTTACGTATGAAGTTTATTAATATTAAAATAATGTAACAAAGATAATAATTATTAAAACAAATGGAAAACAAAAGAAATCGACTGCATTCCTCAACGGTGTTCGATAATCTGTCCGTCCAAATAGTTTTCCCACTGATTGAACCACCCTTTTCTATAGACCGCCGGGTTTATGATGTTTTGCTTTCCCAGAAATCGGCTCGGGTTAAGGGACCATCCAAATAATAGATTGCAATTTGTTTACAGTTAAAAAATAACTGTGTTAGGTATGGCCTAAGTAATGTAATTTTTTCCTAAATAAATCTTTTTTTACTGTCAAATCATATTTTTAAAAAACATTAATATTTCTTAACTATTATCAAATGTGATATGATATTTAATAGTTATTTAATCTTTATTTTAAATAACTTTTTCATTGTTTACATTACAATTGAATAGTTCCTATAGAAAATATTAGGGCACACTACGGCATTCTCTTTACTCATACCAAATTTTGCTGTAAGACTGATAATAATAATGGAATAACTTTAAATATTATTTTTCAAAGCTTCTTTGGGCGAAGACATTGACGTGACTTGGTAAGTTACGACCCCGTTCGAGATTTTACCAATCAGTTTGTTATATGTTGCGTGGTGTAATATCGGATGATGTAACTTTCTACTTGTACCAATACCAAACACTTAACTTTGAAAGTTTTTGAAATTATTCCAAGCCATTTAAATTATACCAGCCAGGCACCGTTTTCTCCTTCATTATCTACCACCGCATAGAAGTTTCAAAGAAACTCCAAGCGACACTAACAATTTAGGTAATTTGTATTTCTAGGTTAGGTTGTGATTATGGCTTCCCGATGTAGGCAGATTCTAAACTTTAAACTTTTAGGTAGTTGATCGTGAGAAATGCTCGACCTACTGAATGTTTCTTTCATTGTAAAATTTAGGCAAGGAATTTATAATGTGGAAATACAGAATAATTTAATTAATTTTACGGAGGTTGCCTTTTTACATTTCGGGATTAGAGAACAAAAACGTTGACCTCTCAGTTTATCATTTACCTTCGGGAATAAAAAGAAGTCATTCGGTGCCAAGTCAGGACTATACGGCGGATGACTCATCACATCGACGTTTTGAGTGCTCAAAAATGAAGTTGTTTGAGACGATCTGTGAGAGCTCGCATTGTCGTGGTGAAGAGTGATCCGTCTTCGGCGGTTGGATTTCCTCATTTTTTAAAAGACAACTGGCAAAAAAATGGTTGTGTACTACTCAGAATTGACTGTTCTGCGTTATTCTAGTGGTACAGTTGCGACGTGTCCAGTTTTTCCGAAAAAACACGACAATTTGCTTGAAAGTGCTTCGTGCGCGGACAACTTTTGTTGGATTTGGCTCATCTTGAAACACCTATACAGTCAATTGCTGTTTACTTTCCGGCACATACGCGTAAATTCACAATTCGCCACCTGTTGTTACTATGTCATAGACGTGTTTCGAAGCACCGCGATCGTATTTTTGAGCATTTCTTTGGACCAATCGACACGATTGACAAATTGTGTGGGATCCAACACGAACAAATTTTTTTGACAGTTATGTTTATGCAATATTGACTGTATGCTGGTTCCACTGAGACCTAAATGTGTCTCAATCTCATGATAGGTCACATGACGATCTTTCAATATCAGTTCGCGCACAGCATCAATGGTTTCCGGAACAACAACTCATTTTAGATGACCTTAACGAAGATCGTCTTGGAGCGAACTACAACCCTGATTGAATTCACCATACCATCGATAAACACTGGTCCTTAATAGAGCTTTATCGCCAAAAATTGAATTACGTTCATCGATGCACTGTTGCTGAGTTAATCCACGTCGAAAGTTGTAAAAAATAATCTCACGATTTAATTTCATTTTTTGGCCGAGATGAATCTCTTAAGTTACTGTAAACAACACAAATAACGCTCGTATGTCAAAACGTTCTGAGTACGCATGACCTCAAAGATGTCAAACTTTACGACAGAGCTGTAAGTTGCCAGTTTGCAACAATAGGATTGTCCAATCCCGAAATATAAAAGGCAACCCATGTAATATTTAAAGTTTAAGTTTGGGGATGTATGATATTCCCGATATAGATGAGAAAATTAAAATTCCTAATAATACCTTAAAATATTTATTTGATAAACATGTCTCAATAAAAAAAAATATTTATGGGAGAATGTAGAAAATGAAGTTACTAATGGTTTATTCTACAGTCTTCTTTATTTCTAGAAGAGTTTATACCGGGTAGGTATTAATCCATTCTGATCAAGATGAAAAATTTGTTATTATAAAAAGGTTATGTGTATTTGCAAGCGACCTTTTAGGCATAAAAATCAATTTAAGAAGTAACTAATAAACAAGAAATGAAAACTTATCTGATTAGAAGAAGTTTTTAATGTTTTCTGGCTTTTGAAAAAAATCCGGCTCGAAGGACCATCTTATGATTATACACGGGCATGTAACACTAGTGCCGAATATTTTTCCATTGTTAAATAAAGTTGAATCAGACCATGATCTTCATGAATTCTAATTTGAGCAATACCTTTTGATCTTCTGATATAGTTATTTCTTAGAAGGTGTCTAGGTGTGATTAAAAAATGCCGGCATGGCATGTTGTGTGAGAGAGCACTTCCCTACTCACAGAAGTGCAAAACCTCTAAGCTGTACCGGTGAAAATACAGCACAGACTAATCATCTTCTGGCGTAGTGGTGTAACTTGACTTGCGGAACATTATTGCCTATGAAGTGATGCTTATAATATATCACAAGGGGTGACGTAATCGTTTTGTCTAATTGTACAGGGTTTGGATAAGATTAAATGCTACACGAATGACGCAAGGTGCAATGTTGAGTGTATTTCAATAGTACCAATTCATAGGACATCGTTGCCCTCGTAACTCCACTTTTTGCCAA
Source organism: Psylliodes chrysocephalus (assembly GCA_927349885.1). Taxonomy (NCBI): domain Eukaryota; kingdom Metazoa; phylum Arthropoda; class Insecta; order Coleoptera; family Chrysomelidae; genus Psylliodes; species Psylliodes chrysocephalus. The sequence continues at coordinate 8,798,766 of OV651814.1, read as the reverse complement.
ATTCACATTTTCATGCCAACTTGTAGAGAGAGAAAACCGCTATTACATGTTTTAAACCTCATAAATCCAAAATAATATTATTCTGGATTCTGTATTTATGAGGTTTGAAACATGTAATAGAGGTTTTTTCTCTACAAGTTGGCATGAAAATGTGAATTTGGCAAAAAGTGGAGTTACGAGGTTTGCTAATTAGGGTAACGTTATGATATTCCCGATATAAATAAGAAAATTAAAATTCTTATTATTACCTTAAAATATTTATTTGATAAACATGCTCCAACAAAAAAAAATTTTTTTTTGGCTCAATAGTTTTGGCACACTGATGGTGATTATGAGTTCAAATTAGATGGCGCAGAACTAAACGCCCTGCTTAGTTTAATTTTTACAAAGAACAAAGAAATTACACAACTGCTGTTAGAAAAAAATGTAAATGAAAATGATAATGTTTAAAATTATCGACAAATTTCTATCTATTCTAATTATTGTGCATTCTCGTTTTCACAACAGTTAAGCCGTGGTGTCTCCGGTCAAGTCTTGAATGGATGACCACTGGACCGACTAGCAGTTAACCACCGAAGGAGTGGAATGAATGTATGATTAATAAGGACTAGGGCATCCAAATAGTGGTAAAATAAGCCATCTGCGAACCCCAAGAGAAGGGTAAGCCGACTGAACCCCAAGCCTGATTGAGCGGAGCCAGTGGCTGGACCCAAGCCTAATTGAAGGGCAAAGGGGTGCCTGAAAGGGTGCAAAAAGACCTTTTATGTCTATTAATCAACTTGGTGTCACACCTCGGGGTCATAAAATAGTAAATAACAACTATGGTCGTTGAAATTGATGTAATATACGGAGTGGCCCAAAAGTCTGGAAACGGCCAATTATCTCGTAAATTGCTAATCCTAATTGTACAAAATTTGGGGTACACCTATTTTGGATACGTAGATTCCAGATTTGATATTTGCAATATTGCCAGATTTGCCGTTTCTCTTATATTATTCACTTTGGTTTTTCAAACTTATCACCCTGTATATTCAGACATTATTGGAATCTCCTATTCAATACGAGTTCAACCATATGTAACACTTATGATTTTATGTAGTCTGGAAGGTCTTAAATAAATAAAACAATCATAGAGAAATGTGGTAGACGCATTGCACCATCGATTAGGGTACTACTGTCAACTCACAAATGAAGCACATTTTGAACACTTGATAAAGTAACCATTATGTTAAAAATGCGTTAATCTCTCAATTGTTACGTTTTAACGTAATTAAAAATAGTTTGTATTAAAAAATTTATTGAGATAATTAGGCGTTGCCAGATTTATTTTATTTATTTAAGACCTTCCAGACTACATAAAATCATAAGTGTTACATATGGTTGAACTCGTATTGAATAGCAGATTCCAATAATAACTGAATATTCAGGGTGATAAATTTGAAAAACCAAAGTGACTAATAATATAAGAGAAACGGCAAATCTGGCAACATTGCAAATATCAAATCTGGAATCTATCTATCCCAAAATAGGTGTACCCCAAATTTTGTACAATTAGGATTAGCAATCTACGAGATAATTGGCCGTTTCCAGACTTTTGAGCCACTCTGTATATGGACTTTTCAGAGTGTTTGGCTAGATAGAGAAACTTGGAAAGCATGAAGTTTTATCGATCGCTGCTGAAATTATTTTCATCTTACGTAAACCATCGTTTAATTTCTTTTACAACGGCTTTACATCTTTTCACTCCACAGTAACATCTCGAGTTTCACATTGTCCCAATTTAGGACAACTGTTATATATTTATGTGACATGGCAATACATTTCACATTGCAGCAAAAGAAAACAAGGGGAAATAACTTTTGAGAAGCACTGTATACTTTTTCTGACAGCAATTTCATAACCTCAAATTTTCACTATGACGTATTCGGTGTCTTTTCAAATATTTTTGTATTGTTTTTAAGCTTTATCCTTTACAATTACATAATTTATTACATAACAAATTTCATCATTTATTCGAAGTATCATTCAAAATACACCTGCATTCACACTTTCGTCGTAGTATTATTCTATTTGATTCGCTCGAATTGTTAATACATCTCCTGTAAGGGATCCATTAGCACTTCCAATGTGCACAATGATTAATCGCTTACCCTTTCATGATGCTAATTTTAGACCTGTAGATAAACCGTCCAAAAGGACTTGACGGGATCTTGTAATATTTGTATCTTAAATTATTTGTACCTTGTCATATTTCCTATACCATCTAAATATTTAAATTCAAATTTCTTGCAGTTGACACGTAATATTTATCATGAAGAGGTTTTCTGTTGATTTAAAGGTTATGATTTTAAATTATTTTCGATTTTAATTGAATTCTTGGTAAAAACAATCAAAAAGTAACTGAAGTTTTTAAAGTAGGATTGACAGTTTAGAAGATGAGAGTCGAGCAACAGATTCTGGATTTAAAAAGAACATATCACTGAAAGTTTCAAAAAGTAAGACTAGATTAGTTATTATATAAAATGTATGAATAAAAGATGTATAATTTTCAAAATCTGATTTGTATATTTGTATATTGATATGAGAAAAATCGGAATATCGGATAATAAAAACATTTAATGAAATTACCTTTTATTAGGTTGAAAAGATTTGGAGAGTTGGATATTTAACAAAGGTGGAGATGGGAGTATTTGGCAAGTTCGTAATAGGTTCAAGGAGAAAACAGGATGTAAAGTAATAATAATAATAATAATAATAATAATAATAATAATAATAATAATAATAATAATAATAATAATAATAATAATAATAATAATAATAATAATAATAATAATAATAATAATAATAATAATAATAATAATAATAATAATAATAATAATAATAATAATAATAATAATAATAATAATAATAATAATAATAATAATAATAATAATAATAATAATAATAATAATAATAATAATAATAATAATAATAATAATAATAATAATAATAATAATAATAATAATAATAATAATAATAATAATAATAATAATAATAATAATAATAATAATAATAATAATAATAATAATAATAATAATAATAATAATAATAATAATAATAATAATAATAATATTTATTGACCTTTGAAGCCATATCTACAAAATATGAATAAGGTAAGTCATACATAAATAAATAAATAAAATGAACAAAGTAACAATGCAACACAGTACAATATAAAAATCTATAAAAATCTCATATATCAGCTAAGCAACCGTATACTGTAGGAACTCATCTAATGAATAGAAAACATTCACTGTTAATAGCTGCTTAAGATCTTTCTGGAAGCCTTGTAGGGTTTGATTATTTTTTATGTTTGATGGCAGTTTGTTAAAGAGGTACGAACCGGCGTAGTATGGTGATTTTTTGTAGCTGGTATGGTAATGTTGTTTTAAATATATATTTTCAGCATTTCTGGTATTATACCCGTGTATATCTTTTTTCATTATGAGATTTCTTATTTTATTAAAAGTAAAAGACAATAATTTATAGAGGTATATTGCTGTAACAGTAAGAATTTTATTATTTTTAAATATTTCTCGACAACTATCCCTGTAACCCAAACTAAAAATTAACCGTAATATTCGTTTTTGAATACGATACATTACTGTTCATGCTTGACGTAATAATGGATTTGTTAAAAATTCTCCCATTTATTTATAAAGCTAAAACTAAAACCAAAAATTAATACGTTAATAGAAACATAAAAAATTGATTCAAAATACAACAAATTTCAAAATTATAAGAACGTTCTTTAATAGTAATGGATAACGCTAATTATTACAGTCGGTTAGAAGAGTCATAAATTTACCTTAAGAAAAACACAAAATCACTGTCTAACAGAAGTTGTTGAACGACGTCTTTTGAAAGATCATTTAGCCAAAAAAAAAAAAATTAAAAAAGTTTACTGTTTGGACAAATATGTTCCAACTTTTTTTTTATTACACTACCCAAACAGATAAATCCAATTACAGGGTAGGAAAACTTATAGATAATAAAAATACAGATAGTTAATCAGACCTCGGAGCAGTCAATAGATGCACTTATGACTTTGTGAATAAAAATTAATCCTACAATGTCACGCCTATCTTCCAGTGATTTTACACAAAATCTGCTAAGGAGATTTATGTAAGGGTATCCGATAACTGGATAGAGACCATCTTCTTTAAAACTCAAACATTTCAAAAATCTATGCTGTACTCGTTTTAATGTGGTAATGTAAATATGTGAGGGACACCATATGACAGAGGCATATTCCCCAGACAGCACAATTCAATCCATTGGATGTCCATCGGAAGTCCATTCATGGACATATCGGTTGTCCAAAGGATGTCCAGCATTTTACCAAAGGACATCCAATGGACATCCACTGGACTATACAAATGTCCCACTCCTGGACGTCCATTTGGACTCCATGAAAGGTCCATGTATGGACTCTTTTTGTATTGCTTTTGGACAATTTATGGACATCTGACGGACATCACCACCTATGTTAATATGAAATAAAATAATTGCAACTATTGACTTATTTTTATTGCCATAAATAATATCCAGCACGTATTAGTTTTATATGCACTCCTTTCTGTTGACCTTTTCAGCCATTTTCTTAAGGCTATTTCTCTTACTTTTTAAGCAGCACCATTGTCACTCTCAGCAGCAGCTAAAAAAAGACATTACATTTTATACGAATATTGAGTCTTAAATCAATCGTTTGATAAACGCCTGATCAGGCAAAAGTGATAGTTAAAAATGTAAAATTTTTAGATAAAATATTATTAGCTAATATGAAAATATGCATTGACTAATGTACTTTACTCCTATACTTAGATATAAACAAAAAACTGCTGATTGTTTCTTTAAATTACCATTTTACTTTCATGCCTTCATATTATGTGAATTCTTTCGTAAGGGTATTAGAAATTATGGAAACAAACCATCTTTTTATAAGTTCGTCATGTCCTTGTCCCAGGTTTTGGTAACGGCTGAATCTAAAATGCAATAAAAATATGTATTTGTAAACATAAAAGAGAAATAACTTATGAAACCACTTTCAATGCATTATTTCTTAAACGTTACAAAACGATTCTATTTTATTTAATAAAAGTAAAACTTACAGCTTCTTTAAAAATATTTGTATCTTCTAAATAGCCTTCTACTTCTGCTTACGTCTCATGCAGTACAAATAAAAACTTTTCTTCTGCTTTGAAAGTTTTCTCACCTCTTAGTTACAATAATAATTGTGTTCACATCATCTCGAATTTGCAGCATATTAGTTAGCTCTTAGTAGAGCCATTTTCTTATATAGGTAGGTACATCATTTGACAAAAGGTCTAAAAGAGATTCTTTGAATGTAAATCAAAAACATAAAGTTTAAAACATAATTGATAGGTTATATTAGTTTAAAACAAACGATTTTTTGCTTTTTAATTTTTAGATTTTTAAATGATTTAATTAATAATTAAACTTATTTTCTTACCAGATAAACATCTATGTGCTACATATAGGCTGTGTTTTCTTCTTAACCTCTTTCTTCTTTGAGTTTGGCCTGAGTGGCCTTTTACTTTTCTATCTTGTCAACAGAGGCGAGAGGAGAGGAAAATTATTTGATTTATTTTAATTAAAACCTAGTAGTAAATTATACAAGAAGAATTATATTAATTTATTATAAGTTAGTCATTTTTAAGGTTTGTTCCAACACAATAGCAAATCGGTTTACGTACTGTCGGGATTCTGCGCAGTCTAGATTTGGTGTTCCAACAAACCTCGGACTCAAAACTGTACAATATTCTAGTGTTCCAACCACATACTTTGATTTTTCCAACATACTCAAACCTCATCACAAACCAGTTTTTGTACTGTCAAATCAGTTCCTGGGTCTGAATAGGAACGAATTGTCAAGACATGCGCAAAACGAAAGTAAGCTCGTAAATCAATCACGACCAACTCTGGAAATGTCGTGATTATATTCGTTTTGATAGGATCATCGATCGTAGTCTGGATCGTAATTTGGTTTTTATTCATTATCATTATTTATAGTATATTATTTTGTGAGGTAATGAGTGTAAAAAGTTAAAAGGACTCTTATTTTGACTTAGATGCAGTAAAAAATAAAATAAGTTATTGTACTAACCAATCGAATAATCAAAATTTATAAATCTTTTAACGAGTTTTTTAATTTTTTTATTTACCAAATTCTAAATTTAACATCTGTTAATGTTTTTTTTTACTTTTACATTATTGACAGTGTGTGTGACAACAGAAACATGTGTTCCAACACAACCAAGTTCCGAATTCAGTTCCAATCATAGACAGGTCGTGGACTGGTCGTCGACTATCAGTCGTCGACAATAAGTTATAAACTGGTTTGTGTATGGTTCCAAGATTGTTGTTGGAACAAACCTATAGTATCCATCATGGACATTTTTTGGACATCCATTGGACTTCTGAATGGGTATATCCATTGGATAACGGAAAAAGGATGTCCAATAAATATCCATATGAAGTTCATGGACATCCAGTACATTATTTGGACAAATTATGGACGTCCAATGGACGTCGTGTGCTATCTGGGTCTAGGTTAGAGAAAACATAAGAATAATATAATAGTAACAGCGTATCAATATCTTTAAAGGTCTTGGTATTTCTGATGACGAATCCCAACATTTTAAATGCTTCATTGGAAATTCTACTAACATGTGAACTAAAAGAAAGTTTACTATCAAATGTTACACCAAGGTCCTTGAACTCAGAGGCTCTGGGAACAAATATATCAGAAATTGCATAATCACGATAAATAACATTGTGTTTAAGGGAAAATTAAACGATACAGCATTTATTAGCATTTAATTGTAGATTGTTTTCAACACAGCAGGTATGCACTCGATCAAGTGCTACCTGCAACGTATTGCAGTCATCTGGTGATTTGATAACACAATACAATTTCATGTCATCGGCATACAGAAGGCAATTTACATCTAAATGGTTTACAATGTCATTTATAAATAGGTTAAAGAGTAGTGAACTCAACACAGAACCTTGGGGTACACCTGATGTAGCCACGTAGCTTCTTGAAGTATGACTGTGTCATTCAACATACTGAGATCGGTTTAGTAGATAGATCTTAAAAATAGTTATCAAATTTTGTGAAAATCCAAATAATTCTAACTTATGTACCAATCAATACGATCGAAAGCTTTCGTGAAGTCAGTGTATATTACATCGACCTGTGTGTTATTGTCGAAACCATAAGAGATTTGTTGTGGTTGACCGTCCCATTTAAAAACCATGCTGCTTCTCAGAAATCTAATTTTTTACATGTTCGAAGGTAGGAGAGTATAAAGATATTTCAAATGCTTTAGATATGTTATTAATGATAGTTATTGGCCTATAATTTTCTATTAGTTGTTTATCGCCCTTTTTAAATATTGGTATTACTTTAGCGTTTCGTAAGCATTCCGGGAAGTAATTATTTTTAAGACACAAATTAAATAATATTGCAAGCGGAGCTGCTAAGGCAGATGCACAATCGTGAAGAAGGAAAGCTGGAATGAGATCAGGTCCCATTGTATGCTTTGGTTTAATTTTTATGAGACTTTTTCACATGAGCCACAGAAAATAAGTTAATATTTAATTGATCTACCAAATTAACAGCAGAAGTATTATTTTGATAGTTGTTGATTAAAGGTTACGAAAAAGCGTTGGTAATATTTTTAGGATCTGTTAGCTTATGATTATTATATTGCATAACAGTAGGAATGGAATTAGTTTGTCTTTTATTTTTTATAAATTGCCAAAACCTTTTAGAGTCCGATTTGATGCCATTTTCAATTTCATTGCAGTAGTTACGCTATGCTATGTCAACGTCACGTCTTATATCATTTCTGATAATTTTAAACTCTTGGGTAATATCTTGATCATCAGTATTTTTTATTTTTTTAAATAACCTGTCGTTTCTCTTCAGCTTTTTAATGATGTTACTATTAAACCACGGTGGATAATTACGATTGCTCACTTTATTTTTGGGAACGTCATAATCTATTATTTTAAAAAAAAATGAGTAAAAAATGTCAAAGGCTGCATTCACGTCGTTGACCTCAGTGACACCACTCCAATCAGCTGCAGCTATACTTTTGACTACTCTATTCTTAAATTGCCTTGTTATCACTGCCAATTCAATCCCTTTGGTTTAGTCCGAGTCGAAACTAAATTTTAGTCTAGATAATGACAAAATTAAAAATACACCAAATAAAATGATAGAAAGGGATAATATATCTACAATAAAAATATCCAATACCACACCTAAACGAGCCGCTTATGATTACACTAAAAAAAAAAGTATTTACGAAATGTCATTTGTTAGATTTTAAGATATAAATGTACAGAATGTTATTCATGGAGTTATTTAATTGAACCGATGTTAGATCGCCACCTTCAAAGAACTTTAACTCCCTTAGAAAGTATTTTTGATATTAAAATAATTTAGGTTAAATTAAAACAAAATGAGCTCTAGATTTTTTCGATTTATTCTTTCATGAGAATTTCTAGATACTCTGAAAGTTCTAACAGTTCATATATTTGCAAATTGTAGATATTATAAAACTATCAAAGAAAATTCCACATATTTACAACACGATATCATAATAAATACAAAGTATCTCATCTTATAATCCATGCTGCTTACAGGAAACACTTTCACCACTTTGGACAAAATAGATTAACGTTAATGTAACGTTTATTCACTGTTACTCTTCTCTACCTGATGTCTAAAGATCTTAATTAAATTAAAACATTGCAAGACAAAAGCTTCCATTAAGTTTATTGCACACGACGTAAACAGAAGGGTGATTGTAATTATACCGATAATACTTAAAAGGTGATAAATGAGATGATGAAAAAATAAAAAAAAATACTATTGTTAGAACGGTGTGCTTTCATAGCTCATTTAACTCTCTGACATTTAAAATATTGAAACCTTTAAAGAAGGAAGAACAGCATATTTTGAATTGTAAAAGAATGTAAAGTATGGTGGAGAATAATTGGGAGAGAATTTTATTTATTTTAGCAGGACATTAATTAATAAAAAAAAAAGATTTATAAATAAAAATAGAATTGTTTACAATTATTCATAAAAGTTACACAAATATAACCAAAAAACAATATATTTTGAATTGTAAAAGAATGTAAAGTATGGTGGAGAATAATTAAGAGAGAATGTTATTTATTTTAGCGGGACATTAAGAGAGAAAGATTGAAGGGATAAGATTTTTATACAAGAACGTTGTAAATCAGGTTAATTGTGCCCAAAATGAGTTTCTTATGTCCTCCAAAAATATTTTTTACAATATCAGCATCCCTCCACAACCGAATTATGATTGCTTGGGTCGAAAATTTTATCAAAAAAATTTGAAATGTTGTGTCTTAAAATATACCACTGTGTGTTTTCGTTAATTTTTCTTTTAAACTTTCTACAAGATTTTTTTACTAGATAAATATCTTAAAAACAGCTTAAACTACTCAATCAGAGGTATTAATAATATTTTTAATTTCAATTACAAGCATTATAAAAGAACAAAAAAAACATTACGCATTAACAAAGCGATTTTACCATATTATGGTAACCATAAATGTAAAATCTGTGATTAATGCGTTTGATAATAATCTGGTTGGCATAAAAGGTACACTGTATTGGATAAATAATTCATATACTGTTGAATGCAAGGCGTTAGATGGTTTTGTCTTACTATAATATACCATGTCCCACTATATACCACTTTCCCCTATTCAATAGAACCAAATTCACTTCGATTATTGCGTCTCATAATACTATATCTGTTTACCAGCGTTGAAAAAGCTCAGTGCATCATTTTTCTCCCAAAATTATTCTAATTTCTGAAACTTGGCTCAAGTTGTCTATTCCCGTTTCACTTATTAACATTCCTGTATTTACAAATTATAGAAGCGGCCCCGCAAATAATGTTAGTGAAGGGGTCTGCATCTACCTAGCGTCATCCATCACTATCAATGTTCCCAATATAGATTTAATCTCGCTAATACTATCTATAAATCTTTCTCAACCACTCTGGTATGTTTATATTGTCCTCCAAATAAATTTTTTTCTAGAAAACGACCAACAGCTTTTTGAGGTACTTTCAAACCTATCTATTTCTCATGGCAATCTTGTGGTGGTTGGGGATTTCAACTTCCCCGAAGTTTCCTGGCCACTTACTGTAGGTCTTGAAGTATCGCAAAACTCTGTTTCACACTTTATAAATTTTATTATAGACTCCATGCTTGAACAACTTACAAATGAACCTACCCGCTTTCGCTTAAATCAAGAACCTTCAACTCTAGACCTTGTATTAACAAATGTCGACCAACTTCTAATTTCTCCATCCCACTCACCTATTGGGAAATCTGACCATGGCGTTATTATATTCAATATACAGTTTAACATAGAAACCCTTAATCCCGATAGGGACGTAACCTACAGTGTCACAAATCTTAATAACGTAAAGAGAATCCTCTCCGAAATTGATTGGAATTGGGCCCGTTCACTTTCATTTTTGAATGTGAATTAATTATAAATTTATAAAGATATTAAACTCTTTTGTCTGATGGTACTTTTCCCGTTAAGATATTTTTGCTAGAAGTAAGGGAATTCCCATAAAATTCTTTCAGTGACTCATTGCGTCAGAAAATCCCTAATTCCGTTCACGTCTCGTATCGGTTATGCTTAAAGACGGCGAGGTTGTCGGAAGTATCCCTAATATAGCATTTCTGCATTTATATATGTAATTTAAATAGTAAAATTCCATTATTTTTTTAAAAATCAGGAACTTATACTTTCAGATTTAAAGCTGGGAGCTTATTTTTTACTTTTTAATTAAAACAATTATCATTACTCAGGCTGAAAATTAACCAGACCATAATCAAAAAGTAGAAATTTGATTTGCAATATTTATCTGGTAAACACTATTTATAAGTACTTACAACGTTGTCACGTTTACCAGATACATTTTATCAAATAAAATTTCGATCTGGTAATATTCAGCTTGAGTAATACTAATTGTTTTTAGTAAAATTTAAAAAAGGTAGGGCTTCCAGCTTTATCTGAAAATATAAACACATTATTTTTAAAAAATAATATATTTTTATAATGTAAATTTCTTCAATAAATGCAGAAGAGGAATGGTGGTGCAATGATACATCCGACAACCGCGCCCTTTTAACTATTAACCGATACGAGACCTGAAGGGACTTAGGGGTTTTCTGACGCAATGAGTCACTGAAAGAATTTTATGGGAATTCCCTTACTTCTAGCAAAAATATCTTAACGGGAAAAGTACCACCAGACAAAAGAGTTTAATATCTTTATAAATATATAAATAATTCACATTCAAAAATAAAAGTGAACGGGCCAATTACTTTTTTAGAAGTGCTGTATTTGTAGAAGATATGTGGACACAATTTTATACAAGGTTATCTGAAAAAAATAAAGAATGTCCTCAAAAAAAATTAAAACCCTGAAACAATGGACAACTTTTAACTTTAATTAAACATAAGAAAAATATGTAGAAAAAATTTAGAACCACCCAAAGACACGATGATTTTGTTAATCATCGACGTTTTGCCAGCGATTTAATCAATGTTACTGATAACGCAAGAGGAGAATACGAAGAATTTATCGCTAGTAACGATAACCCTAAGAAGCTATTTAAACACGTAAGATGCTCTCCATCTTCAAAAGTATAGGTATCGCTTCTTAAAACACGGATGGAATATTATGTAATAATGATCAAGAAACATCTGAACCCACAGGCGATATCCCAGTTAGTCACGATGCCTGAACAGTAACCTCTTCATGTATTGTCGAGTTCTCATCTGCAATTGTTAATGAAAATCTCAAAAAAATTCAATCAAATTCCTCACCTAGAATTGGAAATTTATCCGCAATGCTTTTAAAAGAATATGCATCTTATTTGGCTTTATCTCTTTCCATTATTATGACATATTCCTATATATCTTACACACTTCCTCCAATGTGGAAAATTGCTTTGGTGAAAAGGGTAACAAACAAAGGTAACAAACTCAGTCCATCCAACTATCGTCCAAAAAGTCTCGTCCCAATTGCCTATAAAATAATGTAATCCATCTTAACCAATTATATATCGGATTTTCTCAAGATCTGTGACGTCTTGCCAAAAGAACAACACGGTTTTATCAAAGGCCGATCCACATTAACAAACTTAATGACATGTTTAAACGATTGGACTACGTCTGTGAAAAATAAAGAGCCTGTTGATGTCGTAAATTTTGATTTCGCTAAAGCCTTTGATCGTGTCCTCAAAAAGAGATTAAAAAAAGCTGGCATTCGCGGCTCTTCTCTGGATACAAATCCAGTTCTAAGTGGTGTCTCTCAAGGTTGTGTCATAGGTAGTGTTTCACCAAGCCAAGTAGCTTGGCTTGAAAACAAAAAGCTTGGCTTGGCTTGAAAATCAAGCTTCTTTAAAACAAAAAGCTTGACTTGGCTTGATTTTTATAAGCCCAGGCTTGGCTTGTTTACCAAGCTTTTTCAAGCTTTACCAAGCTTTCAAGCTTTTTCCTCCACCTTGCCGATCACGTGATAAGTCTACTAACCGTTCTCTCGCCGCCCTTTGTTTTGATGTTCAATTCAGTCACTGCTAGCCTTTCGAAGCAAGTATTTAAAAATATGAACGCCAACAATATTTCACATATCGAGGAACCCTTTCAAGACAGCGGATCTGAATATGTAGTAGAAGAAGCGTAAGGATTGTCTTCTAGCAGTCCTTGCGAAGAACATATTCGAATTAAGTCCCGAAAAACAATTAAAAACATAAAGATATCAAATTTTTTTAAAATTAGTCAAAACAGAGCAAAACTTACAAAGCAGCAATATACACTTTGTGTACAAGAAAATCAACAATAATTAAAATGCTAAATGGGACCACTAAGTCTTTAAAAAGACATTTACAAAGAAAACAAGGATTCTTATGAAAAAGCCTTTCAGCAGGAGAAAAAATTTAATCCAAATCCAAATAGTGCTAGCTCTACTATAAGCTTGTACTGATACAGAAACATATGTTAGAAATAAATGAAGATCAATAGTGATAAGATTTTATACCTAAATTACCTCTTCTTTTTAGGAGTCTCTTTCTATTCAACGCACATCCTAAGAATTTCCTCATAGAATATTATATGGATTATCTAGTTGTTACTTTAAATAAATTTTGTAGATTATTGTAAACAGTTAATGTAAATAATTCGCTCAAAAGCTTGAAAGCTTGAAAGCTTGGCTTGAAAAAGCTTGGTAGTTCAAGCTTTTTTTTATAAAAAGCTTGACTTGGCTTGAAAAAAAATATGTTAGGCTTGGCTTGGTATTTTTAAAGGCTTGGCTTGATTTCAAGCCAAGCTCAAGCCAAGCTTTTAAAAAACAATTCTAATATTGCGTGTTACTCTGATGACACTAAGCTATACTTGAATCCTGTGACAGATTATGCCCAGCTACAAAAAGACCTTGAAACTATTAACTGGAGTGATATCTGGCTGCTTCCTTTAAACACGGGAAAATGTGTCTTCTTGCATAAACGGTAGTGCGTTAGCGACTGTGAACTCCTATAACGACCTGAGACTCATCATTAACGCGGTCAGAGTAGATACCAGCAGTTTGTAAACGTACGAACTCAATGCTCCACCTATTAAAAAAGTCCTTCATGCATGTGAACTTTCAAATCTTTTCCAAACTTTATACAACTTAAGTTAGACCGTTGATGGAATATGTCGGACCTACGTGGTGTCCTGATCTGGTTTCTGCAAACAGATTGGAAAATGTTCAACGGTACTCTACTCGAAAACTTTTCGGTAGAATCAGACCAACGTATGAAGAACGGCTTAACATGGCGAGTTTGTGTTAATCTGCCACAGAAGATTAAGAGGTGATTTAATTGTGACTTACATAATTCTTCATAGTGCTTTTTTATCCAAATAGTATATTCCCACGGAATACAGATGAGCGCCTACGTGGACATGAGTATAAGTTGAGCAACGAAAATTTTTTTCAACACGTACCCGACAAAACTATTTTTCTAATAGAGTTTAAACTGCAAAATCGTGGCATGCTATAATTTTAAAAACAAATCGTTTTACATCGATCTCTTCCATGCTAAAGTTATGATTTTTATATTTAAAATAATTCATTTATTTCACCTTACTTTCAACAATATTTACTTTTTAATAAGCATCTCACATACTAAACACTCTCTTCTAAAGTATTAAACCTGTTAATAAAAATTGTATATCAGGTATGACTCTTTTACTACGTAATGAGGAAACTATTTATATTTTACGTGACTCAGTTTTACTGCAAATTATTAACTCCTTTTAAAAATATTCAATATTTAAAAGCGAGGCACTTTGACCTATTGACTTTTATTTCGCGCGTTATAGCCGGGTTCTATTGCAGGATTAGCACGCAAAATATTCGACGGTAACATAAAAATTTTACTCCGCCTTAAAGAACTGCTAACACGCGATCCAAATACCGACAGTATTTCTATTCCCTCGCAGTAGTCTATTCGCTGGGTCAAGAGATAAAAAAAATTCAGACAAAAGTAGAAATAAGTTATTCATTCTGCAGGCTGGAATGTAGCAAAAAACGGTAATATTTATGAGATTTTTTAAATAGTAATAAGTAACCACGAATTTAGAGTGTTTACAGAATAACCTTCTTACTACAATATGTTAAAATACACTGCCTGTTAAGTCCTAAGAATTCGCAATTCCTTGTCGAATGATTGAATGAAATTAAATGTTTTTGCTAACTTGTTTTGGTTATTTAATATCAATAATTTAAAGTTAGTATTAAAAATTAACCAAAAATTTACATAAAAGTAACACGAAATGAAAAAAACAAAACAATATTGTATGTAGGGTATCGAGAATTGAACGCACAATCTCTTACTTCAGTAGCCGACGACTTATCCGATAGACCACGTTCGCTCAAAGGTTATTTTTGTCAGATTGTGTATATACTTTATTCAGTCATTTGATAAATAGAGTTTCGCAAAAGTTTCGTACTATTTATAGAAAGAAAAAGAAAGATAAAAATTTAGCAATACCAAAATAATGCATATTTAATGCAGGACTAAAAAAAATAAATTGTAGTTTAAAGAATTTGACAAATCCAATCAATGATAATTAACAAATATTTGGTAAAATGAACCATATGCATTCAAAGTTGTCTATGATACCATATTCTCCAAATTGGACCATTAACACGTTCGCTGCCGTGTGTATCATTTACGTGCTTACCACAGGCCGGGTGTATCCTAATTAATAAACTAACTATTATTGCTTTAAAACAGCGGTGTATTAATTTGAATACACCACCTATAAGAAATACATTAGCTTAGGGTTTATGTGGCCTAGCACCATAGAGAGCAACTTTAAGTTTTGGCCTGGAAAGGTGTTATGAGGACCAATATTTGGGTGTAAAATAAAATACATATAATCTTGAAGTAATTTGTTTATTTAAGCAAAGCAAAGTGCTTATATCAATGCGAAAATAAAAACTAAAGCTACAAATTACTAAATTTGAAAATTAATGTTGAAACATTCCCTGCAAAAAAATGGGTTTCTGTCGCACTGATCGCAGACGGTTTTTACCTTTGCTGCTAAATTTTTTTGCCATCTACCATCTTACCGTGCTTCCCAAATTTTTTATAGCATTCGTTGCACCGACCTCTTTTATTTTGGTCATGTTGAACCTGATGATGAATTTTTGTCTTGGCTTCTATTTCAACTCTTTAATCAGAATTGAGAAGAGATTGTATAACACTCTCCCTAAACTGCGGTATTGTCAATTTCGGAGAATGTACCGAATTTTCGCAGAAGAGAAAGTGAGCATTCACAAGACTGGTTCCCCACCAAATTTGGATCATTAGTTTTCTATGCCACTTATTCGACCGACGTAGAGAAGTGTTATAGGATGCTAATTGGTCACTTACATCAATTGACGATTTTCCGGCATCGTAGTCTATAATGCACACAGGTTTCACAGTTTCTCTTCCAGTATTTGATGTAACAGTATAGGTATCTGTGCCAAGGTGAGTCGTTGTCAGCATCATCACGTCCCTTTCATTCGTCCATTTTAGTATGGTAATTCCATCGTTGGTCTCTTTAGCGATAATTTCACTTTTTGGCAATCGTGCAGATTTAATTTCTTGGGGCATATATTTTCTGTTTTGGCGGAGAGTGCCTACAACATGTGTGCTATGAGACAGCAGTTTACGAGCCAAAGTTGTCAATGTACAATGTTCTACCATTATCCAGAAGATCTTGAATCAATTTCATCACTACGTTCTAAGAAGCTGATACATTAGTGTCTTCTGTTCTATCGTTACCAACATAACCTGAGAAGTTCCAGGTATTGCTCTTATCTGTGCATAACTTGTAAATTTTTACCCCATAACGATGTCTTTTGGAGGAGAAACTTAACCTCCCTCCCCAAGGTATCATAGTTTCATCAATACATATTTTTTGCGCTGGTGTATATGTGTTTTGGAAACTGTCTATGAACAACTGAAGAATATTATCTATTTTAGTTAGACGATTATGCGGTTGGACATCATCATTATTAGCAAAGTGCCAGAACCTGAGCAACAATTCAAATCTATTTCGCGACATAGTATTTCTTGGAAGTGGGAATGAATATAACTCGGTTCGACGCCAACAATCAGCTAATTTGGACACTTTTACCAGACCCATCCATCCTAGTAGACCGATGAACTTAATCATTTCTTGACGATATATCGGGTCTGCTAACGCCATAATCCCACTAATGGTGGGAACCATTCCACTGGATCCAGTAAACTGAAATATCTTTTGGTTTCCAGTGAGTTCGGTCCATACAATGTTGTCAATCATATTTCCAGGTTGGGGCGGTGGAGACTGACTGGCTATACTGGTATTTGGTTGTGGTGACAGAGATCGGCTTATACTTGTACTTGGTTGAGGTGATGGAGATCGGCTGGTAAGACTATTTCTGTTTAGTTGGGCTTTTAAAGTCGAAGCTCTTTTGGTACCATTGCATTATTGTCACTATCATGCGGTTCAGACTCTTCCTGGTAATTTGGATCAGTGTTTAAATCATCCAGATCTTCGTCAATCATGTCCGTGTCAAGGTATTCCCCTATTTCATGCATTTTTTCAAGTTCACTGTCTTTATAGAATCTTTTTCATTTTGTTTTTTATTACAATAGTCTTTATAGTCACGTTTATTGTTATCTTTTTTTCTTTATTGAGTACTAACACTTGAAATCTGCTGTTCTGTAACAATATTTTATTGATTTACGTCTACTTTTGCGCTAAGTATCAAGATAGAGCTCTAAGCTATCCTTATATTTCTTATTCCAGAATAGATAGTGTAGGCTCTAAGCCAGTGCAAAAATGCACGTAAATCAAAAGCAGAAGACATAGCTTGTCAATCTGAAACAAAGAAGAATTAAACACATATTGTATTAGTGTATCTTGAATGATACACTCGGCTTGGAGCAGCAAAATTATTATTGTTTAGTGAGTGTATCATTTACGATACATCAAAAAAATAATCAAAAAACAAAAATATCAAAAACTGAAGTGTTAAATGGAACCAAATATGGGAAATGCTTTCAAAATGTATTTTATTGGTGAAGATTATTTTGGCCTGTGAGGTCAGATTTCGAAATTTTAGCTCGGCAGTGAACGTGTTAATTATTTTATTATTTTTGTGTTTCTCTATAAAAAAGTTTATTGTTTCTAACAAAATTTTTGTTAAAGTAGTTGGATCGTTAATGTTATTAAATTCATTCTAGTTATATTTCTCCAGGTCATTTTTTAATCTAGTATAATCTATGTAAATAATATGTTTTTTAGAATTAGGTTGAGACTGGGAATTCATTTTATTTGGTATACACAAAATAGTTGCTTTATGATCAGTAATAAAATTATCAACAATACTAAAAATGCATTCGTCTATATTCTTCCATAAATGACATCGTATTTTTTTTTTATAGAGAGCTGTATTCATTTGTAGCATTTTTTATGGACTGATGGTTAGTGAACATTTTCATGAAAACTACGTTGGCGGTTATTACCTAATTTTGGCTTAATCGACTTATTTTGATCTAACCAACATACATTAGCTTTATGTACATGGAATTTTGAAACATCCAGTATTAGATTATAACGAGAACAAATTTTAAATAATTAATTAATTTATTTAGTTTCCAATTAGCAGTATTTTTTTATTTTTAAACAATCAAATTTTTTATTTCTTTTTAACTTTTATTTTTATCAAAAACTTTTTTGATTTGTTTTTAAAATAAATTATCTTCCTCTAGATAGATAAATACATCATAGTCATTTTTTGCTTTTTTTTATTTCATCAAAAGGCGTTTGGTTTAGTATTGAATAGTGTTTCTAATATAATAATCATATCCTGGTTAGTTTTTTAATTTATGTTCTCAATAACGCCCATATTTCGATATCCTATATTGCCCAAATTCCTTTTATTTGATTTCCTAATTTTACGTAAAATTGATCTTCTGATTTATAAAATAAATAGGGAACGGAATATCAAAGCATTTTCTCCTTATATACCTATCGGTTATTGGCGAATAACCGAAATGGCCACGAGAATTGAGGCTTGTTCAATTTCTGGGTTGACGCGTGCAGTCCTCGGAACTTCCTTTGATAATTTATTACATTGAACCGAAAAGGGAGTAGTAGGTAAAGAGCAGCAGGAGCAGAAGCAGAAACTGTTTAAGATTAAGCCGGCAGAATTAGTTTGTAAGCACTGAATGAAATATATCAGCGGTTATATCCCGAACGTGACCCGCACATCATCTATTCCCAAGTTTCCAACTAGTTATACCTTCTAACTTACTTGACCAATAAGTAACTGTCTCGGTCGAGGAATTCTCAACGCGGAACATGCATACAGGGTAGTTGGTCAAATAATATAATTTACTGAACAAATGAAAAAGCTAGATAGACCAAAACTAGTCCACAAATATTTTCTATTTTGATAAATCTCAAAAATTGGTCGAATTACGGAAAATTAAAGTTTTAAGTTTAAAAAAATAACGCTAAAAAGGGTAAAAATAGAAAATTATTATTATTATTATTATTAGATAGACCAAAACTAGTCCACAAATATATTATAATTTAAAAAATTTTAAAAACTGGTTGAATTAGGGAAAACAACGTTTTAAATTTCAAGTTTTAAAAAATGACACTAAATAGGTTTAAAATATCATAAATTCAATATAAAACAAATGATTTGTTCTTAAGTATATCTTTTTCTACTGATATAATGCAAACGCATGAGATTGTTCTCTTTTCCTTCTATTTTATTTTAACTATATATAAAACATATTGCTTCATTTTCTCTCCTTAATAACTTGTTAAAATTATATGAGTATTATCCCTAATCCTTTATATTCTATTATTAAATATTTATTTTTATTAATTTCCCCCTTTCTCCAACAATCTGTTCTTTTTAATTCAGTTGCAACAGAATTTTGACATTTCAAAATATCTAAACGACATATTTAAAACTAAATAATTAAAGTTCGAAACCTATATTAAATTTAATATATGAAGTGTCTCTTAAATATCCTGAATATAAATAAAAAACACTACACCATTCTGTACACAAAACACAATCCAACATTGAATCGAAAGGATAAGGGGATAAATAATGGGGATTCCAATAAGAGGCTCAAGACCAGAATAGGATTTGAATAATACGGCAATTTATAACCGAAAGGACTTCGGATTTTCCGTGTAGAGCAATTTGCTAAACGACAAATGGATATGCTTCTATAAAATGCTAAAATTTTTTAATTTTTTCACTTTTGGTACTTGATTGTACTTAGTTCTACTATTCTGATTTCTATAAAAATTTATTTCAAAATGGTGATTATAATTTTACTTTTATAAAAACAAGGAATATTTATCGATTGTTTTTTAATGACCTCAGAATAAGGTTTTTGTTCTTTTTTTCTTAACCTATTTAGTTTTGCTTTCAATATAATAGAGAAAAATTGGGAAACGTCCAACAATTACTGACATCTACATTAAACTGGATAAGCAATATAATTTTATTGTCATAAATAGTATACCCCAGTATAAGTATTTTAGAAGTATGGACACTCCTTGGGCGGGAAAAAGGCGCGCAGCTTTTACTGCGTTGACATTTTCGGGATATAATCTATCACTTGTCATAAATCCGGTTAAAAACTCGCTACCATGCGCATGCAACCCATATTTCGTGCACATAGGTACTACAAACTTTTGTTTACATTTCATCTAAGTAATTTTTGTTATACATTCACAGCTTAAAAACAGAAAATTTGTTATTATCATAGTGGATTTAGATCAAAAATACCACAAATACACTTTAGTGTGTGTTTTATCCTTATTGTTACGTGTTATTGCTATTTTTATTTAAGGACATTGGAATAAATAGAGTCCTAGAAGTCATCAAGTGAAAAAGGTGTGTTATAAAAAGAAAATACATTGCATTCGACTGATTTATCTTTAATATGTTTTCGTAAAGTATTTTCAACATGCCAGTTACTTGAATGGTTGTAAATTGTAAAAGTAGAAGTGACAAAAATTTGTCTAGTGCAGTAGTAACAACGGTATTAACATTTGCATGTATATGATTTATTAGCTAAAAGCAAAACACAACAGTTCTATGCAAAATGTAAACAAATAAAGAGGGAAAATTGCTCGTGTATGAATTCAACAATTAAATCAAAATATATTATTTAAAGGACCTATATCAACTATTATGTTAATTATAAATCTAAATATTTGTACCAAAATAGTAGTTGTGTATTATCGAACCTGTCGATACACCAAAAAATATATTCTTTAGATATTAATAATCAGGTATCAAAAATATGTATGTACCTTTTTTTAAAATATGTTCTATTGATCTAAATCTTTTTAATATGTTCTTATTACAGTTGTAAATCAGTCAACACTGATTGATACCTATGCTGGGAGTATACATAGAAAATAAAATAATGTAAAAAATACTAAGAAATTAGTCAATTTAAAATTATAGCTATTTACGATATAAGTGCGGTATGAACATTATTAATATATGCATGTGAAAATTGTACAATATTTTATCTACAACTGTCATGTAACAACAACTCCGAAAATTCGAAATTATATGTCGGCATATCGTTAAAATTGACTATTTGCGAATACAAGTAACCTGTCAGTATTTAGTAACCATAGCAACGGAATTAATATTCAACTTCTGTCAAAGAATACATACCCAAGAAGCGAAACTGAATGAGTTTTTCTATGTACCAAAGTAGCAGCGACCTTGACGTAAATGGGAACTTAATACACTGGGAAACGTATAATTCCAATCAATTTTTGTTGTTTGGTTCATGAGAATTAGGACCGATTCCACCGTTGTGTTAAACGGAGATTAAAATGACATTGTTAATGTAAAAATATCATTTTAAACTCCGTTTAACACAACGGTGGAATCGGTCCTTAAACACATACGGAAAATTCTTACTATGTTCAATAGATAATGTTAATAATAATAATAATAATAATAATTTTAGTAATAAGTACTGTAGGTAGCTGTAAATGTATTTTGATTGCATGATCCTGATAGCAGCGACTTGGTTCCTCAGAGTGAGTCTGTCATATATATTACTGTTTTAATCCTTACTATAACATTGTTTATATGTATATTATTTAATGGATCAAATCGATCACAGTCCGTATGGTTTAAAAAACAAAATAGTATATTACATTACGAGTGTGGAAAGGGACATTTTTCACACAAGTGGGAAATATTGTCGCACGAGGCACAAGCTGAGTGCGACTATCACACGAGTGTGGAAAATCACTTTTCACACAAATGATGTACAATATTTTTTCTACGACCACAAAATAATGACATCAAAAAATGTAAAACCAGGTTATTATTACTATAATAATTAAAATGTATTTAAAAAAATAATCAACAGTAATCGTATTTATTCAATTTTCATACTTTCTGAACAAAAAAAATACTAAAAATAAAAAAAAACAAAAAAAAAATTCTGGCCCCGTCAAGATTTGAACGCGGTCGCTCGCCAAGTCTCAAATGGCAAAGTTAATAAGTTCGACGTTCTAACCATCTGAGCTAATAGCCCTTACGTCAACTGAATGATCTAATCGGTTATGTATTTAACCAGAATAAAAAGCAAACATATCTTAGTTATTTTAAAATTATTTTAATAATAATTGTTAAAGATAAATATCTAGGATCTAATTTACAACAATTTCAATAATTTAACAATCCTATCGATTTTAGTATTAATATGGACATTACATAGATCAAAATAGAAATTATATGTTTAATATTTTCTGACAGCTACTGCGGAAAGTAGCATATTCGTACACGGGTGGAAAGTAAATTCTTATTCATACGCGTGTGATATAGGGCACTTTCCATAGTGTGATATGTGTCATTTTCCTTTGTGATCGTAGGAAAATATATATATAAAAAAGATTGAAATTTAACGTTGCATAATAAGTAGACGTAATAGTATATTATGCAACGATCATGTAATAACCATTACATGAGAGTGGTATACGCCATTTTTTTACACCCGATAAATAATCAAGAACTATAAATATTACTAACAGTAATTACTCGTATTTCTATAAATAAACATCTACAAAATTGTAATTGATGGTATTACCTCGAATATTGGTATTACCATAGATTTTTGGTGCAAAATATTTTGTACTGCATTTTCTGCATTAACTGTGTTGCGACCTTGTTGTCTGATCGTACCAAAAAAATTCTCAAGACAATCCTGATTTAGTCTTCTAGTTTTAATATATTTAAAATCAGCCAGTAATAACTTATTGCAGAGCCTTTGTATTGCATTTATGGTAATAATTCAACATTTGTTGGATTTCGATTTTGAAGTAACATCCTCCCCTTTTTTATTACATATTTTAAAACTGTTTATTAAAGTTTCCATTTCATTTAAAAATGATAATTGCTCATCGGAAGCTGTAAACACATTTTTATATGGATTACCATTTTTATAGTCAACAGCGTTAAACATATCGAAAAGTTTGTCAAACTTGTCAATAAATGTTATTGTGCCCACAGCTGCTTGTGGAAGAATTCCTAAACTAACACAAGTATTCATTGCACTGCTGACAGTGTTGCTCAAAACTTGTGTGGCTAATTTTACCCTCATTTTGTCAAAATTGTTTGGATATATGTGACTGTCAGTTAATTTGGGTGCACATTTATAAGTATTATTTTTATCATAATTATAAAAAGCTTCTATAAAGCTCCAATAAGACGTCGTCATGTTATTGAAAGAAAATGAATTATTTATTAAGTTGTTTCTAGTCGCCTTAATTAGATGACAAGGATCAAATATATAAAAAATTTTGTTTTCGCCGAGTTGAAAATGTGGCTCGGATTTAGTAACGCCTAAGAGTCTACTTAATTTTATAAAATTAGATCCCATATCTGTTACTAGACAATCTACATACAACCCACATTCAAATAATTTTAAAATACAGTTTTTCACAACTGGGAGTAATTTAGTTGCATCAAATTCTGAATCGACAAAAAAGTAAGCCAATGGCACTTTCCAATTAGAATATAATCCTCTCGCCATGATTACTAATGCATGTTCAGCTAACAAAGGCTCTTTTTTATCCCCTATATCATACAGACCGATAATTTCATCCTTGGAAATATCAAAAAATAAATGAGATTTTACAGACATTTCATCCAAACAGATACTACAATGTTTATCTTGCCCAGACATTGCCACTACTTTTATTTTTAAGGCCTCGAACACCTCTTCACTGTTTAAACCAGCTTTTGGTACTAAATCTTTTGTCATTCTTTGTAAGCTGCGTTTAGATGGCATATATACAGTAACTTCCAAAAAAGCATATGCTCGAGGTCCCAAAAAATATAAAGTAAGGGCAAATTTTTTGTACTCTTCACTATTTCGCCTCGCTTTAGCCTTTTGCCTTTTTAAAAGAGCTTGTGATTTTACAATTTTTGCTAAAGGTTTGTCTAAAAATATGTCATACATTAGGGATGGGCAAAACTGCTATTTTTAAATAACAGTTATAACAGTAACTGCTTTTTCTAAAAAGCAGCTTTCAAATAGCAGTTTATTAAATCATCGCAACATGTAGTTCGACTACTCTGCTTAAGTGTTTACCGGTATTTCATTATTTACTAGTCGATCGGTGATCGCGTTCAAATCTGTTAAGCTGTCTTATAATGTCGAGTTAAATATCAACCTGTGCCGGTGGTTCCCCAAATTGTCAGAATAAATGGACGACAACGGGAATGGTAACAATTAAAAAATTAGTCTTTGTATGCCATCACGTCCTCTCTGACGTAAGTTTTGTGTTGTTACTTATTTTCTTAAAACAAATTTATTTGCTGAAAATATTTGTAAGAGGGCACAGCATTTTTGGTCTAACCATAACTGTTATTGTACACAAAAACATAAACATCCGTAGTGCACGTATAAAATACGACATTCGCATCAGCAACTTGCCATTGTCATCGTCGCATCACGCGCACCATGCACTCACAACATAGTCACAAAGATCGGCGTATCTCAAATCGAAATATTAGTGAAAATGGTAAACTGCTATTTAAGAAGCAGCGATTTGTAATAGCCGATAGCAGTTGAAAGCTGCTTAGTTCAAATAACAGTTGTCAAATAGCAGTTTACTAAAAAGCAACCCATCTCTATCACACATTTTCATAAAGTCTTTAAGATTTCCTTGAGAGTTGGTTGTCTTTTTCAGCGTCTTGAAGTTTCTCCGTAGCTTTCTTATTTTTAACCTCAAATGATTTTTTCTCGGACTGTCAAACGTCAACGTTGAAGGCGTTTGTGTCTCTATTGATACTGAAGAAGGAAGTAAAGAAGATGTATAACTGACAGGAATACATTCATCATTCAAATCAACCTTTAATCCATCTTGTTGAATATCAAAAGCACCTAAAAGATAAAAATAATAGATGACTTCACACAACTCTTCCTGTATGAATTCTAAATCATCTGGTGCTTCACTTAAATCTTTAACTAGTTAGAGTTTCTCCCAAATTCCTAATGGATTTCCTTCTATTGATTGATGATCTCTAATATAAGACGCGATTAATGAATGTTATTATTGAATAAACAATACATTATATAAGATAGTCATGGCCAAATAATATTTATACAGGATGTTTCGTAATGACGTTCCAATATTTTACAGGGTGTTTTATTAACAAATTAAGATGATATTTTCTTATAAAATTTTGCCATTGTGTTCTCTTGTAAAAAAAAACGTCATCATAAATTAATTTTATTGTTTGTACGTAAACCGTTTTGAATATAAGAAAAAAATACAGGAGTGAAAAAAGTTCCTAAATCGCGAGCAGAACTTTGTTAAAATTGGCTTTTAAAGAAAAAAGTTCTGAAAGAATTAAAAAGAAAGGTTACTAATTTTAAGCCTTTAGAAACATGAACTGAAAGAAGGAACACCATCAGAGTTTAACTAAAGGATATAACGTGTAACAACATTAAAAAAATAAAGACATTTTTTGCATTTTGAAACCTAAATATCTCAACAGAGAAAATCTAAATTGGTAGAAAACCCTGTTAAAATATTGAAACATCATTACGGAACACCCTCTGTATATAACATGTTCAAATTCTTGCCTGCTTCACATGTGAAATAACTTTGGTTTGCTGTAGAATGTTCAGCTTGAAACATACCTTTTTGAGGCTCACAAATAGTAACATCCTAAAATGTAAAATAAATTATTGTTAATTACTATTTTTTTAAATAATTTAAAATTTTGATTTTTTTTTGTGAATGGTATATAAAATATTCTGTGAAACTAAAGTGGATTTTTCCTTAAGATACGGACATCATATGTACTATTGTCCCACAAACTGTTTTTTTTTGTTTTAACCATGTATTTTATATTTTCTTTTCATATAACAAAACATGCAATATAATTAACAAATTATGTTTGTGAAAATTATTTTTTCTTTATGTTAGACTAAAAAAGACATTTTTGGCAACCGCGAGAAAAGCCTAACCTCTGTGCTATGCTGTCGAGTTCTATTTGGCTACACAAAATACATTATTACCCTAAATTCTACTTAATTATCATTATTTACTTTTATACGCTATATTAATTGATTCTGGATACGACCCTGTCAAAATGTCGCCAATCTAAGCAATCGTTTTGCTTCGGCTCCTCGTATACCGAAGACTATAGTATTAGCTAAATGTTTTTTTTTTTTAATTTGTAACATTTAATTGTACTCAAATACCATAATTTATTTCTTCATGTTAAACACTGGTTAAAATCACTGAACAAACGCCACCCCCGTTAAACTAACATTTTTATATGTATATTAGTTTGAAACACCAGAAACAATTACTACCTTTTTTGGAGGATCAATAGTGAGAATATCATAGCTTCGTTTGCATTTGGAGAATACTGTGGGTACAGCATTGTCAAATAATCGTCTTCTATAAGATGTTCCTGCTTGAAAAATATCTTTCTTCAAAATGTTGTTCACATATTCTATATGAAGATAAGCCACTAGGAACTGTAAAATTTAAATCTACACGATTACAAGCTTTTAACCAGAGTTGAGCTCTACAAAATTATATTTATTAATACTTAATTTTTCTAAATAAATTTGAACAGTAACATTTCAGTACATACCTTATGGCATCTGGGAATTTAAACATTGTTAGCCCTTGTTCTGAAGTTGTAACACAACCACTAACAACGCAATGTATTTTTTTCATTGTAATAAAAACCTTTAAACTATCTAATATATAATTACTACTTTTAAATAATAAACCTACTGAAATTTTCTCAAAACGCTAAGAATAATATACCAAACGTTATACACTACATGAACTGACAACTATATTTGACGTTAAACTACCTCTAAAACACTGAGAAAACTTGGCAATTTTTTGTCCACGAATCGCCCATTTAGTGTCGCTTCTTGGGTAGGTATTCTTTGCTTCTGTCAAAGTGACTTAATGTCGCTCAAATAATCATTACAAGTATATATATTATCAATTATGTCTTCAAGTGAAGATGATCTTCCACAAGATATTGAAAATGCAGCTACCGACGTAATAGAAAATTTAGTACCACAGAAATCACGTGAGAGATCATTTAACTTATGACAAATATGAGAAATGGTGTAAAGATAAGAAAATTTTAAATATTACAAATGAAAAAGCATTACTGGTATATTTCAACGAATTGAGTAAATTACAGAAGCCTACATCTCTTTGGTGTTATTACTCGATGTTAAAACATATCAATTTGATAGCATCGTTAAAACGAAAATCAGAAGGGTACAAACCTAAGAAATCTAAGGTATTTTCGGAGAGAAGAGTTGAGAAATTTATTGATAGAAAATGTAAATTATCAAGGATTGTACCAAAGTATATTAACCGTTGAGTAGCGACATAAAGCGTCGGTGCCTTTGATCTTGGTTGGTGCAAATTTTCTCTCTCTCTCTTTTGACGTTATTGACGGAACGACACAGTAAAACACTGCTCGAATTATGAACTTGTCTTGAATGTGATGTTTACACTGCTCGACGTAATTTGAAGTAAAACTCTTTTGTAGTTTACATTTATAATAAAAGTTTGGTCATTAGGCAGTTTTATATTTATGAGTATTTAACTTATGTAGTAAATATAAAAATATATCACTATTGATAAATTTCAATTCAATTCAACACAATAAAAGAGCACTAATAAATCCACAACAACGAATTCCTATATCAGCTGCCGAACTAAAGTGAAAGGGGTTTTAGAAGACGTCTCGCCTCTCTATTTCGCGTCGGCGCACTAGAATTCGGTTCCACAGCTGTCGCTACTCAACGGTGAATATACTTTGATTGTACTATCAAATTGTCATTCCAAATACCAAAACAAAAATATCGCGAGAATTTTTTGTTACATCTGGGAACATTGATGGTATTAATTTAGTTACAATTGTTAGAAAATACTCTACATTAAGATCTAAAAGTTGTGGCCATCAACGATTTTTTGTTGGATACAGAGCAGGAAAATGTACAACACAACCTATTGGAATAAATACTATTGGTAGTGTTCCAAGATTAATTGCCGAATTTCTTGAATTGCCCAATTCAAAGCAGTATACGGCGTTCTTCAACTTCAATTTTAGCCGACTCTGGTGCAAATCTTCTAAATATTAAAAGACATGGCGGCTGGAAGTCTAATTCTGTCACTGAAGGATATATTGAGACTTCGACAGAAAATAAGAAAAAAAACAGCTATGAAAATCTTAGGAGAAAACCAAGAAAATATACCATCGACTTCAAAACATATGGAAACTAATATTTGCAATTATCGGGCATCGGGCATGTCTGCATCTGGCTTGAATTTGTTCGATTCCAAGGATTGTATTATAAATATCTGTAACAAATAATTTTTTTATATTGAGTTCATTATTAATGTTATATTTGTTCTGTTTTGTTAAATAAATGATTAATTTTGATTAACTATTAGTTTCGCATCATTATTGCACTAGTGCGGTAATATACGTCATTACAAAATTTAAATAAGTGTCAAATCAGTGTCATTACATGACAGTTGTAGATAAAATAATATAAAAGACGGACCTCTCGCGAAAAGTAAAAATATGAGACTTTTTAAATACAAAATTGTATTTATGTGCGTGCCACTGAGAATACTTCGCGATATAATGTGTCTCGAGAATATTTAGAGCTTTAAATTTGTGCCACGATAAGACAACACCCTTAAGAAAAAGGGACAACAAATAATTGTAAAACTACCTTTCTTTTTCCTTCCCATTTTTTCAATAATATACATTACGATAGACTGACAGAATCTGCACATCTGGTCGTTGAATATTCCGAAAATAACGATGAAATATTAATTTTAAAATTATGTTGGATCGATAAAGACATTGTTAAAGAATGTGGAATGACGGAATGAATGTTGTACCGTTCTCGAAACTGTCAGCGTGTTGGTTCAATTCACTGCGAAATGTCAAGATCCTCGTTTTAGCTTCTCTTTATGTTTCTGTCGTGTTTTGTTTCGAAAATTATCGAAGCCTGCCGCAACTTTTTAAAAATGTTTCGAATAAGAGAATCGTATATTTCTCCGGGTCGACGTTGAATATTCATAGTAGAAAAAAACATAATGACTTGATATTAACGAATAGGCACATACAAAATGAGGTTTTAAGGGAGTAATTGAAGTTTAAAATCTGTTTGGTCCCAAACTCTTTGGTCCCAAATACTTAGTTTTAGTTGACATTTATTGTATTCTCATATAGACTCCTTACGGTTTACTAGGTTACACCAAAGTATATTAACCATTGAGTAGCGACAGCTCGGGAACCGAATTCTAGTGCGCCGACGCGAAATAGAGAGGCGATACGTCTTCTAAAGATGTAAACAACCCCTTTCGCTTTAGTCCGGCAGCTGATATAGGAATTCGTTGTTGTGGATTTATAAGTCAAAAATTGTATTCAGCGACATGTTTAAACAACGCGAAATTGAAAGTTTGAGACAACTCGATTAATAAATAAGAAGGTCCATAAGTAATAATTTCTATTGTTATCAAAAATCAAAACCCTGTACACCTACCAACTTTCAAGTCTCTAGCTCATCCGGACGTAGGTAAAAAAATTGAAATTTATCAATAGTGATATATATTTTTATATTTAAATATTTTAAATATAAAACTGCCTGATGACCAAACCTTTATTATAAATGTAAACTACAAAAGAGTTTTACTTCAAATTACGTCGAGCAGTGTAAACATCACATTTAAGACCAGTTCATAATTCGAGCAGTGTTTTAGTGTGTCGTTCCGTCAAAAGAGAGAGAAAGAAAATTTGCACCACCCAAGATCAAAGGCACCGACGCTTTATGTCGCTACTCAACGGTTAATATACTTTGGTTACACTTTCTTTATATAATAAAAAACAGTAGGAAAAAGAGAAAAAAGAAGTCATTGAAACATCACATCTAATAGAAAGTTATTTCACGCATTCCATTGCATTTTTAAAAAATCTATATTAATCTCTCAAGTTCTGTTGATTTGTTCACGTTTGTAAATATATTTCACGTTTGTTAATACATTTTTGGAAGAAATCCTGGTCCTTCGTTTTTTATTAAGAAACACCTACCTGTGCTACAGTCACTAAACCCCACGTGTGTGAGGAAAGGCGAGTGCCACCCGTTCAAAATCCAAAGTCAAAGAGTATAGTTAACACAAGAGATCGCACTCAAATGTCAGTCGATCTAAAAGTCTGTGACCTCGAAAATTAAAAATATTTTCCGCGGGTAAATATGTATCTAATTTAATATAACCTAGCTTTCTAATCATTTCTCTTTTTGGTTTAAACATTTATTTATAATCGAATTTTGTTATAGATCTGTATTTTTTTAATACAAATTACATCATGAAGGTATGTGCAAAAATACTGATCAACGTTCTGATTGGTGATGCCAGACTTGTCAAAAAAACTCCAGACCAACAGGGAGGAGATATCGAGGTCAACATTATTTTAAAAACAAAAAAAAAACAAATTTGTAATAACCACACTAATTTTGTCTTCAAGTGGCTTAAAACCTGCATATTTTTTACTTTTAGACGTCATTTTTCTCATGTGTCAGCAACCAACGTGCTTATTGGTGACCCCACACTTGTCAAAAATACCCCATACTTTTTAAAAATACCCCAGACTAATAGGGAAGAGGTACTGAGGTCATTGCGTTTTGAGCCAGAATTTAACACGGGAAGTATAGGGAGTGACAGGCCTGTGTCAAAGTGCAATAACTTAAAAAATAGTTTTTTTTGCTCGATTTATTGGCATAGAAATCCAATATGGCGTCCATAAGAAAAGCAAAACTGAAGATTGAAAATTAAGATTTTGATCTAACCTCACTTTTCTTTAGAACATATTTATGGCTTGTATATTATCGTTGAATTGGGAATTTTGTTGGCTGTTAAATGGTATAAAAATGCAATATGGCGCCCATAAGACATAACAAAGTTGGCTATGGTTGCTCAAAATGTAGTAGGCCTGGAAATTTTTCGATAGCGCCAATCGATTGGCCGTAGCTCATAATATAAAAGTCTTCATTTTATTTAAATTTGCTTAAACGATGTAGACAATATCGTTAGTTTATCAAAATGATAATTTTAAGCTTTTACCCGATATTTTGAAAACCCCTGTAAATATTTCAGACTTCAAAGTAAACTCTTAATGGGCATGAAATAGCGCAACTTTTATCTAATTTAACAAACATTGTATCTCTTACCGTTTAGGATAATCTCAATGGTACACACTGTAAGAATGACCACCCTACCCTGTGTATCAATATACAGGGTATTCCAAAAAGGTTGTGCCAAACTTAAGGAGGTTATGGGTGATATTGTGGTGAAAAATTTTTTCATGTAGATCCCTAGTCAAAAATTAGCCGTTTTGGCAGTAGAGTAATTTTTGCTTAACCCTTTAAGTCCCAGATAAAAATCCAATTCTGCGTCTTCAACTGCGGTATCTACTGCTTCCCCTATTTCTTCTTCCACTGCTTTCTCTACTTCACTGCCTCGTCTAATTCCTCTTCTACTGCTTTCTCTACATCATCCACTAAGCACATGCTTGTCTTTTCGACCTCAAAGACTTCACCTTCCTCATTTTTGCTGTCTTCGTCTGTAATAATGTCATTATCAAGCGGCAGATTTTCTATTTCAAACGCAGCTGCTACAGCTGCGGCTAGAAGGTCTTCGTCATTTAAAATTTTTCTTATTCTCCAGTCAGACATCTGTAATCGGATAAACAGATACCTAAAATGGATTCACCCAAAAGTAATGAATATATGTATAACAGTTACCTTATTAATACGCGTCTATTCCCTGGCGGGACTTAGGAGTCCTGGATGAAAATAGCTACCCTATGGAACGCATATGTACGTTAGTGAACAAACAAATCGTTGTTTAGTTACATAAAACCACAATAATTAAAATTTTAAACAAACCCGAACTTACTAAGGCTTTTGTTTTATGTTATTAATAAAAAACTTGCACTATACATTCACGACTCGATTGCCATAACACACTAACAGCTGTGTTTACAAATTCAAACTGTCCGTAATAATAATGTATTGTTGGTCACATACATACCTCATAAAATGTGTACTTCCCGAGTTCCGTCAGGACGACAGCGTCAGAACGAGCATATCGTAATTTGCTGAGAGGTTAAAAGTTTTGGGACCTTTAAGTCCCGTCAGGACACAAAGGGTTAAAAGACCAATTGTTTTGCTTTAATTTAATTTTTACCAAGCAATAATTTAAATCAAAGATAGATAATAGATTAAAGCGAAAGAGATAATAAACAATAAACACTTTTTTGTGTCCCGATACAAGTTTATTAGCATTGCATTCCTAAACTCAATGTTGTTAAGTTTAGTCAAAATCGCAGCTAAAGTGCTTCACATTCGTTTCTATTGCGTTTCAACTGTGAAAATGGTTGATTTTATGTATGAAGAGTATGCAGATATGCATCTTATTTATGGGGAGGTAAGATGGAATACAAGAGAAGCTGAACAGCTCTATTCTAAGCGACTCCCTAATTGCTGATTTCTCGAAACATATTTGCGGCAATCCATCGTCGATTACGAGAAAAAGGCATTGTTGAACCATTAGGATGAACCGGACATCCATGAACTGCACGAAAATTTGTCCTTGAGGAAGAGGTTTTAGAACAATCTAGCACCAGCACGCGGGCAATAGCAAATCAAATAAATGCTGCCCACCAGACAGTGTAGCGGGTACTTCAAGAGCAGCTGTTGCACCCTTACCACTTTCAAAAAGTACAGACACTGGGTCTGTTACATTACCAGCCGCGGGTACATTTTTGCCAACCGGATTTTTTTTCGATCATTCTATTCACCGATGAGGCTTGTTTCTCTAAGGACGGCTGTTTCAACAGTCGCAACAGCCAAATATGGGATGATCACAATCCTCACGTCGTAGGGGCGAGAGCTCACCAACAGCAATATGACATTAACATGTGGGCCGGGATTGTAAACGATTTTTTAATTGGTCCATATCTGGTTCTACATCGGCTAACTGGTAACATCTACTTACATTTTCTGCAAGGTGTATTTCCTCAGCTATTGGACAATGCATACGTTCCTATAGGTATACGAACTAGAATGTAGTTTCAAAATGACGGTGCATATTTTGCTCGTAATTTACAGAATCACCCAAACCTATAATTTCTTGCGCGATGGATCCGAAGAAGAGCATCTGTTTGGTGGCCACCGCGAAGTCTCGATTTAACCCCATTCAATTTTTTTTCTCGGAATACATGAAGTCGTTGGTGTATGAAACTCCTATGGGTATTCAAAAAGCATTATTAGGAAGACATGGCACCTGTCACGTACAGCAAGTTCCACACATATTCCAACGCGTGCGCGATTCCATGAGTCAAAGGATAAATTTGTATAAAAAAGTTGGGGGTCGTCATTTCAAAGCCTAAGTATATATTTTTTTTACCTATTTGTAATAAAAAATAATTAACATATTGACGTTTTTCACATTCAAGAAGGTAACACGTTTTTAATCAAAACGGCTCATTTTTGACTCCTCAAGTTTGTTACAACCTTTCTGGAATACCCTGTATAACGAAATCAGTATGAGAGTAACATAACTTTGTTATTGTTTGGTCGGTATTGTGGTTTTTTGTTTGGACTTATGTCGAAATCAATAGGAACAAAGTCAAATTGACATTCAACAAGAATTTACTGAATCTATAGCGAGATCAGTGTAATAGTCAAATAACATTATTTTTGTTTGGACCTATAATAGCGAAGTCAATTTTTTATACCCACAATCAGGTTGACTTTTAGCAAATATTTTTTATCTAGCTAAATCAGTACAATAGTCAAATAACATTGTTTTACTTTGGACCTATAGAGAAGTTAATTTTTCATAGCCACAAAGTCAGATTGACATTAGGCAAATATTTACTTGCCAGGAACTGTTAAGTTATCCAGGTAACACTACATCAAACAAATACTTATCTATGACTAGACAGAATCTGCAGGCATTCTGACTAGTCAAGTACGGAAGCATCTCTATATCATGGAGCTCTCAGAATCCGCACCCTGCGAGGGCATGAACAAAAAGATAAGACCATCGAGCATATCCTCTACGATTGCCCGACGTTCTCATTTATTAGAAGATTTGTGTCCGGCCAGTATAAGAGAAGCGCCTCTTGGCGACTTTGTCAACTACTTAGGAATCCATCCTCCATACGTTACAGATACAGAATACTTGATCTATAGCGAGAACAGTACAAAACTGATAGCCACAAAGTCAGATTGACATTGTGCAAATATTTATTAAATCTATAGCGACGTCACTACAAAAGTCAAATAACACCATTTTTGTTTGAACCTACAGCAAAGTCAATTTTTAATAGCCACGAGATGATCATTTTGCTGGGAGATCACTATAAGAGTCAAATACCATTGTTGTTGTTTGTATCTGTAGCAAAATTTATTTTTTGTATCCACAAAATCAGGTTGACATTTAACAAATTTTTATTTTATCTATAGCGAGATCACTATAATAATCAAATTACATTTTTTTTGGACCTACAGCGAAGTCATTTTTTCATAGCCACAAGATAGAATAAAGTGCGTATCGTCAGTATATGGTGAATCGCCCAATTTTAAACAAAGGTTTGGAAGTCTGAAATGTACAAAGCAAATAGGATTCGTTCCAAAATTAAACCCAGTGGCTTCTCTTGAATTACTGGTAGGAAATTTAATACGTGACCAACCAAAATGACTTTATGAGTGCGATCAATAAAATTTGATATGAGGGAGACTGCGTTTTTAGTAAAAAAGAAGTTAAATTACTAACAGAATAAGTTATGATTTCTAGAGCAACAAATTCCTTACTGGAGTCGAGAAGAATCAAACATTTTATTTTCCATTGATCGCTTATAGTCAGAAGTTCAGTAGTAGTGCTATAATGGTGTCTAAAACCTGACTAATGTTGAATTATAATGTCTAGATGGTCTGGCATTTTTTTCCTTGTATTTTTAACCGACTTCAAAAAAGGAGGAGGTTCTCAATTCGTCGGGATATTTTTTTCTTTGCTTTCTCTTTATTTTATAGGAACTTCGTTTATTAAAAGTTATATAGCCTTTCAACTTTCGGATTTTTTATTTTCCTATACACTTCTATGATTGTGCATAAGAAATTGAGATTTGTAACTTATTTCCAGTGGCGGCTCGTGGGCACTAGCGGCAGTGGGGCACACACTGGAAAGGAATCCCAGGATTCGTTTTTCCCTTAGGAAAACAAGTTCCCCGCTTAATGAAAATTAAATATATTTTAAAACAATCAGTTATGGCAAGAACGATTTCTGAATGTGACTACAGGGAGCTAAATGTGACCACTCAAAATGCATTTAACTATGTATGTGGCTATTTAATCAAAAAATCATTACATATCCACTCTTGCGAAATTTGCGTAAGTTTCTCAGAAGAATGCAATTTACTTAAAATTTCTCTTTTATATTTTCAAATTTGAAAAATTATTTATATCTCTATTTGATAGTTTGTCAACTAAGCCTGGAATTTCCAACGCATACCTTTTTGAGATGAACAAAATAGAATTTGGTTATCCTTGCCAACAATTTGCGAAAATGTATACCATTAAATTATTTATAAGACTCAGAATTTTTTATACTCTTAAATATGCAAACAGAAATTTGAAATCCTCGAAAAAGTCAGACAAAACCAAAAGAAAAATAAAAATTTAGTCTCATTTATAAATATTGATTTTTTTTTATCATATTTTTGACTGCTTTATAAAAAAAGTTATTTTTCTTTATAGTTTTATTTCTTAACTATTCCAATGGTCCAACTAACGTTTTTTCGTAATCACAATAAATAAATTATTATCATGGTCCAACAAACGCGCACCTTAAGCTGAAACCGGCTGCGAGGGAGCCGGTAAAGATGCCTCTGCGTACATTCATATCTGGTCTAGGTAATCTGTGCCATGGCTACAGCACGTCACGCTGAGGACAGCGCCCTGCTTGTGACGTATAATCCATCGCATGTGTTCATCTCTTGCTAAGCGATATTGTCGTTGTCCTTGTTTTTCGCATCATAATGAGAGAGAAAACAATAGAGGCACACATTTACTATGCCCACTTAATTTTGGAATTCTCGGAACGTCGGTCAACGCCCTGTCGTCCAGTGTCGTGCCAACGCGGTTTGCGCTGAATATTAGATAAAATAATAATAGGCATTGAGAAAATATAAAATATGTAAGTTATTTTTTTTTGTTTATTATACTAGGGCACGTGCCCAAGTGCCCTTATGGGCAAAGCGCCACTGCTTATTTCAGTACTACGTTTCCTTATATTGCAATTTTATTCATTTTTTTTTTATTTCATGATTTTAGTTTTTAATTGTTTTTTTTCAAAGTTTATTTTTCTCCAATCTTTTTTAAAATCATACGTTTTATAGAAATGAATTTTTAATTTACATTCTTCTACGCTAAATTACAAGCAAAACTCCTTTTCTATCTACCAAAAGACCTAATTCCCCATTTTAGACAGTAAATTTCCATAAACAACGATCGTTTTAAGTTTTGGCAATTTACAACGAAACTAACACTATTTTAGTTGGATCACGCAAGCGTGCGTGAACACTAGTTTCGGATTCTTATCATCAAGATTTTGAGGCTTTCCACAACATGCCATGAGCTCATAATAATTATTCTTCCTAATAAATATACGAATTAGAGTTTCTGTAATTTACGGGATTGAGTTAATATTTTTGAAATTAGCGTCTAGTTATCGTGGAAAAGGCTTATAAACATTGTAAAAATTAGGTCATTTTTTTTTAATAATTTTGATTGATTTATAATGAATACAGGGCGAGAAATAAAACATATTGAAGATATGTTTTTTTTTTGTTAAAATACCAAGTATGATATTATCATTGAAACGGTAATTTTATGTAGGTAGGTTAAGTATTTTGTTATATAATAAAATCTTTAATTAATCGAAACAGAAGATTAATAATAAAACTGATATAAATTTAAACAAAGTTTATAAGCTATATTGATTGTATAAATATTTAATTATGTAATTTTCATCGAACTTTAGAATTAGGTTTACTTAATCTAAGTTTCCCAATACATTAATCATAGATTATTCTTGTTGAAAACTGAAAATTTCTGAATTGGAAAGTTTAATAGTTCACACAAGAATTTCTCCATAACCCTGTATTTTATTAATTCGTTTGAAGCGAACCTTGATGCGGTGTATTTATAATGGCTGAAACTCAGCAGAACCTGAATCATGATTTAAATCCTCGAGGGTATTAGGTTTATATGTCAAGAATGCATACGCGGGGATTGGAAGAAGCTTTGAATATATTATGTTGAGTAATGAATAAATAATACTGCAGAATTACGAATTAGTTCACTGCTAATTTAAATATTCTTGAATTACATAAAATAACTATAATAATATTAATAAATAATAAACTGTTTTTCTTACCTTTTTTTGTCATTTCCTGTTTACTGAGGTTTGTACACGAAAACTTAACGCTGGCAAACAAATGAACGATCTTAGAATTTATTCTAGTACAAGTTAAGCTTGGCGTTCTTCTATACCAGTGATCGCCAACCTGTCGATCGCGAGCTACCGGTAGCTCGCGGAGGCAATTCTGGTAGCTCTCATAACGATTTTAATTTAAAAAATACAAACTGCAAAAATCAGAGAAGCTTCCGAAAATTCCACAAAAAAATCTAATTGTCATCAAGCTAGAATCGGCTAGAACCGACCAGCCGGACCAGCGAGTTAGTGTTCGCGAACGATCAAGATTGCTTTGAACGTGATAAACACGCACGGCGCGGCGACATTGCGCTTAGTTTAAAACTGAACGCGTAACCAACGTCCAGCGGTTGGGTTAGTAGAGAAAAACAAAATATAATATTATGGCAAGCAGTTGTAAGAAGGTAAAGACATACCACTTTCATTCGGAATGGAAAGAACAATACTTTTTTACAGAAGTTAAAGATAAGAATGTGTGTTTATGTAATACTTCGGTCTCCGTTGCTAAAAAAGGAAATATTGAGAGACATCATAAAACTGTACATTCTAATTTTGAAAAATCATTCCCACTACATTCTGCCGCCAGAAAGGAGAAACTGAAACAGTTAAAAAACAATCAATATTTTTAAGAAAAGTCGACAAAAATAAGGCTGCAACTGAAGCATCGTATCGTGTGTCCCAGATAATTGTACAAAAAAAGAAACCATATGAAGACGGGGAAATGATAAAACAGGCGTTTTTAGAAGCTGCTGATTCGTTATTTGCCAACTTTAGAAATAAAGACGAGATAGTTTCAGCTATAAAATCTATGCAACTTTCTGCTAGTACAGTGATGATACGTGTAGAAGTAATGAGCAATGATATTTTTTTTACAGTTAAGAACTGACTTAGATAACTGTGTTTATTTTTCACTTCAACTGGATGAATCAACAGATGTCGTTGACACTGCTCAGATGGCAATGTTCGTCAGGATGGTTTTTAGTGATTTTACGATTAAAGAAGATCTTTTGAAGTTTATTCCACTGAAAGGACACACTACTGGACAGGAGTTGTTTTCTCATTTAAAAAATATAATTTCTTCCGAGAAAATTCCAATATCGAAAATGGTAGGCTTGACAACCGATGGCGCTCCAGCTATGGTGGGTTGTGATAAGGGTCTGGTGGCGTTATGTCGTAAAGATGAAACTTTTCCGCAATTTCTCTGTTACCACTGCATTATCCATCAGCAAGCATTATGTGGAAATTTCCTGA
The DNA here is from genome assembly GCA_927349885.1 of Psylliodes chrysocephalus. NCBI lineage: Eukaryota > Metazoa > Arthropoda > Insecta > Coleoptera > Chrysomelidae > Psylliodes > Psylliodes chrysocephalus. The sequence continues at coordinate 8,759,706 of OV651814.1, read as the reverse complement.
AACTAAACAACGTTATGAAACTGGTGGTAAAAATTGTGAACAAGATTAGAGCTTAAGCGTTACAAAGAAGATTATTCAAAACCTTGGCCGATGAAGTTGACTGTCAATACGGGGACCTACTCCTTTACTCTGAAGTTAGATGGTTAAGTAGAGGACGGGTGCTAGAAAATTCAATCTAGCTTAGAGATTTTGGTTTTCTCGTGGACATTACAGAGAAATTAAACGAACTTAATTCGCAGCTTCAGGGGAGAGACAAAGAACTAGCGGAAATGATTTCTGATATAAAAGCATTTTTCAAAAAGCTGGAGTTTTGGGAACAAAACCTAATTAACAGCGAAACCAAACATTTTCCTATTCTCTTAGAAAAAATATCTCAAAATCCATTAGAACCCTATGACAGCAAATATCATGTAGAAATAGTTTCTACCCTGAAGAATAACTTCAAAAATCGTTTTAAGGATTTCAACGAAATGGCTTTAGTAGCGCAATTTGTTGTTTCACCCTTTATGGAAATTGATATCCAACAGTTTGCAACTTGTGTTATGCAGAACTTTGGCGAAGACATCGCTGCAACAGAAATGGAAATAATTGAGTTTCAAAATGATTTAGCCTTAAAATCGTTAGTCTCAAGTACCAAATGTATCTAGCCTATTGTAAGTAAAGACAAATATTCAGTTCTATGCCGTGTTGCCTTGAAAGTGAAAGCATTATTCAGTTTAACCTATTTGTGTGAATCTTCTTTTTTCAATATGAAGTTTATTAAGAACAAATATCGCAATCGACTTACAGATGAACATTTGGATAATAAAATTGTATTCGAATGGCTGTATCAAATTATACTGCAGCCTTCTCATTGAACGTGCTTTTTTATTTTTCAATTTTTATGTTCATGATAGTGCTGTAACTTGACAAACCGGACCCTTACCTAGTTTTGCAAATACTTATAACCTTGGCCTAAATTTCGTCTAGTAGATCCCCACGAAGTTATGTAAAAACCCCCAGAATTACGTTTAGAGTTCAATGTAGCTGTAATGGAGAAAGAACAAAGGAAACACCGAGATTAATTTTGAATACTGTTTATTTAACATCTATTCTTTTGTACAGCCGAACATTTAGATTATGTGCCATTTTTAGGCTTAACATTATGTTTATGTAGGCTTTCTAATGTGTCATTTCTAACCTTAGAGCTTTTAGTTCCCATAACAGGGTAAAATAAAAGTCGGAAGTACTTTGGTATGTTTGTTTGTCTCCTAATATACAATCACACGTTTCCACGGAACTACTGAATTACGCATTGTCTAATAAAAGAGAGTACAACGGTAGCACGAGGAGTGTTGTGAGATTTGGAGAGGTTCTGGGAGGTTCTTTGAGAATTTGGGTGTTTAAAGACGATAAATTTTGTTTTCTGTGGATTTATTGAGACCCTCCGACGAGAATACTGGTTTAACAGATTTTGGGTTCGAGTAATAAGAATTTTTGGCTACCGAGAGTAGAGGTGTATTGTCAGCGCATAGGAGGCATTTGAAAGAAGGGTAGTTAAAAGGGGTGTCGTGTGTGTAGATGAGGTAAATTAGATTAGATTAGGAGTCGGACGTTATTTGTCCTTGTCCACCGCGACCTTTTCAGATCTATTGTGGGACTCCGTTTGTTTTAGAGTATGTCGTCTAGCCTGGTCTTTTTTATTAGACTTAGTAGCTTTGACAGTGGCTCCCATATGTAGTTGCATGCAATTGGCTTTTCTTCGCCCAATGTTAGAAACCTCATTCCAACCAAGCCTTCACATTGGCACAGGACATGGAATGATGTTTCCTCTTCTTCTTCACAGAACCTGCACAAAGTTGCTTCTTCTGCTGGATTTATGACACTCATGTGCCTTTTGAGGCGACAGTGTCCAGTAAGAAGGCCTACTGTTATCCTAAGGATTTGACGCTTTTGATCCAGTAGGTCTTTCGTAAACTTGGCCGATGGTTCCTTGATGAACTGTTTAGCCTGTCTCAGTCTTGGCTAGTTATTCCACCATTCCTGAGACTCTTTTTGCATCCATTGTTTAATGGATGCATTGCACAATGCCTTAGCAACTCCACAGAAGGGTTTGGGGCCTGTCATGGCCTTATCTGAGCCTTCTCGGGATAATTCGTCGGCCTTTTCGTTGCCCTGATATCCCTCATGGCCTGGAACCCAGGCTAAGGTCACCTTATTTTGACTACTTAGCTCTGTCAGGTCTTCTAGACAGTCTTTCACCAGTCGTGATTTGATTTCTGGTGAGAGAATTGCCTTTAGAGCTGCTTGACTATCAGAGTATATGGCAATAGTTTTGCCTGATACTTGCTGATTTATTATTTCTCTTGCACAGTGTTGTATGGCTATTAGCTCAGCCTGGAACACTGTTGCATATTTTCCTTAGCTCAGTGAAATCGTTGATTTCGACTTAGGTCCATAGATTCCAGCACCGGCTCCTTCCTTGGTTTTTGAACCGTCTGTGTACCAGACTAGTTCAGCCTGTACGGGAGGTCCCTATTTTCAGGATTCTCGGGCTGGTATTTGAATTTGAAAATTTCTTTCAAATTTGTATGTGGTTGCAATTTCTTTGTCATCTATTGACTTTGAAAGCAGCCTGTTTAGATCGTCCAGCGCTAGGTCAGTTGACTTTCCTGGCTGGTATGCATATTGGTTGGGATGGAGCGGATTTATTTTTAGTATATCGTCCCTGATATACCTATCTATTAATCTTTCTAGTGTTTTAAGTAGGAAGGAGGATAGGCTTATGGGGTGATATGACTTTGGCGCGTTTAGTCTGTGACCCTACCTACTTTGGCAAGGTAGACTACTTTCGCCTTTGCCATATTGCTGGGATATATCTCCAGGCGTTACATGCTCTGAAGATTTTGCATAAATGTGGCATTAACACATCTTTTTCCTTCTGGAGCAGAATTGGATATATTCCATCCGGCCCCGGGGATTTGTATGCCTTAAATTTGTTGATAGCCCAACTAATCCTGTTTGGTCTACTGATCTCGAAGGCCAGCTTCCAGTCTATTGGAGTTGGTCTGATCCCCTTGTGACTGTAGCTCTCTTGGTCTCCTGAGTATAGTCCTGTTAGGATAGTTGAGGCCGGAAAGTGCACCTGAGTTAGTATCTCCAGACTTTCCTCTAGTATCGTGATGTAGGTATCATCCTCTTTTTTGAGGAATCCCACTTGACTAGATGTACTGTCTTTGGCTATAACTCTATGGATTCTAGCGCTGGCGGTGGTCTCTGAGACCTCTTCGCAGAACTTCCTCCATGAGTTTCTTTTAGCCTTGCGTACTTCCTTGTTTTACTCTGTGAGCTTATTTTTATAAGCAGTCCAGTCTTGTGTGGATTTGGCTCTGTTGAATAGCCTTCGCACCTCGCTTTTCAGGCTGTCTAGGTGTTTATTCCACCAGACTGTTTTTCTCGTTTGGCATCTCTCTTTTTCGGGACAGTTTTCTTGGTAGGCATCAGTAATTGCCTTGTTTACCAAGTCTACTGTCCTTTCGAGTGTTTTTGTTTCTCGTACATTGGTGGTTTCCTCCTTGAGAGACTCCTCGAGGGATTTTATGTCTCTCTCGGATTTCTAAACCTATCTGCTGTACGAGTTGGACATTGTATATGAAATCGGATATGTCTGTGATCTAAAAACGATGGTTCATCGGACACATGCCAGTCCCTGATTTGGTCATTTGTGCCTCTCGAACACATGGTCATATCTAGAACTTCTTTTCGGTTGGCAGTGACAAAAGTTGGTTTGTTGCCTTTATTGGCAATTTCTAACCCTTCATCTAGAATGAATTGTAATAGTGACTCACCTCTTGGATTAATGTTGGTGCTTCCCCAGATCGTAGATGAGGTAAATGAGAGCAAGTGGGGTAAATGTGTCTGACGGTGATTTTTCTGTCAGTGAGGTAGGAGTGTATGAGTTTGGAGATTTGTTTACAAGCTTTTTGACTAGTCCGGCATGTCAGACGTCTAAGAAAACAACTGATGAAATTTGTTGGGAATTCACTGCAGTGACTGTAGTAGTGTAGAGGGAGGAGATTGTGTCCTGTGTGCAGTGGTGAGGTCTGAAACCATGTTGGGATTGAGGTATGATATTTCTTTCTTTACAAAATTCCCAGATTCTTTCCATAAGCAGAAGCTCGAGGAGTTTCCCTAAGACTGATATGAGAGAGATGGGCCTGTATCAATTTACGGATTTAGGGTCCTTGTCTGCTTTGGAGATCAAAATGGTGTTTCTAGGCAAGTGAAAAATAAGAGAGGGAGAGACAGAAGTTTAGGAGAAGGGTGAGGATGAAAAAGATGGTTTCAGGTATATGGATTGAGCAAGTAGAAGCCTAGAAGCTGAGTGAGAGCCAAGCAGCAAAGAAAAGGTACAACAGTGATATTTTAGTTTCAGTTTTATATGCTTCTGATACTTGCTTATACAGAGCTGTCAATAAATTAAATAAGGCATTAGTATTGAAAGCTTGATGAACAAATAACTTTTTAACAAACATATGTCTAAATAAGATTACGTACAAGACAAGTAATAATAATGAAGTTATATTATCCCTTATTTTGTTTCAATAATATTTTTCTAATTTTGACATATAAAATAATATTTTTTGTAATCGTATCAAAATGATCTACTTTTCGCAACAGTTGCATAATGTTAAACATTATGAAAATGGTTACAAAAAATTCATTATGTCACTAGTTGCCAAAGGAAAACAAATAAAATTAAACCTTTTTGGTTTTAAAATCAATGTACATTAATATTATTGAAAGTTTATATCAAAGAAGAGCAGGTTGACTTATAAAACTAGAATTTGGTTAACCTAGTAATAATGTTGTTTTGGTCCTTATTTTCCATTCTAAATCAGCACAAAATAATTAAAACACAATACACGACAAAATAACCCACTTTTTTTGAAAACTTAATAAACAAGTCGATGAAAATAATTAATAAGATGTTCTATTTGATAATGAAATGATGCATAGGCAACTAACAATACAATAAAAGAAATATTGGTTGCCTAGATGTCAGTAATGTTTTACAAAAACGCAATTTTATAAATAAACTACAAAATAATAACATAACAGTATATTCATTTATAGTTAATAATAGACCTTCATTTTAAAATACATTATCATATTATGTGTCAAATGTTATAACACAAAAGCTTTCAGAAAACCACCGGAAATTAACAGAGATATCTAGCGCGCAAACTTTTATTGTTCGAGTTCCATTATAATGAAAACAGATAATTTTAGGTTAAAACTTGAAATTACTTTCTTAATTACCGCCTCTTCTAGGTAGGAGTTACATCGATATGACTCTATAGTTACTGAAAACTAGATGGTTGAGTGCAGCGTTAACAAATGTCGAAAACATGAATAAAACAGTCGTAAATACATTGTATCTTGGTCATTTATCTATTTAGCAAAAGTGCTGAATTTACATTTTTCTAGAGAAATTGCTGAGTTGCTGGTAATAAAAAATAATTGGGTCATTACAGGTGTTCGTGGACTCTACTTTATTGAGTTGGTTTGGTTTTCAAAATTTAATGATTAACATTATTTTGTTTATGTTTACAATAGAATGTTATTATTATTTTGAAAGTATTATATTTCAAACAAATATACCAAATCTTTTAAATAACCCAATAGAAAAATCATCCAAAGAAAGAGATTTATCTTTCCAATTTATCCATTTGTATGAGAATTAGTCTCAATTTTTAAATTTTAAGGTATAGTCCCTTCTTGGTTAGTAAAAGTTGACCTTTAAATAACCTTGAAGGTCATGAAGAAGCAAAAATCAAAGTACGGTACTTAATAAATTCAAGATACTTTGACTTGGAACTTTTTTTGATAAATTTACAGAGTTGGTAGTTTGGGCGTATAAACAGAAACCTGGTACACTCCGTATATTTTGCGGCTTCCGTATGTTCCATTGCGATTCAGTTAGAACAGACGTGACAGCAAATTCCCGAACGAAAATTCGTTTTAAATTTAAACATTGTCGATATTCTAAAAAACAAAAGTAAGTCACAAAACATTCAATTCCGTCAAACTAAAAAGCACTCCATACAATTGGGAATAATTCAATTTTCAACTTTTTTTCACTGGAAATCACTTGATGAAAAATTTAGAGCGACATCGGCTTTCTGTTGAAATACAATCCAACAATTCAAATTGTTTCCCCAACACCGAACCACCTGATAAATATTTATGAACGTCTGAAAGATTTAGGTATATAGACAGAAAGGGTTGATCGTGGCTTCGAAAGTATTACGCCAAAGTTAATAAAGATAACTCTTTGTTTTAAGGTCAATAGTTATGTGTATAAAAACATAGGCATATTGTTTAATTAAATTGTAATAAAAAATATATATTTTTGTTTTGTTTTATGGTCTAGGTGTATATACCTAATATATCAGTCTCTGTGTGTCTTCTTATTAATGTATGTTCTGTGTCGGCTTTGGGACTGTTTCCCAGCGCCACTTCAGAAACAGCACTGTTAATTAGAACCCAAAAGTGAATGGTTTAAAAAAATATATATTTCATTATTATGAAAAATTACACCAAACAATATGTCAAAATTATTGGCGATGGAGACAGCAAAGCTTACCAAAAAAATTAGTGAGAAAGACCTATAGAAGAACATTGGTCCGCAAAATAGAATGCATAAATCATCTTCTCAGGAATTACTGCACAAATTTGCGTATTCTTGCAAAAAAAAATACAGTTCAAAAAACGAAATAGTAAAAATAAAGTGATAGGACTTTGAAGTTGCGAGTGCGAATTAAGTCATCTGTAAATTACCACTGAAAAAATACTAGTGAGATTAGTGATAACTGCAAACATTAAAAACTCTCCTTACTACACATTTAGAAAACATTGAAACTGTGCACAATATTTTTGTAAAAGAGAACAAAACGACAGAGTTTATGTGACAGAAATTGAAGAATGTGGACTACTGTGGTTACAGTTTATTACTGAACGTGAATAATAATTCTACAGATACATATTTTTCAATGGTCGCCAAATAATCAATTTTGCAGTAAAAGTAAGATATTACGTTCGGTGTACAGTTGCAGTCACTTCTTCTAATAACAAAGAGAGCTATATTCCTACTCTATATAAAAAGCTGTCAAAAAGTGTTCCAAAATCAGTTACCAGCCTCTGAAAAAGCCTTGAAACCTTAAGATGGATTACGTTACCATTTCTATCTGGTAACAAGGAACATTTTCTACCATCGATTCACTTATCATGAAGTATGGGAAGTATTACTTAGTCCCAGGGAACACACACTGAAGTACAACGTACAGAAACTAGCCATGCAAAAAATAGAATACAACCAGCTAAATTGGAGGATCATAAGAAACATGGTAGAAGTAATCTTCCAAGAGATTGAGGTTCAAATACTGGTCTGCAGTCATTTATCCAGTGTCTAGGTTATAACAAAGATGGTCCAGTTACAGATACAACCAGTTTTTCGTAAGTTTTAGAAGAAGTTATCTCCTAAGGAGGAGCCAATTTCGTGCGAGACATTTTTAACTAGTACAACTCCGATCTTTTTGAACATCCGTTCTGAAACAGACGCCTGTGTGGACCTGCGTATATCATACGCTTCACTACGTTCGCTAAGTCTATTCGCTCTGAACGCACGTATGATAATTTTTAACTGGACACGACACATGGCGAAGAAACTGTGATGCCAGGGTTAGGGTTAAACTAGAAATGACGGTTGCAGGGACTGACGTTCCCCACTGCGTTCGTGGCCCGTTCGCTGATGCAGTACAAACGCACGTTTGTATTAAACGGTTAATTTCAATCAATGTATTTAAAGCGAACGTACGTTCATTTTGAAACGTACGTTTTAAATACCAAATGCAGATATCTAGCAAACGGACGTTTCTGGCGAACGTTCGTTCGTGTATGAAACAATACATTAATTTTAATAGAACTAGGAACGTCCGCTCTGCTCGTTTCTTAAATATTTACTCGTTAATATAAAATAAGAAATTTCGTTACTGGTTTCATATATAGCTATTTTAAGTTCCATTTTAAATCTTCTAAAATTAAAACTTGTAGGTAATGACATTCGTGGCATTTTAAAAATAGTTGTCGATATCTGGCTTTCCACTTATAATATTTCCCTTGATAATTATTATACATAATAAATTGAAATAAAACAAGCTAATTTACTTGTACTACGATACTTAAAAATAATTCATCATCATCAATCATACTATTCCATGTGGGATAAAGGCCATCCATCTAAATAATTAACTAGTTAATATTAAATAGCTGATTTGTATTATTTATTCAAGGTTTGTTCCAACAACAATCTTGGAACCATACACAAACCAGTTTACAACTTATTGTCGACGACCAGTCCACGACCTGTCTATGATTGGAACTGAATTCGGAACTTGGTTGTGTTGGAACACATGTTTCTGTTGTCACACACACACTGTCAATAACGTAAAAGTAAAAAAAAACATTAACAGATGTTAAATTTAGAATTTGGTAAATAAAAAAATTATAAAACTCGTTAAAACATTTATAAATTTTGATTATTAGATTGGTTAGTATAATAACTTATTTTATTTTTTACTGCATCAAAATCAGAATAATAGTCCTTTTAACTTTTTACACTCATTACCTCACAAAATAATATAGTATAAATAATGATAATGAATAAAAACCAAATTACGATCCAGACTACGATCGATGATGCTATCAAAACGAATATAATCATATTTCCAGAGTTGGTCGTGATTGATTTACGAGCTTACTTTCATTTTGCGCATGTCTTGACAATTCGTTCCTATTCAAACCCAGGAACTGATTTGACAGTACAGAAACTGGTTTGTGATTAGGTTTGAGTATGTTGGAACATTAGAATATTGTACAGTTTTGAGTCCGAGGTTTGTTGGAACACCAAATCTAGACTGCGCAGAATCCCGACAGTACGTAAACCGATTTGCTATTGTGTTGGAACAAACCTCATGTTACTTGTATTGCTTTTCAAAACCAAAACCAGTTACCCGTCCAAATTAAACGCAGTGTTTACAAGTGGCATTTAAAAATGGATCTATCTACTGCTGCTGGTGTTAGTGCTGCTTTAATTATAATTACTTCCTATATTCAGAAACAAAAAAAAAGGATATTGGCAGTGTTAGTTTTTACAAAATAGGACAAAATATGGTGACAACTTAATGACGGAGTTACATTTGAATGATGGTAGTTCGTTCCGCAATTTCGTCAGACACAAAATCTGATTTCGACGAAATCCTCTGTTTGGCTGCCCCTTAAATATTAAAAAAGAATACGACTTACCGTACAGCGATTCCACCATCATATTGAGGGTTTCTATCTCGATATTCTCGGCATGAAATGTGCAGGAGCGCCATGTAACATTTCAATTAGTTCTACAACTGATAACGGTTGGAACCGTTATTTCGTTATTTTGGACACAATCACCTCTTACTCAAATGTTATTTGTCGTCTGTGCTTTGGGTCAGAGAAAGTGATATTTTGATTTGATCTAACACACGAATAGGTCACATATTTTAATTTATTTCGATCATCCGAAATACTATTTCATAATTATTTATGTTAATGACCATCTGATTTTATAAGGTACGTTTTGTTAATAATAGGGTATTAAATATATATTTCGTGGAATGATTTCTCGAGAAAATTGTCAAATTTTATACATGACTTCTATATCAGCAATGAATGACACATGTGTTAGGTTTTATATAAAATTATATATTTTTTGGAATAAGATATTATGCTTTACTATTTTAAATATATTAAATAAGATTTTTCCTTTTCATATTAATTTTAGTATCTGTGAAATTATTCATTTAATAGTTAAAGCATTTTATCTAAATCCTTTTCAAATTTCCCTTCATCTATCATAACATTTTATCCCTTTTTAGCCCATGGCAATCTCTAGTCGGTTTTGGGTTCGAATACAATAAGAATCATTTATCTTGAAGATTGTTTGTTTATATACAATAAGATTTACCACTCAGATAAGTTTAATTGATCTAATCAAAAAAATGTACACCAAAATGTATCAATTTGTACTTCTATTGTTTCTACTTTGAAGTTGCCATAAAAAAATCCACGTTTAATCTAGGAAACAATTTTAAACAAAAACAATATTTCTTTTGTAAAAAAATGGTGTGAAAATTACCACGTGGTCTATGAAAAATAACCCCATATAGTTATTTAACGTACCTACTAGCTGTAGAAAATTAAATAAAGCAACGAAAGTTAATATTATTACTATTATACTGCGATAAGGAATGAATTTACAGTTAAACTAATGGTTTAATCACAACGGTCGAACAACAATAATTATTAAGTCCTAAGAAATAAATCAAACGGTAATAAAGACACTCCCTGTATAATAGAAAATGAGTTTACAACTAGATAACGGTTTAAGCACGTTAGTTGAAAAAATATTTATTAAATCAAAAGAAATAAATCAAACGGTAATAGCAATATTTAATAGAAAAATTGTAGTTTCAACAATTTAAATATTGGAGAGCTGCTTTATGCACTGGAAGATGCAGAATTTAAACCTGCAATATTATGAACCTTACTCATTTTGCTCAAAAAGTTGACTTGGCCGGTTTATGCATTGGAACTTCAATTCCTAATGGTATCTATTCATTTCATGAAAGAACCCAATAAAAATACAATTTATATTTTTAATCCCCTGTTCCATATATTAAAGGCCAACGCTGTAGCTAAAACTAAAATGCATTTGTTTAAAAAACAAATAGGTTTTTTGTACTCCCTGTCAAGTTTTTTAATGCCAATGTAAATTCTTTTCTGAATAATATTCAAACTCCAATTCATCATCAACGTTTCTATACCATACACTTTTCGTTTTCGAAGTCGTTAAATGCACTATAATGAACGTATACGAAAAGTAATTTGTTACTGTCACTTGATATATCTAAAATAGAATTGAAGGGAAATAATATCGAAGTACGAAGTTCAAGACCTTTCATTCCAAGTCGATATTTTCGCTTCTATTTAGATACTGGAACGTTACTTTCTCACTGTTGTGAGAATTCGACGGAATTATGTCTTAGAACGGTCGAAATCTTCAAGTAACTTGATTGTGGTAGATATATTTTACAGAAAACAAAAAAAAATCAAGAACATTTTCAGTGAAATGTCCTTAAAAAATATTACACTAATGAAAAAAGAAGTCTTTTTCCTACAACCATATAGAAAAGTGACAAATATCGCATTTTATATGAAGTTTTAAGAGTCCCCTTCAGTTATTTCGTCTACTTTATAACTGTAATTACCAAAATTTGCCAAATGATCTCTGTCACAGATCGGCTATGTTTGTTCTCAAATTATCGTAGTCTCTCTTAGGGTCCTTCCATCAAATCAGGTAGAGTATGAACTATAAAAACTAAGTGACGAATCTTGTAGAATGTCTTACTGCTTTATTAAAAGGTGTCGTGGAATGCAGAAATTAAAATACATCGCTTTTAATAATAACTGGATTTATTTTATCTTATGTGAACTCCATTTAATAACCTCATAACAAATAGTTGATTGGTGAAAATAATTTATATAATAAACTAAACATAAAACATGCCGGTTTAAAAATTATTTTGTTTGCGACTCTTTCGAGTGTAGGATGAAGTTGATCTCAATTAAAAATGTATTTTTATGTCAAGTCTAAAAGTTTGTCCGTCTTGTGTTTGGTTTATACCAAGTCCGTCGTAAAGAGCAAGACATTTTGTGTTACAAATTATTAATAAACAAGTTATTCTAAACGAGTTTTTGCAAGTGTAAGAGATAGATCTGTAAGTGAGTCAGTATATTGCCCAGGTGTTCAGCTGGTTTGAGCGTAGCTTGTTGCTTAGCACATAGTTATTGGAAATACGTTAAGTAATATTTATCAGGGTTGGATTATTTGCAGCTGCGGCTTTTGTTTATTATTTGTATTTTTGAAATATAATTTTTGTTTTATTAATATTATTAAATTAGGTAATGCTATTCTACAGATTGAATAATGAAATATATTGTTGTTCTTATGTTAACAGCAGGATTATTTTACAATACTTATGCAAGGGTAAATCAGTTTATTCAGTTTCATTGTTATTTAGCAAAATCTCATAATTTTCAAAATAATCTATAATACTGTTGTTTTCTAGTAGGCTTGTGTCATTTAGAATATTTGTGATAGGACAAAGTATATGTTATTGCATGTTATTAAAATACTGAACAACATTTGATTGTTTATGACGTCACTTTTAAAGAGCAAAATGATTTATGAACATAAACAAAAAAAATTATTTGTAAGAATGTTTGATTCAATTCCATTTTAAAGTTGCAAAAGAATTATATTTTATTCGTTACCCGGAAAGAAGATAACCTAATAATTCTATTTTCAAACAATTAAAAGAAAATCTCATACATTTTGGAATTTTTAACAAATCAGGGACAAATATTGACGATGCTGTTCTACGAATTACAACATCACTAGAAAATATAAAACTATCTAGACTAAATTTTCAAATTGATTTCCATTATTCGCAACACATGAACGACATCGTTTGGAAATATTCCGAATTGCGGTATAAATATGGATATTGGAGGTGAAATTAACACACTGTATAAAATTTTGCATTAGTTGGTCAATATTATTACAAGTATTTTTGTATAAATTATCTTTAATATATCCCTATGATGTTAGATAGTTCTTTTCAAGCCCTTTTGTACTTTCACGTGGTTTCTGATAATTTTATATTAATTTTGGGAGCTGTTGGTTTTCACAATATTAATGAAGGGTCGCATGACTTATTTCTGTGTGAGTTTTGTTCCCTTCTAAATAAATAAGTGTTTAAAGTATTATATATTAGATACATTTTTTTGTTTTGTTTATATGATTATTAATTTTTGATATTCATGAAAGAGGGTGGTTTTGGGAAGACAAGACAAAAAATAAAATATAAGGCGGAACGTTACATTTTTTAAACAAATACTACAAAAAAATAAATATTAAAGGTTATCTAAAATACAAAATTAACGAGTTTTTCGTAAACAATATAGTGTCCAATTAAGTCGGTGCAACAACCAACTAGTCTAAAGACCCATTTATAACAACTGCTGTCACCAGCCAAAGGATTCTGGAATCCGGAAGGAACATCCATTCACCAGTGACAAAAAAATAAAAAATTATATTAAATTCTTGGCAACTAGTTATAGTATCTTTTAGTCATTAGGGGTAGAAACGTCAAGGCTTCACAAATGATCGGATTATTTTATAACTGGTTTTGGAAAGGGGAGGAGAGTATAATACTAAAAATTAATAAACAGTAACATAATATTTATATTTAAAATAGGTACAAAATGACTAATTATCTCAAGAATAAATAATCAATTTATATTTAAGGACCAAATATTGAAATAAATAAGTATTGATAAATATGAGATAAATATGTACTAGATAAAACTTGGGACGAAAACAGAAACATTGGCATTTATATGGAAATCAATAATTAATTGTCTTAAAACAAAACCCAAAGATGTTTACCTCTAGTATATAAATCGCTGCACATAACTTTACTTTTCACCTTAAAGATGCTTTGGGACCTTACTCCCTTACTGTGCAGTCTCCTGCCAACTATCGACAGTCTATTTAAACCTCCGAGCAATTACTAATAGAGGGAGCGTGAAAACGAGTTTGTAGGCGATTGTTGTGTTAGCAACATCTGTAGAGGAAGTGAGGAAGCGGGCACAAGGGGGAAGGTAAACATCCTTCTTGTTCAGTGGCGTATCATTTATCCATAAAAACACACATTGTCCAAACGTTTTAATTGTAAAAAAACTAAAAAAATTACTAATTTTACTATATTTAAAAAGAATACCGTCTTAAATGTGTCTAATGCAGGAAATGAAACAAAATCACTGTAACGGTCTAATTTTTTCAATTGAAGAATAAAACCTTAAAATCAATTTTATTATAAATAAATACAGTAGCGACTAGTTTCGGCCTTACAGAAACATCTTCAGGCCTGTATACAATAATCTTTAATTATTATAATAGGTTGGTCACTTACGAATAACATTAAATAGTAATAAACCACAAAAATGAATCCATATTGTAGCGTTACAGCATTATAGAATTAAAGCTGTGAAAATAAAAGAGCAGTGCAAACGTAACTAAAAATAAGAAAACTGAGTACGGAATCTACAAGAGATGAGAATGAGCAATTACGAATGCATTTAAATTGCTCGGGATAACAAATAAAGCTGATAATGTAGTGGTATAGTCCCCGTCAAAGGTCTAGATATGTTAAAGAGGACGGCGTTTTCTCTGTAAATCTGGAGAATGTAAGGATGAAGGGAAGACGAATCTTGCTGGCTCAGGTGTAGATGAAAGCTCCAGTAAATATCGTCACTTTCGTCTAATTTTTTATTCTCTCACCGGCACCGTTTCGGCTTTATCTTCGAAATTCATTTTTAAAAGGAAATAAAAGTAATCATTCATACAAGCATATAATAAAACAATATGAATTCATTATATTTAATAAGCTAATAAACGTTTGTTTCAATGAAAAAAAAAAAAAACATATATGGGAATATAAGAAATATATAAAAAGATAAGATTAATATCAAAATCAATTTGAAAATACAACAGATAATGAAATGAAATAAATTAATACAAGTACAAATGGAAAGTTAATAACATACCTTCTAAAAGTAACACATTTTAAGTAGATATATGTTTAAAGAGTTTATTCCTGAACATAACTAATCTAACGTTTTTTCCTCTTTTTAATATTATGAGGGTTTTTGTAGTTGAAATGAAAATTATAATTTATTTTGGTCCTAATAAAAATTTAAACATAGGTTATCAAAGAGTAAAATACATAATAAAACCTCATAATCTTAAATCTTTATCAAAAATTATTAATGGTAAAACTTCAAACAATAATTAGATTCTTAAACAAATTTCTTTGCAAAAGACTTTTTTGCCTTCATCGGTTGCCTCTGCCACTTTTCTTTTAGTAGTTTCGAGGAGAATTTTCCCATGGAAACTAAGTAGAACCATCAATTGATTGGTAAAATTTTGATATTTTGAGTCTGGTAAGTCTTGTTAAATTTTCTTCTTAGGAAGCTGTAACCTAATGGAGAACAAAAAGTTAATGTTAGATCAAAACCTCTTAATTGAGAATTATATTTGCAAAGGCCGTTTTAATAATATATTCAAAAGTTCTTGGAATCGTTGTTAACAGAAACCTGCAAAAAATATATCATTTTATTCCTAAAATATAAGATATCACACAATGCACATTCATATAATATCATTGTGCTAGAAAAATACTAGGTAGGTACTGAGACAATTTAAAAAAAGTGTTTCGAAAAACTCAACTTTTAATGTCATCATTGTACTTAACTTTTTTATTGCTAAATTATTAATAATGTCGTTTTGTGTAGTTTGTTGTAATTTGTATAATATATATTATAAAAACCTATTGTCAAAGTTAATGTGCCAAGTTTTTTTTAATAATTATGTCCTTGTTATAGTAAAAACACATTTTTAAAGTTTTCTGAATTTATGCTTTAAATTATTGTACAATTCAACTGACTAATTTTGTGTTTAAGTAAAGGTATATATCTTTTTTGTTATAACAGTCTTTGTATATTGTTCTAACTTTTAAGATAATCAGAGAAAACAGTAAGACATCTTAATATATCCTATTTCACCAACAAAAATGTAGAATAATTAATCTCATATCAAACGAAAAAAGTAATTTTAGGATGTCCTAATAGGTTTTAACTTAAAAACTAAATAAAATGTATATTGCAACTGTGTTTAAATAAATGAATGTTTTTATACCTGACTATAGTACCAGACAAACATTTTTTTAGATCATAATGATCTGCATAACTCAAAATAGTCAAAATCCACATTATTTAAGTTGTTCTAGTATTGTTTTAGCATAACGATGTAAACTCCAATAATAAATATTCACATTTTTTTGGGACGTTTTTTAAGGAAATTAAAAAAAACATGAATAATGTGATATTCTTGTTTAGTATTCTACTATATAATATAGTTCATTAGGTAGTGATTTAGAAGCAAATTATGTTCTATTTATAGAATAAAAAATCACTCATTAATATCTAAATATTTATACCTATTTATATTTTGGACAGGAACACTATTTTATGTTTTTGGCTCTGAATAGTTTTCTTAAGAAATTAAAAACCTTCCTTAGCTCTTTTGGAATATTCCATGCATATCTTAGAAGTTCATTTTGTTTAAACCTAAAACAAATTAAGTACAAAAAATGAAAATTTAAACAATACACAAAATTAGTCTTTTAGATTATTTAAAAAAAAATGTCAACAAAAAAATGGCTATGCCTTCTTCCTTAAACATTCTTTTTGAAATAAACTTACTTGCTGTTTTAGTATTTTAGTAGCAGATGAATATAGTGTAGAAGTAGTGACAGGATTGATTATTATACTTCTTTCGTCGAAATTGCATTTTTCTTTAATATTTTCCTCCCCTGAGGTCTATAATAAAAATGTTCATTAGCATAAAAAGTTATTCAGGTGGTCATTTGTTGAATTCCTATATTTTGGAACCATGTAATTCTTTCTCATATCAAGCAAAAGAAACCTACATAAATAACAATAAACTTTACAAAGATGTGATATTAAAATAATAAGTAATTAACCTTTACTATAATCATTATGAGACAGACGGATGAAGACGAACTTAGCTGGAGTTTACTTGCTCTTAATTTTAATTTTTCGATAAGCAAATAAGAAAGTTTAATTGCAAATTAAAGGTGATTGCCTAATGCACCGCCTCTGATAATTAGGTTGTGTCTGTACTTACTTATGATATTATCTTGAAGAATCATTTTCAACAGGCCTTTTATACATAACGCATGTTTTTACCATATTATTAGAGATAATAAATCTTAAATATACATTTACAACCCTTACAACGTTATAAATAATAATATTTTCCGTAAAATACAAATAAGAAATTGACATGTGTCAGAAAGTGTCAGAACTGGCGCTCACAGAACACTTCTGGCGCTGTGAAACTTGGCAACGCTGATTAAATAAGCCAATTACAGAAGAGGTATTTTCCCCCTCGGGGGGAGTAGATGTTGCTAACAAAATTTAGCGCGGGGAAGGGGGGGGGACTCCCTCTAGTAGTAATTGCTCGGAGATTTAAACCCAAAATGTACGTGACAGTTTTTTTTAGAATGTCAACCTTCTAGCTTAAATAATTATCTAGTTCAATGTAAACCATTGACTAGAGTAATAACCTAATTGTTTGGTTTATTTTAATACGTGTTTTCTTTTTGAATATTAAGGTAAAACTTTAAAAATACTTTTTAGAATTTTTGTGAAATTATTTGTATTTTACTAAAATAATGCCAATTATTACATCGGCACCATATGAGAAACTTTTGTATTGTTAGTTTTATGGAAATAAGTTTTTCCTTATAAAAAGTTCTGCATGGTCTAAAACCTATAATACAACCATCAGATATTAAATTTTTTGAGCCGTTTTACATAAAGATATGCCTTTTTGCTGTAATATCTGTAGCTTCTTCAAATGTCGAGTCAGCATCAATAAGTCCATTTGGTTTTTAGTAAAAACATTTTTCTTGGCCTTTAGTTCTTCGTTTTATTTCCATAGTCTCCGATATTTGCTGTTATAACAATTTATTTGCTTTACTTGTGTAAATATATTGGCCTTTTCTTTTTTTTTATATAATTTTAAAATCATCTTCTCAGCTTATTATATATTTTTGCTCCCGGTTAACACTTTCAACGACACTGTTTTCGCTTTCAATTGTGCTGCTTACATTATCCTCTAAATGTGTGGACATTTTAGTATATTCTTATTAAAAAATCATCCACTCTATTTTTCAGTTCTCTTTTTTTTAAGATTCGACTTTCCCGTTATTTCTTTTTTAAAGTTTTATCTTCAAGAATTAAAATATGAAGACCTCTTTCATAAACATTGTCGATAAAATAAACAGAACAAATCTGACTTGTTTTATTTCATGTGAAACAAAATCTTTCCTCAATGGAAAATCATGATAAATTTTAATATATGGGTTATCTAATTTGATTTTCACACGGCTGTTGTTACAGTTACTGACCACTGTTTGTCTGGCATATTCAAACCCTAAAAAAATAACACTATAATTGGTTAAAAACAATCATTTTTGCCACTGTAGAACTTACCTATAATAAAACTAAGTTGATTTACTAAAATATTCTCTATAAAAACACTTTAAAAAAGTCCAGTTAATTAAAAAAACATATAAACACAAGAATTTATAAATATTTGGTCCGGCAATGACGTAACACAGTGAAACATACATACTAATAGTAAGTTAAGTCCATTTCAAGCGTTCGTTATTATGTCTGATTCAAAGTCGGTCTTGCAGGCTATCCAAGGCTCTCCAATAAAGTTTTATCGACAAGAACTTGTATTTGAAATTAAAAATTTATTATATAATCTGAGGACTATCAACAAAAATATTAATTTTATTTAGGTTAAAGGACACTGTGGCCTCACTGGAAATGAAATTGTAGATCAAGAAGCTAAGGCTGCCTGTAGGATCGGTGTATATACCAAAGTCTCTTCATTGCCTGATATCGTCAATTCACATAAGAAAAACATAAGAAACAGATGGATAAGCCAATACCATGATGTTTCTAAAAATTCAAATAGTCATTATTTTCAACTTCATAGGTAACTTCCTAATAATATTCCTCATCTCAACAATTTTGGTTTACCCAAAAAATATACTTCTATACTATCACGTCTCAAATTAAATCATGGACGGTTTCCTGCCCATTTACATAAAATAAAAATCATAGACTCTCCCACTTGCACTTGCTATAATACGTTGGTTGGAGACGCCAATCACCTTTTCTTTGAATGTCAAAATTATGCATTACAAACATCTGGGCTATATAAATCTTTAATCTTTCTCAATTTTCCTTTACCAGTAAATTTGACATCCCTTCTGACAAGCACCGATAAACATATTCTCGATATTTTAATTAAATTTATATGCGACACTAAGCTAGATATTTGAGACACTACTTCTCTTATTTCTTTCTTTTCTGTATTCCGTTTTTATTATTTAGACGTTCTATGGCAAATGGACACCGTCCGAAGCCATATCTCTCACACAACACAAAACAATCGGGCAAAGGTCTATTTATTCTTACAACATATTTTTAATTACTAACTTGATCCATTGGATATTTTTTTAAAGTTATCATTAATAACTAATTTAGGAACAGAATTATCTGATGATTTTATTTCGTACAATTTAAAAATTACATTTACATTTGATTTTTAATTTAGAATATACTTCTAATTAGAATTTCTAATATTTTCACATAATTTTAGAACATAGGCTTTTTTATAAATATATGTTATTATTTATTTATGTGTTTGTTATTAATTTTTCTCTTTAAATCAACTATTATGTGTACACATATTTAAAGCAGGGTTATATAAGTCTTCTTTAATAAATGTAAAAACTTTTCTAGTAACTTTAGAATTATTGAAATAATTTTCAAAGCTAATAACCAAATTCGAAGGTATGTCTTGGAAGTTTTTAATATTTGCCACAGTTGCCGGGCCCCCCTTATTCTTAATATAAAATGATATTCTGTAAATATCGTTAAAATCATCAATTATTTCATTACAGCTCTTAAAACTCACCTTTCTGGTTTAGAAGTAATCCAAAGAAAGTTTTTAAAATTAATTTTATCCAAAAACTCGAGGTGTCCATCAGATGCATTATATGCTGAAATAAAAATCTGATGTGTCCAACACATGACTTTCCTATCTAGTTAACCTATTGCAGCATCTCTAAAAATGTTTAGAGGATAAACTAAATATATACATTTTCCACATACATCTACCTCGAAACATTTTTCTATAGATATTCATTGAAAACGAAAATACTGAAAAATTTTAATTTAGCACTTTTCCTCCAATTTTTCCATTACGGTCCATTTTAGAAAAGTCATTTAAAAACAAAAATTATAGAGATCGATATCGCAAACAACTTTTAGATTAACAATTTTCTTAGAAATCAGAATTTTGCACATTTTGTCAAATTTCTCGAATACGGACCATTTCAGGAAAATTTGACATAGAACAAAAATTATAGATAATAATATTGTAAGTAACTTTTATTTAAAGAATTTTCTTCCCCAAACGTAAATAACGAATATATTCCATAAAATATAAAAATGACCACCAATAAAGTTCCCCCCCAAATGTTTCGACTCTGTCCAAAATCTAATCAGTTCACCTCAGGTCGAAATAAAACTTAAGTTTAAAATTTAATGTTTTTTCCTTTATCCGTTTTTGAGTTTTCTTCAAAATTCGAAATTTACACATTTTCTCAAATATCTCGAATACGGTCCATTTTAGAGAAATTATTTATAGGATAAAAATTATAGAGAATTATATTACAAACAACTTTTATTTGAACAATTTTTATAAAAAATTATTTTTTTTTACATTTTGTCAAATTTCTCGAATACGGACCATTTTAGGAAAATTTTGCATAAAACAAAAATTATAAATAATATTAGAAGTAACTTTTATTTGAAGAATTTTCTTCTCCAAACGTAAATAACAGATATATTCCATAAAATATAAAAATGACCACCCATAAAGTACCCCCCCAGATGTTCCGACTCTGCCCAAAATCTAATAAGCTCATTGGACGCTGAAACAAAGCTTAAGTTTAAAATTTGGTGTTTTTCTGTGTATCGGTTCATGAGTTATGCGACCTACAGACACACACACACACACACACACACACACACACACACACACACACACACACACACACACACACACACACACACACACACACACACACACACACACACACACACACACACACACACACACACACACACACACACACACACACACACACACACACACACACACACACACACACACACACACACACACACACACACACACACACACACACACACACACACACACACACACACACACACACACACACACACACACACACACACACACACACACACACA
The DNA here is from genome assembly GCA_927349885.1 of Psylliodes chrysocephalus. Classification (NCBI taxonomy): domain Eukaryota; kingdom Metazoa; phylum Arthropoda; class Insecta; order Coleoptera; family Chrysomelidae; genus Psylliodes; species Psylliodes chrysocephalus. The sequence continues at coordinate 8,738,559 of OV651814.1, read as the reverse complement.
CACACACACACACACACACACACACACACACACACACACACACACACACACACACACACACACACACACACACACACACACACACACACACACACACACACACACACACACACACACACACACACACACACACACACACACACACACACACACACACACACACACACACACACACACACACACACACACACACACACACACACACACACACACACACACACACACACACACACACACACACACACACACACACACACACACACACACACACACACACACACACACACACACACACACACACACACACACACACACACACACACACACACACACACACACACACACACACACACACACACACACACACACACACACACACACACACACACACACACACACACACACACACACACACACACACACACACACACACACACACACACACACACACACACACACACACACACACACACACACACACACACACACACACACACACACACACACACACACACACACACACACACACACACACACACACACACACACACACACACACACACACACACACACACACACACACACACACACACACACACACACACACACACACACACACACACACACACACACACACACACACACACACACACACACACACACACACACACACACACACACACACACACACACACACACACACACACACACACACACACACACACACACACACACACACACACACACACACACACACACACACACACACACACACACACACACACACACACACACACACACACACAGACATCATCGCGAAAATAGTCAAAACGGATTCAGGGGACCTCAAAACGTAAAAATCCGTCGAAAACTCGAGGTTGAAAAAAATCATGATTCCCATACTTTCCTTATATCTGTATACAGATAGGAAAGTAAAAATGATGGACATAAGGCAATTATACTATTTGTGTTCGTGTGTCAGATATCACCTTCATAAAGAACAAGCTCCACTTCCATCTCACCAGTATAACACTCGCCAGAAACATCACTTTGTTCTTCCATTTATGAACAAATCTTGTGCCCAGCTTTCTTTTCTGTTTATAGCACCAAAACTATACAACGCTATACCAGAAACTTTAAAAACTATTAGAAGTATTTGTGGCTTCAAAAGACATCTAAAACACTTCATTATTGATACTAATAGGTCTATTATTAATAATCTTTTTGAAAACTAAATAATTATTAAAAATATTGATAATAATTTAGTGTTACGTTGTCTTTTTTTTTTTCTTTTTTTAAATAATTATTAGATTTGTATATTGTAAATTGTAAGATTTATATCATGTTATTTAAATATTTTGTATTTTAACCGAAACAAGTGTCTAGGCACTTATCGGCATTTTTGGCTTTATTTTAATATTTGTTTACATATATTTTTTTTCAATGGTTTTTTTTATTAATAAAGCATTTTATTTACTTATCTATAATAGAATTCTACCAGTTACAAAAATCCGAATGTTAAATTCTCCAAAAATGGTATTATATTTCATCCACTTTTGCACAAACTACTATTATTGTAATCGATTCTAAATTCCCGGGTTTCTAAGAAAAATCTAATTAAAAAGTTCTGTTAAGATAACTTGAATTATAATTTGCTTTATTCTTTGAAAATGTACACCATCTAATTGGTTCGTGTAACTGTAACGTTAACATAATAAAATAATTTTAAAAAGAGCGCAGTAAATTGGATTTTATTTGCTTCAAAGGTTAAATTTAAATACATTTCTTTAAATACTCGCTTTTAAAGTGGACAAAAAGGTATTGTTTTTCTTAAAAAGAAATGCTGAAGCGAAAAATAATGAATAGTGAAATACTGAATAAAAATAAGGGATAAGCTAATATAATGTTTCTTTAATAATGGGAATATTTTTAACCATAGATTTAGAAGCCAAATAACAATTTTGACTTATACATTTTTTTAAGACTTGAAATAGATTGTTGACGGTGTATTTTTATTATTAAATAAACACTACATTAACATTTTGAAAGTTTTTGTTTAATATTTTTAGTTATTAAAATGTGAACGTGAAAATCGTTGTTAATCTCTTCAGTGTCGATGAGAGAATTAGAGTTTTGTTGATCGCGCACATCAAGCTGCCAATAGTTGTCGGTTTTGTCAGATCTGGTCTAAATATGTAAAGATAGGTATTTGCGATTAAACATATCGCCCTCCTTTAAAGCTCGTAGGGCTTTAAATTGACTCGTTAATAGGTAGTATGCATAACTTTGTAGCAGGTCGTTAATAGGTACCATTTTTAGTTTTTATTGCAGCGGTTCTTGCCACTGCGTCTTAACCAGGGAACACTTCTGAGACTCGTCCAAGTAGCCATTTCAAACGTGGGAGATCATCGCCTTTGATGAGAACTACTAGTCCTGGTTTTAATGACTCATGATTGCGATTGTTCCACTTATAACGAGATTGCAATTGGGAAATATAATCCTTGGACCAGCGTTTCCAAAATATGTGGCGTGTGAGTGTGAGTGGAGAAGGATCATTAGGGTCATCAGACAAGGGGTACAAAGGTCTAGAGTTCAGGATTGATTCAATTTGAGTCAATATTGTAATGAATTCTTCAAAGTTTAAGTTAGTTTCACCGATTACCCTACGAAGGTGAAGTTTGATGGATTTAACACCACTTTCCCATATTTCACCAAAGTGTGGGGAGTTAGGTGGGATACATTTCCACGAAATTCCTTCACTAGATAAGTTTTAATTAATATAAGTAGTCTCTTGTTTAAAACATAATTTTAGTTGATTATTGGCGCAGACGAAATTAGTACCATTGTCAGAATACATTATTGACGGTTTTCCACGTCTTGCAGAAAAACGCTTGAGTGCAGCAAGGAATGTAATTTTCGTTAAGTCATCAAATAATTCTAAATGCAGTGCCTTAGTGGATAGGCATATAAATAAACAAATATATGCCTTAACAAGTTTGTAATTCCGAGTGACTCTGCATGATCCACTCCTGTAAAAAAGAACGGTCTGGAGGGGGTGACCCTCTCTGAAGTGAGTTCGCTCATCAAGGGTTGAATTGGTTTTGTTTTAAGCCTAAAACATATGACGCATTGACGTATGAGCTTATTGACTAAATTTCTGCCATTTAAAGGCCAGAAACGTTCCCTGTCAGAATACAAGGTTTGTTGAGGACCAGCATGCATTAGCCTATTGTGTTTAGAGGAAATTATTAAAGTTATTAGTTTGTGATCCATTGGTAAAATTACAGGATATTTTTTAGAGTAGTCATAATTTGAACGTTTAAGTTTACCTCCTACACGGAGAGTTCCAGTTGTATCTAAAAATGGAGATAGTTTTAAAATTTTACTGTTTAAGGGTATTGGTTGATTTTTTCGAATAGCACTAATTTCTGTGCAGAAGTAATCTGAATGGACTTGTTTAACTAAAACATTCATTGACTAAAATCGTATTACATATGCGAATATTCTAATGAGTTTATTAATCTTTGATTGTTTTAAGGACATTTATGAAAATCTTCAGAGATAACGACTGGCAGTGAAACTGCCTTTAATTTAAGTTCTAGTAAATCAGTTGGAGTGAGTGAAACTTCATTTGATTTAGACCATTCTAAAATGAGAGAATAGTTCCGTAACTGAAATACATCGTGTTAATAAATCTGCAGGGTTCTCTTCACTAGGAATATGATACCACTGCGCTGATTTAGACAATAATTGAATTTGAGCTACTCTGTTAGCTACAAAGACCTTCCAGAGATGTGGAGAAGCCTTTATCTAAGATATAGTGATTGTACAATCTGAGAAAAAGTATATATTATTTACGGGTACGTTATTGAGAGGAATGCTGCTGAGGCCGTGTCATAAGTGACTGTATTAAACTCAAATACAGAGAGAGGTTTTGAGGGATCATCCCTCCAGAGAATACGTTGCAAGCATCGTTGATCAGGAGTCACCAACACCTGGCGAAACATTTTTGCAATACCTCCAGTTAATACAAAATTATGCTTTCTAAAGCGGATCAAAATTGAAAAGAGATCATCTTGGATTGTGGGTCCAACATACATTAGGTCATTTACCGAGTAACCAGAGGCGGTCTTGGCGGATCCGTCAAAGAACACACGTAATTTTGTGGTTGTAATATCGTGTTTAAAGACACTGTGATAAGGAAGGAAAAAACCAGATTTGGTCTCGGGTATTAACGACATATGGCCTAGCGATGTATATTCATGAATAAAGTTAGTATATTGAGTTTTTAGATTAGGATTTTTAGAAAATTTATTTTCTAAAGAGTAGAATCTTTTTTCAGCTAGTGATTGGGAATCACCAAGTTTGGTGGTCGGTTCCTTCAAAGGAATTTTTACAATAAAACGACTGGAAGTATCTTGAGTAATATTTTTTGTAAAATGTTCTTCAGCATAGAGTTCACTAGGTGAATAGTGTTTTTTAATGGGAAATTCGTTTATATCCCAAAATTTTTCAAGTTTTTTATTTAGTGAGTTTAAAGAGTTATAGTTTGAATCTGTAGTAAGGTTACAAATACCAGTATGTTGAATTTTGTGCAAGTATATTGGGCCAAAAATAATCCGTCTGTAAGGGTTTTTTGTAGTATAGGAGCACTGTCAATGAGTTTAATTTGGCCAGCACACAGTATGTCCCAAAAGATGTCTTCACCTATCAGCATATCGATTTGAGAGCTGATATTGAAACTGGGATCAGCTAAAGTTGAAGTTTTTTGGTTTTTTTAGAATAGGTTTGTTAAATGTCATCCAAGGAAGATAGTATGTGATTTTGTTAATAACTAAACCAGATGAATGCAGTGGTTCTAGATGAAATATTTACTTTAATACTGGCAGTGACAGTGGAATTGTTTCCACTTAGTCCAGAAACTGAAGCGTGTATCTTATTTTTAAAAAGGTTCAATTTTGACGATAGTTCTTCAGTTATAAAACTATGTTAAGAACCACTGTCTAAGAGAATTCTGCTCTCAGGGATATTTTAGTTATTATCTTGCACCCGAATCAATGCAGTGGATAATAGAACAATTTTTGTTTTCTACGGAAAAACAAGACATAGTAGTTACAAAAAGTTGTATAATTGTATCAGTATTTTTGATAGAATCTGTTGGTTTAGGATTAGACTTAGTTTGTAATGTAAGGTTGTTATTAAAATGTAAAAGTGTATGGTGAGTTTTGCCACATTTGCTACATTTACTGGCTATACATTCTTCAGTGCCATTATTATTTCTCAAACAATTAATGCATACATGTAATTGTTTCACTTGTTCATATCTACCTTTCGACTCTAAGTACAAAAATTTGGAACAATTGTGTATTGTATGGTTTTCTTTGCAAAAAGAGCAAGTTGCGCTAGTGGTGGCAGTTAAGGATTTGGATTTAAAGTTTGTAGAAATTGGTGTTTCTATTTTAGCAAATTTAGTATCGTCATGAATGCCTTTTAATCGGCCACACCGCTCTTATATAAAACTAGAGTTCTGTTGATCGCGCACATCAAGCTGCCAATAGTTGTTGGCGTTGCCAGATCTGGTCCAAATATGTGAAGATAGGTATTTGTCATTAAACAAGACTCCTAATGAAAATATCTCGTTAGAGAACAGGGTACTGGTCATTAACATTGACTTATCCGATGTTTTTCAAATTGTCATCTTTTGCTGAGCATATCTTTTTTACGATCCAACCCAATAGGGTGGTACCTTCCTGATTCAAAGTCTATTTAGCTAGTATATAGCAACTCTTCCTTTTTCAAAAGAGACCAAGCTATTTAAGATCAGTACGGTTAATGAACTCATCAGCTGGCACACCAGGCCGTTGATTAAACACCAACAGAAAATTCCAGATGACTATTTTAAACTACTTATAATTAAGTTATTGGTTTTTATGATAGATCTGTATCTGTAACGTGTGGAGGGTGAGTTACGTCACACCACTTAGGCCTACAGATTTAATGTAGTTGACAACGTCGTCAAAAGGTGCTTCTCTTATATTGGCCAATATTAGTCGATACTCGCCGAACACAAATATTCTAAAAAATTAGAGCGTCGGGCAATCGTAGAGGATTAAAAAATAAACCTGTAATTACTTACGATTTATGCAACTCTTCACTTGTTGATATAAAACAACTCAGAACTCACCACGTGTAGGTAGCTGCATATAGAGTTCCATCCACCTCCTCCCTTCTTACCTTTAGCCTCAAATTTTAGCAAACAGTATTCATAACCCCTTTTAAGTAGGTACCTACTAAAGAACTGGCAAAGGACAAATAATACTCTTTTTTAATATACCGTCCTTATTTATTATAGGTTTATTGATATTTTCTTATCATCTTTCCATTTCTAACTATGCCAGTGTTTGTTTAGTGTTTAATAATTGAATTGGCCATTCAATTTTCACCCTCATTACATCGTTTTCGACCTTTATTGTGCTTTTATTTGCCCGAAATCACAAATACACAATGTTTCAATGATCAGTTCATTACACTAAAACAATCTAAAAGCCAGCATCAAGATCCATGATTGTGTGTTTATGAATTCGAACAGCGAGTATGAGATAAATGTAACGAGGGAACATATAATTGTTCAACAAATGCTGCAGAAAGCTACGTACTGTTTATTTGATGAATAATATTGTTCGTAAATTATAATTATAAATATATGAATGTTGACTGTTTCAATTAAGTAATAATTAACTGTACACTATTTTTTTTTTAGGTTTAATAAAGAAAAAACAAACTGTATCAACACACTAAAAAAGTACAAATAATTACTTATTCGTTCGCTGAGATAATGAACAATGATTCAACGTAATTTTTAATTACACTTTTCACTTCACTGTGTTGAGTCTTAATTTGCAACGATGCCACGTTTAAGTGTCTTTTGGGATGAATCCTATTTTCTTGAAGGAGGGAACAATATATACTAACTTTTCTAAAGCTTTCGACAGATTTGGTCATGCAATATTGCTTCGTAAATCAAGAACTTTCGGAATGTCTTAAATTGTTTCAATCTTATCTTCAAGAGAGAAAGCAATCCGTATTTCACAAAGGGCTTGAGTCTTCCAAATACCCTACATTAATAGGAGACCCTCAAAGGTTAGTTCTTGGCTCCTTGTTATTCAATGTGTTTATTCAGGACATTGTGAATGCCATTGAATACAATTACCTTCTTTACGCAGATAACCTAAAATTTTTGGGTCAATCTCTAATCTTGATATTGTGATCGTCTTTTTCAAAACGTATTACGTGCTAATGAGTGGTGCATTATGAACAATGTATCTCCAAATATATCTAAATGTAACGTCATGTTTTTTCCTATAACTTTTAACCCCATTTTATTCAATTACGAAATAAATGAGATAAGCATTTAACATCCATCTAGTTTTGTTGATCTTGGAGTATCTTATAAGCAGTGAAGTACCTCAAGGTTCAGTATTAGGTCCAATTTTATTTTTATTCTCTCTTTTATTACTTTTTTAAATAGCAGGATGACAATTCTAAAATAATTGAAATATTTAAACTTTACGGGAACTCTGGTCATTAAATTATAGATATTCTATTTAATTTAACGAATAAGGTATATTTGATTCTTTTTTTTATGACAGAATTGTTTCACGTGTTTTTAATTTCAAGTTTAAATCTAATAATACCGACATTCGCTTTAAATGCTAACGGCAAATGTCATTTTCCACCTTAGTAAACTTAATCTGTTCACATTTAGACAAGCCATGCTTATAACCAAATAATTAATGTGGTATGGTTGTAGTAGTTGTGAAGATCCAATTGAATATTAATATGCTTATGTAGCTAGCTAGCATTATTAATAAAGGTGAGTAGATTGTAATTAGTTGAATGTGTTATAATCGCGACACAATTTAAATGGATTATTTTAGCAAATGTATGTTGAATAATCTCTTTTATCTATATCGTCAATAAAAAATAAAATGGAGATTTATTTTTATATTGCAGTCTCAAACTAATAGGTTTTTAATATATAACTTTATTTATTTATTTATTTATACAAAATTATAATATTAATAATAAAATCAATGTTTATTCAGATAATGATACATCAATATACCTAAATACAATTTAAAAAGAAAGATTAAACAGTAGGGGGCAATCACAGAAGCAGTCTAAAACTGCTTGTACATTAAATATTAAATGGGTCCCTACAAAACTCAAGAAAGAACAAAAATGGATTAAAAAAAAACATTTAAACATTAAAAAAGAACTTTAAGAAAAATTTTAAAAAATTATAAAATTTAAAAAAATATTGTAATGTTCAATTAAATATATAAGTTGAAGTTAATGAAAATTACTCAAAATCATGTATAATTAAGAAAGAATTAAAGTTATGAATCACCTTGTATATTAAACTACAAAGTAACAAGAATTAATAAATAATATGCATCATGTTTAGGTAAATGAATTTGTTTGACTAGGAGAAAAGACGAAATAAGTCTCTCATAATGAGAATAATTGTGAATAAAATAATGACACTAAAAAAATTTTTACTAATAATGTAATACTTACAATTTTCTTTAACAGATTTGTGAGATACAAATATAACAACAATTTGCAACCTTGTAAATAAATCCTTGAGAATATTGTATACGCATAAAACTGCCGTTAAAAAAAAAAAACACAGGAAACAGTTTTCTTTAAAAAAGTAAAAGGAATCTACAAAGAATAAAGTTTATAAAAATAAATAAATAGAAACATGTCGGTTAACCGGTTAACAATTAATGAATAAATTAAACTAATAAACTCAACTTAATAAGAGAAAATTACGAAACTTTATGCCTGACAGCAAAAAACATATTTTATTGAAATTGAAAATACTTGTAAATAATTTTAAGAAGTAGAATAAGTGTTTAAATGACTTATTTACATTTAAAAAGTGATAAAAAAGAAAGGAACAGTTTTATTAGTGAAAGCCAAGAAAAAGATAATGACTTTTGTTTTCCCCTGTATATAATCTGACATTTTTAATTATGAAATTAAGACATCAACTTACCTGACAAAAGTGACTTGATTAGATAATATTTAAGAGTTTTCGGTTCGGTTCCCATAGAAACTGTTTGAACAATTGGTGCTGGGTGATCCAAGAAAGAGAACATTCAGAATCTTTTGAAAAATTTTCTTAATAATGAAAGAAAATTAGTTATTTCCATTTTCCGGTTGATTTTCGTAGTAGAATCATAACGCTGAGGCTAGTTCTTCCCCTACAAATGTCGCTGTAGTGCTTTGAAGAAGAAAAGGCACATATTTCTTCAAGACAAGAAATTCGATTCTTCGATCTGTGAGTGAAAGTGGTATTTTTGCGCTAAAACACAAAAAATGAGATCTCAGGTAACAAAAAACTTAAATATTTTTCAAAATATTAGTAACATGAAAGGCCTATAAACTTTAAGAAAGTTCTATTTTAAAAAAAGAAATGAATCTTAATTTTAGGCTGTAAATAACTTCTTTTCATAATGAATTCTAATATGTAAGTTGAATGACAAATAAATATATCGTTATTTGAGTAATTTAGGTTTTGTTAAAATTTAATTGAACAAAACAGACAGCTCAAGTAAAAATTTATGTCATACAAAAATTTAATTTCACCACGTAAAATGTAATTCAAATAATTAATTTCAAACTTAAATACACTGAATCAATTAACTATTATAACAAACTTTAGTGATTGAAACATAATGATTTCTTGTAAGAATCTTGTAAAATATTCCATTGTTGGCAGGTACAAATATATTAAAAATATACTTAACTGATATAACCTCAAATTTCCATGCTTAGTGTATAATTTATAATTACAGATACACTTTAACATCTAATTAATTGTTCCTTGTATTTCGTCAGAATTTGCTCGTTGCGTTTTTTAATAAATAAATGTTCCTTTTCTACACTTATTTTCACTTTTCTTTTGGTTAAACACTGCATAGGCACAATATAAACAAGTGATTTCTTGGTAACCATTGACGGGCTCGTATTGCATTGCCCTCTGGCGTGAAACAAACAAATCTCTGCAACCACAGAGTCGGACCTATCCCTGAGACAATTATAATTATTGTGGACGATGAATGGTTTTATGAAATAAACATATTTTAATAATTCAATTTCATTAAAAATAAATTTAAAAGATAGTCGTAAATCAGTGATTTGATTTTAATTAACTTAGGCGCCCAAACAACCGGTAAATAGCAGCTCTTGCTAGAATTTAGACCATTCGCGTCGCTACAATATAAATTAGTGTACAAATAATAATTAAAATAGAAATATAGAAATAAAAAATAATTTTTTTTTTGTATGACATACTTATAAAAGTCTTCAATTACTTATTATCGTGTATAGTGGAAATAGGAAAAAAAGATTAGGGAAATACATTTTTTTAGAATAATTTATAACATTATTTGCTAATTTACGGTCTTTTTGAATCCAGATTTTTAGGCTATTTTTGTATCGACTGTACAACGGAATGTCCTTTATTTCTTGAGGTACAAAAATAAAGATTCTAGAAGCCCAGGTAATCACTACATCTTTGGCCAATACTTTTTTCTGATCACGGAAATAAAATAGCTTCAGGTCGACGTGTATTGTAGGGATGGTCATGAGGTTTTAACATAATTTTAGATATATTTAAAAATAATAGAATTTGTAAAAAGTATAGATGTGTCATATCATATGTATTAGAATTTTCGTAAAGTGCGTTACTAAGATTTAAAATATTTTTTTTGTAATTATTCTTAAAATCCATTTTTATATTAGATGGAACATCTGTCAATGTGTCATACACACCTCCCTAACCAATGATGCCGTATACTAATAATTAAAGAAAAATAGAGACCTCAAGCAGTGTATGTTTAGAAAGTCACATATATATCTAAATTTTAGTAAAAACTCTCTAAACTTTTTTATAAGCTGTTTTAAATGAAAGTTCTATTTCATATACCTGTCCACATTAATCTCTAAATATTTAATTGATGTAGATTCACAAACTTGAATATTCAATCCCACATTTAATGGACCCAATTTGGGAAGGCCTGTTGCATAAGAAGAAAATGGTAAGTATCTAGTTTTCTGATAATTTAATGTTAATATATTAATCTGTAGCCATTTAGATATTTTAGGTAAATCACTTTCCACTTTATGTTTCAGGTCCTTCCATGAAGATGAAGAGTACAGAACAGCAGTATCATTAACGAAACTAATAATTTTAGCGGATGTATCTAAGTGTAGTAGGCTATTTATTTAGATTGTAAAAAGAACCGGTCCCAAAACAGTACCTTGTGGGACACCAAAGGTTACGATTTGTTTGTTACAATTAACATTGTCAATTTGCATCAACTGTTTTGATAGATAACTTTCAAAGATACTGAATGCTTTTCCACGAATTCCATATTTTTCCATTTTTCCAACAATTTCTTGTGACAGTGTTAAAGGCTTTTGATAGATCGAGAGATACACTAAGTATATGTATTTTTTTATGTAACGCATCATGTACGGATAAGGTTAATTTATAGATAGCATCAGTAGATATTCCCTTTGTAAATCCATACTGATTATTCGATAGAATGTTGAATTTATTTAGAAAACAGTCCCTTTTAATTATTTTTTCCAGAATCTTTGATAAATTTGGCAAAAGAGATACTGGTCTATAATTACCAAAATCAAGTTTACTGCAAGTTTTGTATAGAGGTTTTATTACAGAACACTCCAGTACTTCTGGAAAACACCGTGTATCTAGACTTTTATTTATTAAGAAAGTTAAAGGACGAACAATTTCTAAATCAATTTCCTTTATAGTTTTTGCCCTTATTTAATCAATACCTGGAGTTTTTTTGTTTTTAAGATTCTTTATAATTTCTATCATTTCTAACTGATCAGTTGGAGACATATACATAGTGTTTTCCATGAAGTCTAAATTGTCCTTGTAAGTATGTTATTCTACTGGCCAATACTTCACCTATAGTGCTAAAATATAAAGTGATTAGCAATGTCATCCTTTTCAGTAACCTTTGTTCCATCATTTAATTTTATTTCATAAATTTTTATTTTATGTCTCAGTTTTCCACAAATATCATTCACACAGTCCCATGAAGCCTTATCCGTATGCAATAGTATAATTTTTATCTCTTTTACTAATACATTTACAATAATTATATAAACAAATCGATATCATAACAAAAATATCACTACAACGGCAAAACTAGACTATTTACATATATACAACATGTGGCTTCTAGAATATTCCAGAAATCTTCAGTCTAGAGAATTGGCACCTCTTAGACTATAATATTTCGACGAATTCACAATTTTATAGACTAGTGCATTCACTAAGAGCCCTATCTTGACGGCGATAGAATAGAATTATCCCTGGGGAGAGTACCTTGACTTTCTTCTACCACTGTTGTATCTTGATTTAGTAAGGATGGAGAAGAAATTCGATTTTCACAAAAATTAAACTGAACAATTAATTACAATCTTTCGTCTCAGTGACACCGTCATTAAATTTTCATATCAGAAACTCTGAATGTCCAGATCTATGTTAAAATTCATCGTACCCTCCAGTTTCTGTTCTGTTACAAAATATTATTGCAAGCTTTATGTTTTACTGGGAACAGCTTTGCTACCGGTTTTTTAATAGAAACGTTCTCAAGAATGTTTTTTGAAATTTCAGTAGAACTATGTCCAATTTCTGTCAGTTGTTTCACTCTAATTTACTCTAGTAAGGCCCCCTGAGTCGCCTCTAGATGCTTCGTCATCACTGCAGTATATTCTAGGTAGATGACTTATTTTGACTAATGGCAGTGTGGGATAGAGATTTCGGAAATTGATTTATTACATCGAATATTCTTGGTTACAAGAAAAATAGAGGCCGTAAAAGACCCAAATAGGGCAGAGAAGGACTTAAGTTATTAGAGCAGGATTGGACTGGTAATTTAAGCGTGACTATCTAACTTTTAAGTAAATGAAAAATGTTGTTACTCACGAAATACCTCGTATAAATCAAATAATTAAAACTGTTTTTTGATTTCTCTTCATTAGCTCTCTGTATACTTATTTATGAATAAAAATTTTAGAAGTAGAGTGCAGACTTTTTTATTCCATGTATTCTCCAATGTTATCTGTTCATGAAACGAAAAAAACTTTTACGTCCGGTGATCAATCACACCGTTTGATTCGAATGGGACAGGAAGAAAGGTTCGCGAAGCGAAGTAAATCCGGTTTTAGCGAGCTTTGTGTATAAATCTTTCACGCAAATTAACCGATATCACCTATTTTTATCCTCTTTTATTGTTAATGCGACCGTTTGTCCGCAGTAGACTTTTAAAAAAATGAATAGGGAATCGTTAGCATTGAATTCGTTAGACATTATGCAAAATGGGAACAAATGTAGTTAGGGTTGCCAGATTTACGAAAGTAAAAAGCTTGACAACCGTGACGACAGAGCATTTTTATATAATCAGGTCCATTAATTGTGAAATTTCTAAAATAAAAGGTCCTCGGCTTGTATTTTTCGTAAACGAGGGTCCTTAGCCGATATTTTATCTAAAAAAAAAGGATTTCACCTTATATTTTTCTATAAATCCAGTTCCTCCTATTTATTTACGACTTTGAATAAAACGCGTGGTATTTGCAAAATTTGTACCCCTGCGTTAAGCCTACAAGCAAGTCAGAAAGCGTGGAAAATACGTCAAAAGCCTGACGTCTGGGAACCATACAGTGTGGAAAAGCCAAATGGAATAAATTCATTATTTCGATTACTGTACATATTTATAGAAAATCCCGAAACACGTCAAATTTAAATTATAAATTGATATTCTTTAAAGTGAAAATGTGATCCCTACCTTCAACCCCCTTTGAGTAACAGTTACAACCCCTAATTTTTTAAATGGGAAGTATAGGCTTGTGATATATCGTTTGAAAGGTCTCTTCATTCTCTATCCAAAAATGTTATTGTTTTTAAAGGACAATAAGGATAAGTTATATATCAGTTAAAAGATCATTTTAAGAAGAACATTTCTCTTCATTACGACTCATCTCAATTACTTGTCCGTTCCGAGTTATACCATCCTAAATGTAACTAATTAGTAATTGCACGATAGGCCAGTGCTTATATTCTGTTATTGTAGTGCTTATTACAGGATAATAATAGTAATTATTACTTTTTAGTAATATATAAACAATTATAATATCCGGGTATATCATAAGATGCTGTCGAGGATTTTATCCGCCACGTGTATCCTTTACCAAATGACCTCTACGTGTTGGTTACACAGCATTTTAGATTTTGGACCATGCAGAACTTTTTATCAACAATAATTTTTTTCAGGAAACCAATATTAAAAAAGTTTTCCATATGGTTTCAACTTAAGTATACACACTGTATAACTCGGAACGGACAGACAATTGAGAGAAGTCATAATAAAAACAAATGTTCCCCTTACCGATATCTTTCATTTGGCATACATCTTACTCCTATTGGGAGGTGGGGCAAAACTGCCCATTCTCCTTTATTGCATAACCGTAGAAAACATCATTTCAATTGCTTTTTTTATTAAATTTTAAAAACGAAAAGTCCTCGTACTTGTACATCAAAATTAAATTTAGAACGGACATTCATAATCTGAACTTACGTTCAAAAAATCAAATTGCTATTCCTCCTCACAACAAAGAGGTATATAAGTCTGCCTTTACATATCAGCTGGTCAAAAATTGTTTCAACAGGAATAGTTGCTTAATAGTAACATAATTTTAAATTTATAATTTTTATTTCTTTTTCTTTTTTTTTATTTCATCCTCATCCTCAAGGATGGTGAGGAACAATTGGTCCTATCACCACTCCTTTTGTTTACCATCGTTAATTATTGGCTTTAATATTTATCTGTGATGTATATTTATTTTATGTGGTAAACAATAAACGATTTATTGTTATTTATTATTATTATATTTAAAATACTGGAATTGCATTGCAAGTAATTTAAATTAACTGTCGCTTAAGCTATGATATTTTTACTCTCCCGTATCCAAACTATTATAAGTCACACACGAACCGTTTAAAAAAGAATAACAATTCCAATAATGATTTATTGCTTTTTTCAATAGAGTCCAGCATAGTGAATAATTCTGATTCATTTGCATTGTATATGCCAGTCATAAAACGGCGTGCTTGGAAAATGGGAACGGGCGGAAATCGAGAAAAACTGACGGTTATCCTTTTGTTTCAGATTCATGTTGGTGCTCGTCTGTTTGATATTCAGCGTACTTTCAACAATCGATACATATTCCAATTTTGCCAACGAAACACTATTTTGGATGGTAAGTTGGTTTTCCATTTTTAGAACTTTAATTAAAATGTTTTTTTAGCGATTTTTTATTTTTGTCAGATATTTTAAAAATTAATAAATGTTATTGAAGCACATTATAGTATAGTTAAACCAGAGATCTAGTGACTACCATAAAACAGCAGGTGATTTACTTATCAGCAGGCGGCCGTCTCTACGCAGAGACGTACTTACTCTAGGTCAATAATTGGGGTAAAATAAATATTAACAAAAATCGCTATAATTCAGAATTGTTTATTTAATTATACAGTGTGTAAAAAAGTAA